>KQ758784.1:611183-622742 GCA_001462505.1 Aurantiochytrium sp. T66
TTGTTGTCTTTGCTTGGGTGCTGAGTTGCTGGTTTGCTCAGGGCGCTGCGCCGCCGCTGCGCTGCTGCCGTCCATGTTCTTCAAGCTGCCGTGCTTTCCTGCGGCCATCGCCCACGCGATCTTCTCTTCTCTTCTCTCAGCCTTGGATCTTTGACCGACCTCGAGACCCCGGCGCCCAGCCCGGACGGAAACGCCGTTCGTCGGGAATCGCCCTCAAATCGCGGCGCCCACGCTCGCCGAAAACGCCGCTCGTCGCGGGTCGCCCTCACGCCCTCATCGTCGGACTTCGATCTTCGTCAAGACTCCGTCAGAGAGCGAGCGGCGCCCACGCGACGCCCACGCTGCTCGGAAATCGCCGCTCGTCGCCGGTCGCGCTTCACCGCATCTTCTCCTACCACAGTCAGTCCGCGCCGAGTGGCCCAGCTCTGCGAGAGAGAGTGCGAGCTGGCTTCTTCTCTTCCGGCTTTGGGTCGGCTTTGGGCGCGTTCGGCGGCGCCCCAGTGGCCCGGCGATCGGTCGGCCCGCCCGGTGCCCGTCCCAGGCTGCGAACGTGCATGCCTGCCTCATGCACGGCGGACCACGGCTGATTCCTGCGCAGAAAAGCTCGACGGCGCCCGGCTTTTCATTGAATCATTGGGAAGGTGAAAATTGCACTGGGGCACCTTGATACGTACGTACGTACACGCACGTAGGCCTATACCAGAGTATGTACGTGCGTGAGTAGAGCCAGTTGCTTGCGCAAATGGAAGATGGTAGCGTGACTGACTGCCCCGTCGCCGGTCCCGTCCGAGTCGCCGCTTGCACAGAGTACGTACGTACTAGTACGTACGAAATGTAAGTAATGGATAAATCAATGGTTTGATCGAGGGTTATTCGAGCTCCTAGCTCGCTGCTAAGCTTCGCTTGGCTCGCTCGCTAGCTCGCTAGGTTTAGAGATCCGGGACGACAAAGGAGCACGACGTCTCAATCTTCATGTTGCCGCCAGGGCCGTCCTGCTCGCGGCCGCGGCAGACCTTGGCGAAGCCGTGGTCGCCCCAGTGGGTGCCCCAGCTGTTGCGAATGACCCAGTACTTTTGGCCATCGTCGGTCTCGCCCCAGCCGACGACCGAGATGTCGTGGGTGATCTCCCAGTCCTTGGGCGGGGTGTCGTTGTCGCAGAGGATGCCCTCGCCGTAAATGTCCTCCCCAAGGGCGGCCGGCGTGCCGATGCCGCAGTCGATGGGACCGCGGTTGATGATCTCGTTCATCATGGCCTCCTCGCCCTTGAGAAACCCGTACTCCTTGACCTTGTATACGTCAAAGTTGTCGCGGTTGACCGCGGAGCAGTCGCCGTTGGCGTCGCACTGGCGGCACGAGATCCCGTCATTGTTGCAGGGCTGCTCGTGGTTGCGCCACATGTTGCAGGTCTCATCGACAGTGCCGGTGACCTTCCACACGGGAAAGACGTCGCTCGAGTCGCCGCCGCCGCAGCCAGCCGTAGCCGGGCCGCGCACGCAGTCGACCGTGTTCTGCGGCGAGATGAAGACGTCGGTGGCGTTGGCGCCGCCGCGCATGATCTTGAGGCGGTCCGAGAACACGCTCGCCGAGGCCATCGCATAGCACGCACCGCAGTAGCCGGTGGGCCCGTTGTGGTGGCTCTGCATGGGCGTCACCACGGCGTACCCGTTGTAGTTGAGCCAGCTAAACTCCTTGGGGAGCTCCTCTTTCTTCTTCTGGGAGAGCTGGTCCGCGAAGGCAGAAACCATGAGCTCCTCCTCGTGGTGCGGGCGGCGGTGAGAGCTGCGCAAGGCCGCGGTACGGGCCTTGGGCGGGGCATTGTGGCCATCGTTGAAGATGGAACGCGGGTACTCGATTGCCGCGTCGAGCGTCATCACGTTGAGGAAGGCGGCGACCTCGCTGTCAAAGTACCGGTACGGGAGCTTGACCTCGGCGGCGTAGCACTCGGTGAAGGCGTCGATGGTCTGCTCGGTGAAGCCCTTGTCACCGTAGTAGGTGCCGAGATCGTGCTTGACCGTGAAGCTGTCGCCGTCAAAAGCGACAATGGTGCCAAACAGGCCGTGCTCGAGGGCGCAGGCCACCGGGCCATTGGCGGCGACCTCCTCGCGGAGCGCCTCGGCCTCGACGGGGACTTTTTCGTAGGAGGTGATCGGGTACTTGAAGAACTCGGCGCGCGGTTCGCACTTGACGGCCGGCATTGGGATGCAGTTGAGGCAGGTGTTGAACTTGGAGCACTTTTGCTTCTCGCCGACGTAGGCCATGCAGGTGCGGTCGGGGACGCCTTCTTGCGCCTTGATGTACTCGAGCGCGGACTCAATCATGCCCGCGCCGTTCTCGCAGGCGTTGCCGTCGAGGCAGTTGAGGAGCACCTGGTTCGACAGCTGCACCTTGACCTTGGTGGGCTGCAGGATCGCGAGGCGGTCGGCGACCATCGCCGTCGCCGCCCAGATTCCGCCGACGTGCGCGCACCTGCGGCCCGCGAGGCCCTCAAAGTTGCGGACCGCCGACACCAGGTTCCCGTGCTCGGTCTTGCGCCAGTCAAAGGCCGCCGGCGCCTCAGCGGCGGTGTCGCCCGCCAGCACAACGAACGCCAGCAGCGCCGCCATGAGCATGCTCGCCATCCCGGCCGCCATCATCTACCTGCTCTGCGCGGGCTTCTATCGCTCTCGCTCTCAGGGTCGCGGGCTCGCTCGCTCGCTCGCTCGCTCGCTCGCTCGCGCGTCCGCCGTCTGGTCGTGGGCGTGCGCGGCTTTTACGTCGCGGGATTGCCGTGCAGTTCTTGGCCTCAGATTTTCGATGAAACAAACGCTCAAATTGCTTTTCTTCACTGGGCATTGGGCATTGTTGATTTGCATTGCCTCGATTTGAATTGCACAGTAATTGAATTGCACAGCAGTGCAAGTGCAGTGCAGTGCAGTGCACTGCAGACAGTGCAGCAGAGCAGAGCAGCCTCCGCAGATTCTCGAGCCCTGCACGGGGTGGCTGGCCGAACCCCGACTCGGGCTCGGATGTTGGATGGCTGGCTGGGCTGGCTGGCTGCTAGCCGTGCCGCTGGCCCTAATCACGATGGATGGACTCGATGGAGGCAGGCGATGCGGATGGATGGACGGACGGCGACACGACTGGTGAAAAGCTTCTCTGAGGTTCGCAACAATCATCAAGGCCCGATTCGGGTCACGTATCACTCCGAGCGCCTGCCTGCAGTGGGCTGGCTGGCTGGTGGGCGGCACGGATGGTAGTCTTGGACCGTCGTTCGACTGCCAAGTCGGAAGCTTTCGTACCCGGGTACGTACAGCGAGTCGAGAGTCTTTGGGCTCTCGCTGGCCATTTTGGTGGCTGATGATGAAGGGAGATACAAGTACGGGAGCGGAGCACTGTTCGACGGGTGCTCGTGCCTGCGCATAGTTTAGCTTAGAAAGTCATTCAAGCGCACGGCTTTGAGCTGCGCTGGTTGTGCGGCGCAAGAAGCTGGAGTGATTGTTGATCTTCGTTGTCGCCGCATCGATCAATCAGTCAATCACCAAGATCTAGGCCTACCTCTATCTTGGTGGCATGGCAAAGCTAAGGAGGGCGTTTGAGCCGCCTCGAGGGCCGCAAACCTTGCATAAGCCGATGATGACGTAGTGGTGACTTCTACGTGAGTCGATGGGCGAAAGCGCGATCCACGAAGGCCACGGCGGTAAACGAACGCTGATTCCTGGGGTTTCAAAAGCGTACCGAGGACTAGCCTGCTAGCCTAGGCCTGCTCGAGTACTACCCGGGAACTGCACGTACGTACAGCAAGGAGGTGCCGATCAACTCTTGACGTATCACGACAGACGTAGATTTTGCCAAGCGCCCGTTTCGGCTGTACTCATCGCTTTGGACGCCCGCGCTCGGCTACCCTTTTACTTCAACGCACGCGATCGATAGCTAACATTGATCGACGCGCCAGGCTGCCAGCCGCCCGAGCAAAACAGCCCTGTCGATTGTTCTTCAAGAACGTGCGTACGTCTACACGTACGTAGGTAGTACGTACCGGTACGTAGTACCGGGTATGTACCAGGATACGTATAGTACGTACGTGCGCGAATTTTTGAGTGGGGTTTGCTTCTCACGAGTCCCCGCAAAATGTAGCCTATGCTGCCTATCGTGCGCATACGAGTCCCCGCAAAACAAAGTGACCGCGTGTCACTCTAGAGCTCGTCAAGGTGAACCTGCTGTCACGTGCGCCCTTGGACGCTGGCACGAAGATCATGCCCGACGCGTCTCCACGAGATGAAATCGACATCAAGACCAAATGTGAAGAATGCTGCGCAGCGAGCAAAACCTGAATCAGTCCATCGCAGACCGAAGCGGGCGCCGGCGTATCCTCGGCTTACATTCTTGAACTGCGGGGCGCGCAAAAGACGCTACCCGGGTATGATCAAGGTTGACGCGCGCAAGAGCGGCGCGGCGGCGGCCGTCGCTTTGCTGCTCATGTTGCTCGCGGTGCTCGCGCTTGTGGACGTATTTTTCGCCCACGGTGTCGCGACCTGGGGCCTTTACGGCGCAATCGTCGCAATGAACCTGGCCTTTGTACTGGGCCTGGGCCAGAAACCGCGCAAGCTTGACGCGGGCCTGCTCGCGCTCGCAAGCATGGTGACCTTTGCGGGATGCGTCGCCGCGGCGTTCTGGGCTTCGGGGCCTGTGGTGGAGGAGGTCGCCGTACTGAAGCCCGTGTTCATGCTGTTTGCATCAATTTTGCTCGCCGCCCTCGCAGCTCTCAAGTTCAAGGGCGTCGAGCCACATTCGACCGACATTGTGCCTGCGAAGGTGGATACTGCCGATGAGAACTCGCCATCGTTGGGAGAAAAGGTCAGCGAGTGCTACAGCTCATGCGGCATCATCTTCCTGACGTTTGCGATCCTGCTCGCCGCCGTTCACAGCATCATGTTCGCGGCTGAAACGGCCCGATACTACCCCGGGGACGACGCTTTTTTCGAGATCCAGGGCCACCAAATCTTTGCGCGCTGCCAAGGCGAAGGTATCCCCGGGGAGCCCACCATTTTGTTTAGCAGCGGTCTCGGCGGCAACTCGCTCGACTTTTCCTGGGTTCAGCGTAATCTATCGGCGGCCGGGTTTCGTACTTGCTCCTACGACCGCGCGGGCTCAGGCCAGAGCGCAGAATTTGGGGTGCGGCCCCGCACGTCCATCTCGATCGCCTCGGAGGAGTATGATCTTTTGGAGAAGCTCGAGATTGACGAGTTTGTCTACGTGGGCCACAGCTTCTTCGGCTTCAACTCCCGCATCTTGCACCGCGATCTCGTCCAAAGGGGCGAGGAGTCCCGCATCAAGGGCCTCGTGTTCATCGACCAAGTGAACCCGAACGTAACCGAGCAGTGCGACCCGAATGTGGAGTACTCTGCCCCGTTTATATACAGATTCGGGCTCGCCACCGCGGACATGGGCCTGGTTCGCCTTTTGGAGGGGCTTTTCAGCTTCGCTACCATGGCTGGGCAAATCCACCATTTGCCTGAGGATGTTCGTGACGAGTACATTGCCAACACGTACAAGATGCACTACGTTCGCACGGTGCTCGACGAGTGGGCTGCCTGGGGAGTCAGCTGTTCCGCTGTCAAGAACCTCGCAGGCGAGGAAAAGAACTTTGACTTCCCGGTGCGCATCGTCCTGCCCTCGCATGGCATTCATAAGGACAACCTCGAGGGTGGCGCCGAGATGGCGAACCTGTCACCAGACGGCCGAGTTATCTGGGTCAATGACACGCGAGCGACCCACCTGCGGGTGCTCTTCGATCTCGAGTTCGCCGAGCACACCATCAACGCCGTCCACGAGCTGATCGGCCTGGTGTAAAGCTCGAGTTTCCCAAGGTATCGGTCGCTCATCGAGCTGCTCCAAAGGTCAAGGTCGAAGTCGAGGCCGAGGCATCCTTTTGCATAATAGTTTTCCCCCGAGCTTTCCGAGCGTTGCGCCGCTTTGGGCGGCGGCCAAGAGGCCTGATGCCGCGAGAGTGTTGGGCCCGGCCGGGCTGCTCATTCTTTTGACGTCGCGACCGAATCGCTTGTCGCGACATCTTGAGCGTTGTCGTGACCGAGGTGGTTGGCCTTGACGTAGAGCGTAACAGGCGCCAAGGCGCAGAGCGACGTTGGCGTCGAAGTTTCGGGGACCTTGACCCAGTCTCCTTGCAGCAGGCCGTCGCTGGCCTCTGAGCATTGCAGCACAGGGTCCGTGGACGATGCCGAATGACCGCCGGGCAGGACGAATACCTCGAGCCCGTTTGGCTGCGGTGGCACGACAATGCTCGCGTCCTTGGCCAGCGCGAAGAGATCCATGGTCTCCCGCGCGGTCTCGTGCGGCAAGGGCCGGTAGAGCGGGCACTGCCGCACGGCCCCTTGCGGCTGCAGATCCGCGTCAGGCGCGGGCTGCCAGGTCTCGTCCTCGTAGGTGTTGATGCGGATCTGCCGCCGGTCGAGCCCGGGGTATTGGCGCAGCTTGACGAAGAGCGTGCAGCCGTTCTTGGACCGCGGCGCGTGCGAGTATCCCTCCGGGTTGAGAATGTACGTGCCGGACGGGAAGTCGCCCGAGGCGTCGGAGAAGACGCCGTCGATGACCAGGATCTCCTCACCGTCCGGGTGCGGGTGCTCCTTGAACTCTGAGTCCTCGAGGTAGCGCACGACGGAGGTGACCCGCCCGGCCTCCTTGGGCCCGACCAGCTCCAGCCGCTTGCGCTCGACCGTGGCGCTCGGGCTCGGCTCCCACGCCATCCCCGCCGTGCTCCTCTTCGTCGCCATCCTCGCCTTCGTCGCCTTCGTCGCCTTCGTCGCCTTCGTCGCCGCGCGCCGCGTCTGGGCTTCTCTCCCCGCCGCCGCGCGCGCGGCTCCGACACCGCGGAGGCCAAGCTGCGCCAGGTGCATGCCCTTCAGCGCCTTCAGCGTCTGTGCTGCTTCGGCCAAACAGCGTATTTTCCCGCGCGTGGAACGCGCTCCGCAGGCACCGGTTCCGATATCGTGATGCTATGGTTCCGCGGTCCACGTCGGCGTCGATGACCGCGTAGACGCCCGTGTAGCAGAGCAGAAACGAGGCGCCCGAGGCCACCGACGCCGCGACGGCCACCTGCGCGCGCGCGGGGCAGGCAGGGAGGGACGGAGGGCCGGCCGCCGGACCGGCCGGCGCGGGGCGCGCGCCGCGGCTAGCGAGGCGCGGGCCGGCGCGAGGCCCGTCGATTTGGGCCCGGCAGCCGGGAGCGCGCATACGGCGCGCGAGGCGGAGGCCCTCGCGGGGAAGCCGCAGCGCCTGGACGAAGGGCGGAGACGAAGCCGAGAGGAGGATGCAGAACAGCAGCGAGCAACGCAGGGGAGGCCGCAAGCCGCAGCGCGGACGAGGAGGCGCAGCAGGCGCCGGACGAGGAGCAGCGGGACGAGGCGCTGGACGAGGAGCTGCGCCACGCGGGAACGGCACGGCGCGCGGCTTCGGAAGGGGCGCGCCAGCCGCAAAGGACGCCGACGAACCGCGCACGCGCGAAGAGCAGTTCGCTTTGCTGGAAAAGCAGCGCGAGGAGCAGCGCAAGATCCAGGAAAAGTCCACGGCCAAGGCTGACGCAAACGAGAGTGACGAGGAGGAGGCCACTTGTCTGGTCTGCTGCGAGCCCATGCGGTACGTGAGTGTCGGCGAATGCAACCACTCGGTGTGCTGCGCGCTATGCACAACGCGGATGCGGCTCATCCACAACGATCGCCGCTGCGTTCTGTGCAAGCACGACCTCGAGCGCGTCTTCGTGACAACGCACCTGGACAAGAGGTTTGAGGAATTTCAGACCTGGGGCGACGTGGCGGGCCCAGGACTCGCCTTTGACAGCACCACTGGAATGTTCTTCGAGGAGACCTATGGCGGCATTGACCGCCTGCGCGAGATCGAGGCGCTCCGCGAGCTACGTTGCGGCGTTGAGGGCTGCGTGAACCCGGGTCCCTTTTCGACCGTCGGCAAGCTCAAGAACCATCTGCAAGAGCTGCACAGCTTGCACCTGTGCAAGCTCTGCTGGGAGTCCCGCGGCGTCTTCCCCATGGAGCAAGAGCTGTACACCAAGCCCGAGCTCGACCGTCACTGCGCCGAGGGCGAGCCGGGGACAGCCTTCCGCGGGCACCCTATGTGCCGCTTTTGCAAGTCCCGCTGGTACAACAAGGACGGCCTCTACGCGCACCTCAAGGAGAAGCACGAGAGCTGCCACATTTGCCAGCGCCAAGGCAAGCCCTACGAGTACTACCGCAACTACGACAATCTGTACAAGCACTTTGTCAAGGCGCACTTTGTCTGCACAGAGCCAGAGTGCATGGAGGCCAAGTTCAACGTCTACGCCTCCGAGCTCGAGCTCCGCGGCCACACTGTCAAGAACCACCCGCACGTGCGCGTGGACCGCACAGTGCCCGTTCATTTTGACTATGGCACGCGCGGCGATGGCCGGCGCGGCGGCGGGGGCGGCGACGATGAGGCCTCAAACAACATTGACTCCTTCAGCTTCCAGTACATGCCGGGCTATGTCGGCCACCCGTCCATGACGAACCAGGAGCCCATACCGGCTCCCAGTCTCGACGTCGCGGCCTTTCCGAGTCTCGGCGGCGGGGAAAGGCCAGGTTCAACGCCGCCGGGCGGGGCCTCTGGCGCGCGCGGTGGAGGACACCAGTACCATGCGGCGCTCGGCTCGAGCTCTGCGAGCGTGCTCAATGACGCCTCGCAGTTTCCCTCGCTTGGGCCCAGTGCCGGGGCCTCGTCGGCTTCGATTCACGCCCTGCGGCCTGGCCAGGACTTTTCCAATGCGGTCCAGCTCCCGTACTCGAACCTGAACTCGCTCGTACAGACGAAGCAAGGCCAGCGCAAGGGTAAAAAGGGCAAGGGCAGGAAGGCCGACGCCCCCCGGCCGGTGTTCATGTCCGCGGAGGAGGAGGAGCGACAAACCATGCGGCTTAGCACGCAGCAGGGCAGCAGGCCCGCCCGGGCACCTGTACCGTCACCCGTACCAGCGCCGGCGCCAATGCCGGCGCCTGCGCCGGCGCCTGCACCCGCACCGGCGCGCGATTTTGCGGACCGGCGTACCCCGTACGGGGTTCGCGCTCAGGCCGATGGCGCGCAATGGTCGCGGCCCAAGGGCCAGAGCCAGGCGCGGGCCGGACCCGGCGCGGGCGACTTCCCCTCGCTCCCCACGGCCCCCTTGGCCGTCGGCGGCGCGCGAGGTCTCACGAGCGCGACGGCCCAATGGGACGCGCTGCGCGGATCGAACCAGATCAAGTCGGGCGTCACCATCGGCTCGCGCGCGCAGCCGGCCAAGGCGAAGAAGAAGCCCAAGAAGAAGCCTGCCGATCCCCTCTTCGACTTTTCGGGCAAGTAGCCGCGCAAGCGAGCCCAAGCTCAGCTGCTCCGCGGGTCTCTAGCGACCCACGATTCTAGGACGAGCGAACGGGAGCCGGGAGCGAGCGAGCGTACGACCTTGATGAAACTTTGAGCTTCGATCGCGTTGGCGTCGTGACCTAGTAGCGAAATGATCTTCTCACCTCCTGCCTGCATGACGCACGAACAGCGTGAATCCGCACGGGGTCGCGCAGCGGCTGACAAAATCGTGAATCGCGCTTGTTCATGCAACAGGTTCGATTATATTAGGATAACAGGGAAAGCCCCTACGGGTATGCGCGGCATCCGCGCGCGCCACGGGCAGCGTGCTTATTGGCGGCCGGCGGTAACGAGAGGGCCGCTCTCAGTTGAGGTAGAGGCGAAGGCGCTGCGTGACGGGCTTGCGGCACGCGTAGCAAGTGTCGATCTCGCTGCATTGCCTGCACGCGGTGTGGCCGCAGTCAAACGCCATGGCGGCGTGCTTCTTGTCGTCGTAGTTGTAGAAGCAGATGGGGCAGACGGTGTCCATGATTTTGCTCTTGTCGTCCTCGGCGCCATCGTCGCTCTCGGCGTCCTCTTCGACGGCCCGCTTCGAGTTCTTCTTCTCGGCAGCGGCGCCCTCCTCGACCATGTCCGCCGCGAAGAACGACGCCGCTACGACGGCCGCGCCCGCGAGGACGCCGGCCACGACGGGCAGCAGGCCGCCATTACTGCGGCGCTCCTTCTTGGGCATCTCGGCTCTCGCCCGCCCGCTGGCCGGGTCGCGCGCTGGCCGGGTCGCTGCGCGCGGACCTCCCTCCTCTGCGCGCGTCTCGTCGCCGGCGTGCGGTGCGAGAGTTGCCGGAATGAATGCGCCTCGGTGGTAAGGCCCAGTAGGCCTAAATGAAGGAGAAGAGGAAAAGCAGGCACCGAAAAGCCGGCGAGTTCCGAGGCACGCGCCCGCTCCCGGCGGCTCGTCGAGGCCGCGATCGGGGACGAAAGCAGCCTCGGCCGCCTCGCAATGATGATGCTTTGTTTGTCAGAACAGCCCAGGACTCATGAGGCTGCAAGTCATTGGTGATGGTGACGTGGAGGTACTCCCTTCTCACGGTCACGTTCTACGTACGTACACCGCGACGAGTATGCTGGAAATCTCGCCCGCCGCCGACTGTCGGTCCCTAAAAACCTGGCCTAGGCCTAGGCCCTACAAGCACGCAGTCACGTATCGTAGTGGTACAAGCTGAGATGGTGGCGAGGCTCGGATACCGAGATGATCCCAGGGTCTGATGGGCGAAGGGGGAACATAAAGACCAAGGCGCGCACGCGCGAGGGCGCCCGCGGCGCGGCGCCCCGCGGGTTGCCGCCCCGCGGGCAAGGGCGAAAAGGTCAAAAATCTGGGACATTATCGAATAAGGTTTCGTCGAAGTGAACCGTTTCCAAGGCGCCGGTCTCGGAGCTCATGTCGGAATAGGTTGAGGTCTCGCTCTCAAGACTGACGGTGCGTCTCCTTCGGCGGCGGCCAACTGACCGCGAAGGCGAGGCGACCGTGGACGGCGCGACCACGGACTGGAAAGAAGACGAGGCGTCTCTTGCGCGAAGGCCGCGATGGGCTGGTTGTGGGGACGGCGGCGCCCAGGTTGGCATATGCGAGGGCTGCGCGGACTTGGTCCGCGAGCGCGAGAGCGCGGCTGTCACTAGGCGCTGCATGCGCTCCGACTCTTCGGCCGCGCGCTGGGCGCGCTTGGCGCGAGCAGCGCTGAGCTCTGTAATATCGTTTGCCATGGCCTCGAGCGCAAAGAACTCGGCCTCGAGGAGGAGCGCGTCGAGGTCATGGAAGTCTTCACCCACGCAGAGCCTGCCGTTCCGGAGAAAGTTGAGCACGAACCTAAAGAGCTTGCCGTCGCGGTCGATGAAAACCCTGCCGTGTGCGTCGCGCGCGAGCATGGCTTCATTTCTCCTGGCGAACATGCTCTCGAGCATCGACGCCGGGCAGCTCGTCAGCGTCCGCCGGGTCGTCACATGCATCTCGCCGCCCACATTGAGCTCCACGACCTCTGCGCGCGCGCGCCGCGGGCCGCCGCCGCTCGTCGCCGCCGCGTGCACGTCCGCCTCCTCCTTCGTCCTCATCATCGAGCCCACCCGCTCGCTCCGGCCAGCTCGCTGCAGGGCGCCAGCCGGCCGGGTCCGCGGGCGCGGCGGCAGGGCGGCGGCAGCGGCGCGCGGGGG
>KQ758787.1:0-10681 GCA_001462505.1 Aurantiochytrium sp. T66
GCCTCGACAAGGAGCACGCTGACATCCTTGCTCTCACTGAGCCGCGCCGCCATCGCCGCGCCGGCGCTGCCGCCGCCGACCACGACGAAGTCGTACGTCCCAGCACCCTGGTCCACGCTGACGGTCTTCATCTTGGCTCTTCAAGGGCTTGCTTGGTCTTGCTCTTTGGTCTCTGCGATCGGGGTCTGCTCGCGAGCTCCGTCGACCGCGAAGAGAAGAGCGGCACGAGCCCCGTCCCGCCGACCGTTGTCAGACGGTGACCACTTTCTGTGCTGATCGATCAGGTTCTGGCCGCGGCCGAGTCCGTGCCGTGACCGGAATAGATCGCGTCCCGGGATAGATCGCGGCCGGCCGGCCGGTCCGAGATACGTACCGTCTTCGCCGCCGCCGCGGACGACGACGACCCGGAGCCGCGTCGAGAGCCAGAGAACTTGTCGCGTGGGCCGGAGGGAGGAGTCTTCGAAGTGGCGGTGAAGTACGTACGGCGCCGAGGAGAGGAGATCGGAGAGGAGCGGGTACGTACCATAATCGTGCAAATGGTACGGCTACGATCTCGATCTTCGGCCCTCCAAGCGACGTCGAACGTACGTCCTCCGAGGAGGACTTGAAGTTGGAGCGCCTCGAAGCGAGCACTGCGAACAGAGCCAGAAGGCGCTTGGGCTTCAAGTTGTTTGCGCAGCCGCGCGCGAGGTCGTCTGCAGTGTCTGTCTGTCACACCGTCGTGTCGTGTCGTGTCGTGTCGGCGCCGAAGCCGATGCCGACGGCCGGCGACTCCGGGCGGAGGGCTCGCTCGGTCAATTGACTGAGGTCCCCAAGCTGGGCAGCAGTGCAGCGCTGCGCTGCACTGCGCGGCTGCGCGCGCTCGCGCAACGCGATGTGCGTTGAGTCAGCAGATGATAATGATCATGATAATCACATCATCATTCAAATCAGATGATTTGAATTTTGAAGTGCAAAGTGCACGCTTGGAAGAAAAGGATCGTTCAAACTTCAATCAAAGCGCAAGCGAAATTTAGGTCTGACATGATCATGATGGCATATGATTCCACGCACGAAGCTGCACCGCACAGGTCCTGCGCAGCACAGGACAGAATGATCGACAGAATCACCACCGCCAGCCAGAGCCAGCCAGCAGGCGGGTGCAATCTGACCGAGAGCGAAATGTCACTGACCGGCCAGTGTGGTGCATGGCATTCTAGTTGCACTTGCAAGCAGCAATGGCGTACAGAGTCGTCCTCGACGATTTGATGGAGGCTATGTACGAATAGCTGACCTACGTTGGCCTGTCGGTCCGGAGCACCCCTGTCTCATCAAGGCATCATGTACATTCATGTACAGGTTGTACGATAGTCGCTTGCTCTGTTGACGTACGAGGTAAACATCTCATGAAGCGCCCCTGCGCCCGCAAAATTTGGCGGCGCGATTGTGTCGAGATGACTTTGTTCAGGGCGCGGCGACGGCGGCCGTAAACGGTTGCGTAAATCAGCTCTTCAGCGTGCCCAGCGACGCGTCTGAGATTGAGTACATAGTGCCCACGTACGTAATCGGGTACGTACGTACCCGGTACTTATGTACGTAGATCTGTCGCTGACCGCGTGCATTGCTGGCGTCGAAAAGGGTGCTCGATGTGATAATTGTGAAAAGTGGAGGCGTACAACATACAAAGTGCCCAATTTGGCCGAGCGCCGCTTTTGTCAAGAATTGCTCACGATCATACTCCGCTTCATGACGTTGACGAGGCCGTTGACTCGGACGAGGTCGTTGACGACCACGACAATCAATATCTGCAAAATATAACTTATTGCGGAGTTAGTACTCGTCGTAAATCAGAGCCTTCCGGCGGCAAAGAGGCCACCCGCGACGGCGGCGGCGGCCACAAGGAGCTTCATGTTGACCGGCGAAGACTTCGGCAGCGGGCTGACGGTGAGAACGTCCGTGGTGAGGCCGTGATCCTGCTTGATCATGTCCGCGGCTTTTTCCCCAACCATAATCGAGGGTGCGTTTGTATTGCCGGAGATGACCTGCGGCATCACCGAAGCGTCAGCGATCCGGAGGCCCTCGACGCCGTAGACGCGGCAGCGCTCGTCCACGACCTTGCCGATGGCGCAAGATGAGGTCGGGTGGTACAGGGTCGTGGCGAAGTGCTGGACGTAGTCCATCCAGAACTCGTCGCTCTCGATACCGCCATGTCGATCCGCCATGTCCGCAGGCACCACGGGAACCGGCGCTGTGACCTCGCCAAGCGCAGAGGTGCGCGCCAATTCGATGCACTTGCGGCACGACTGCGCGAGCGTGAGAATGTCGCGATCGTCCTGGAAAAAGTTGGACTGGATGCGCGGGGTGTCAAAGGGGTTGCTGCTCCGCAGCTCGACGCGGCCCGTGCTGTGCGGGTGCAGGAGCGTTGGCACCATGATGTAGCCCTCGCTGTTGGGCGTGTAATGGTTCTTCAAAAAGTCAACAGCAAAGCCGAGATTGTTCTCGATAAACGTCGCGTCTGACGGCGAGTTGAAGATGCCAATCTGGATGTCCGGCCCGCAACCGGGCTCCTCCTCTTTCCACGCCTTGGTCTTGTAGAACAGCGTCGCGTCGTACGCCGAGCTTGAAAGCAGACCCGTGCCCCAGATCGCCCACTCGGCCAGCGACTGGATCGCGTTGGCACTGGCGCTATTCACAACAGGGACCCCTTCGGTCTGGAAGTAGACAAAGCCTGCGATGTGGTCCTCGAGGTTGCGGCCCACATCCGGCATGTCCTTGACGCACGGGATGCCGACCTCCTCGAGGTGCTCGCGCGGGCCCAGGCCCGAAAGCAGCAGGAGCTTCGGCGAGTCGATCGCCCCGCAGCACACGACAACCTCGCGCTTGGCGCGCACCTGGACCGAGGGGCCGAGCCCATTCGCACTGTACTGGCCCACCTCCACGCCCACAACACGCGACTGCGTGCCGTCAAAGAGCAGCCGCTTCGCAAACGCCTTGGTCATGATGGTCAGGTTCGGGCGGTCGGCGGCCGGCTTGAGAAAGGCCGTTGCCGTGTCGCACCGGGCGCCATCGCGGATCGTGTGCGCGAAGAGGCCAACCACGCCGTCCATCTGGCGGCCATTGTAGTCGCCGTGGATGAAGCCAAGCTCGGTGGCGGCCTTGATGAAGCGGGTCGAGAGTTCCATGGGCTTCTTGACCGAGGTTGTCAGCGGCCCGCCACGCCCGTGGTACTCGTTCTCGATGGGGGCCTCCTTGTCGCCGAGGGCGCGGCAGTCCTCGGACTTGATGAAGTAAGGGAGCACATCGCTGTAGCTCCAGCCCTTGGCGCCCATGCGCTCCCAGGTGTCGAAATCCTCCCGGGCGCCGCGCACATAGGCCATGTAGTTGAGGACGGAGCATCCGCCGAGAACGCGGCCGCGAGGCCAAAAGCTTGACAGCTTGTTGAGTCCCTTGAAGGCAACCTTGCCGCATGGCTCAGTCCAGTAGGCGAAGTCTCTCTCGGTGTTCTGGAGATTGCCGCATGCGGCCGGGATCTTGGCGTTGAGCTCGGTGGCCTCTTCTCCAGCCTCGACAAGGAGCACGCTGACATCCTTGCTCTCACTGAGCCGCGCCGCCATCGCCGCGCCGGCGCTGCCGCCGCCGACCACGACGAAGTCATACGTTCCAGCGCCCTGGTCCACGCTGACGGTCTTCATGGTTGCTTGCTCCCAGGCGAAGGCAGCAGTCGTTGATCTGAGGAGTTTTGGGTTTGCAGAGTTGCCGGCCAAAACGTTCAAGGCGGGACTTGCAGACTATTGCGCTGCAGAACTTCTCGCAAAAGCGAGCGGGCGATGCGGGCCTCGGCTCAAACTCGAAGCCTTTGCGCGAGAGAGCTACGTAATGGTCTCCGGATACGGGATTCTCGGATCCGTCCTCCGCTCTCAGTCGACCCGCCCTCCCAAGTCTCGTTCTCCCCTTCGCACGCCGAACGCCAGACGAGACGGGCGAGCGGGCCCGCGATCTGCGCAGGCAGGACGTCGACAGGACCACTACTACGTGCTGGCGGCGCGGATCGCATCGGTGCGGGTCTTGGGACGGGTCTTGGGTCGGGTCTTGGACGATCTTGGGCTCGGCGGCCATTTCAAAAGATCTGTCGCCGGTTCAGTTTTCCGCTCCAGCTGTGGGCCCCCCATTTCAAGTTATCTTGAAGATCCTATCCAGGATCGAGCTTGCAAAGAAAGCAAGCAAAGCATGGCACTGTTGGCACACCACCGCTGCCAGAGGCTCGTGCCCGTCGCCCGGCAACGCGGTCGCAGCGCGTCGGCCGGTCGGTCAGTTGATCGGTGCAAACATAGCCGTGCCGCACCGTCGCCGCACCGATGGGTAGGTAGATCAGAAACACTAAGGACGATCCGGGATTATCCAAGGACTTAAGGTGGTTCCGTCTTCAGCACGACAAGACGATCTGGTGACCAGTACGTACCTGTAGTACTCACTGTCAGTTTACGTACTCCGTACCCGCTGGGCTTCCACGTCGTCCGTCCACTGACTGATCCGAGTCAGACGGCGCTGCAGAAGACGGCCCAAATGTCGACATCCCAAATTCTCTTGTTGAGGTCTGCAAGCATCAAGCTTGCAGCCGCTTGCGGCCACGCTTGCCTGCCCACGCCGTCCAAGCGCCGTCCCATGAGCGCGCGTCAAGCTCCTCATAATAAATTAAGGGCTCGGCCTTTTATCGTACCGTGGCTCGACCCGTACTATCGTACATGCAATGGGCTTGGCGTCTCCGGCAACCAACCGCGCGCCAGTGCCGCTGCGCGCGCCCGGAGTACCGCCCGTCCCGAGCTCTCTCGAAAGGACGCGGTTTTCCGCGCTGCGGCCCCGCCCTGACCGTCACCTCGCGCTGTTTCCTGGGCCCGAAGCGGGCGCGGGCCGTCCATTGCGTCGCAGGCTCCGAAGTCCGTCGCGGCAATCCGGATCTTGCACCTTTGGTAGCGCAAAACTCGCGCGACGAGCTAGACCTCCCAAGTTGGCGTTGAGCCTGAAGCACTTGAGCTTGGGGCTGCGCGAGGCCATCTTGCCGGCGCTGCGCTGGTTCGGTCAGCGGCCGACTTGCAGCACTGCACATGCATCGCGGTCTGGTCCGCTGCGATTCTTCTGCCAGACGAGACGATCTACGCGTGCTCAGCGTGAAGACTTGGACTTGGAACCCACTGTCGTGCTCTCCGGCGCCTTTCACGTCCAAGAAAGAGATCGATCGACAAGCCTCGGCGGACAAGTTTAGCTGTCTGTACGAAAGCCTCCATCTTCGATACGCCAAAGAATGTGGGCTTGCATCCGCGGCTGCGCAAGCTCGGCAAAGACTCACCTCTCGTGTTTCGCACGTCCGTCGGTGATGCAGGATAACGGTATCGCGAAAGATCTAGGCCTAGGCTGATGCAAGGAGTTTACGTTCGGGCTCCGGGTCGCCGACTCCGGGCCCCATCTCCTACCAAAAGTCTCGCAAATGAGTCAAATCTCGATGATCCACGTACAGTACGTGCCGGGTACGTATACGAACGTACTACGTGTCGCCTTGGACGGAAAACGCCTTGCTCCTTGGCTTTCTCTGCCAGACTTGCTTCCAACGAGGCGTGGGCGTGGGCCACGAACACTCGCCAGATTGATCTATCAGCACCTACGTACGTACGAACGTATGTATACGTACCACGCACGGGTGCGTACTAGGCTAGTACGTAGGTACATTTCAACGTCGAGGAGATTCATCAGCCAGGGCGGTTGCCGCGTTCGCTCAGCATCAGATAGGCGGTCAACCGTTCGTCAGTGTTGGCAGCTTGAGACATTTGGCCTCACGACGTCGCTCATTGACTGACATTGTGAGAGTCCAAACTTGCATTGAATCCGGTTCTTGCATCTCTGATAAGTGATGAACGCGGTGGACGACCAGGTGTGAGACCGCGCCTGCGAGATCGCCTGCGAGCCGCATTTATCGATCAATCGAAATCCGAAAGTGTGTACTGTTCCAAAGTAAGTGTGTACCCTGAGGGGTGCGCGCAGGGTCCCCGGGACGATGGCCCCTTCAGAGCTCGTGACCAGACGTCAAGACCAACAACGACGCGGCGCGGCGCGGCGCGGCGCGAGCCCGACGGCACTCGCGCAGGCAGCGCGGAGACGGCCCGCTCGTAGTTGATGCTTCGCTGCTCGCTCGCTCGCTCGCGACTTCGGAACCTCTAGAGGGGCAGAGGCCGCCGGGACCACTCGTGGACGCCGCCCGTGCCGATGAGCGACGCCGTCGAGGGCCGCCAGCAGCAGCAGCAGGCCGAGGCTGGCCGCAGGGACGAGCTCATGAAGGCCGACTTCGAGCAGGGAAGGCACCTCGTGCACTTCAGGGACAAGCACCCTGATTTCTGGCTGCAAGAGCTCGACGCGCTCCTGGACCTCACCGCGGGCGTCAAGGACAGCGCGGCCGTGTACGACAAGGGATCCATGCGGGATGGGCTGCCCTTCGTGCGCGCTAACTTCCCCTCCGAGGAGTGCATCAAGGCCATCTGCGCGCGGTCCATGTGCATCAAGGCCATCTATGAGGTCTGGGGCGCGGGATCCACGCTCGACGAAGCCTTTGCGCAGACGGAATGCTGCCCGGCCGACCGCCGCGAGCCCTTCTTCGGCGAGGACAAGACCTGGTCTGTCCGCGTGCGCGCGTACGGGCGCAAAATCTCGCATTCCGAGGAGCGGCAGCGCCGCGAGACCTTCTTGACCATGCGCCCGGGCTTCCGCGGCAAGGTCGAGCTCGCGGACCCGGACTGTACCCTCTGGGTGATCGACTGCTACAACACCGAGCCGCTCTTCAAGGCCCACGTTGTGAACCAGCAAACCTGGACGCGTGAGGACGGCGAGGTCGAGATTATCTCCAAACGCGAGAAGAAGCGCCGCCAGCGCCTCGCGTGGAAGGAGGAGATGCGCGCCAAGGGCATGACGCGCCGCAAAATCACCAAGGAGAAGCTCGCCCGCCGCGAGCTCGAAGACCAAGAGGGCGGGCCGCCCAGCAAACCGCAGCAGCTCGAAGACGCCGAGGCGCAGGCCGCGATCGAGGAGGCCCGCAAGAAGAAACAAGAGCTGCACGCCCAGGAGCTCGTCAAGGCGCGCAACCAACATCGCCCTACGCACGTCTTTATTGCCCGCGGCATCGCCGCCGGAAGTCGGAGCCTCGCGGAAAAGTACACTTTGAAAAAGCGCGCCTTTCTCGGACCCACCTCCATGGAATCCACCATGTCCTTTATCATGGCCAACCAGGCCAAGGTGGCCCCCGGCCAGCTCGTCATTGACCCCTTCGTCGGCACCGGCAGTCTGCTCGTCCCGTGCACAGTTTTTGGCGCCACCTGTCAGGGTGGCGACATCGACTATATGCTGCTCCAGGGCCGCCGCGGCCTCACCGACGCCACTGTCAACGACACTTTTGACCAGTACGAACTCCCTCGCCCCGATCTGCTCCGCCTCGACTTTTCGCCCCGCGGGCGCTGCATCCGCGAGCCTCCAGAGGGCATTTACGACGCCATTGTCTGCGACCCGCCCTACGGGATCCGCGCCGGGGCCAAGAAGGTCGGCCGAGACACCTCCAAGGGGCGCCCTATCGAGAGCGTGAGGGAAGGCAGCATCCACTACATTGCGCCTGTCCAGCCGTACGAGACCATGGAGCTCATGGCGGACCTCGTTGACGCCAGCGCACGCCTGCTCAAGCCCGGGGGTCGCCTCGTGTACCTCTTGCCAATCGATCGCAGCTGTTTCGTGGAAGAGATTATCCCGACGCACCCCTGTCTCGCCGTCGTGGCCCGGAGCGTCGAGCCGCTCCGCCCGCCGCTCGGCCGCATGCTCATCACCATGGAAAAAATTGCCCCCTACGACTTTTCCAAGGCCGAGGCGTACCGCGCCGAGACCCGGCGCGCCCTCGTCATCTCCGAGTCGTCCTTGCAGGATCTCGAGGACGGGGCCGTCATGGACGAGCGCTCTGCCGCCACCGCGGCGGCTGTGGCCTCTATTGCCAAGCTGCGGGATCTCGGCCGCTCGTGAACGAGGACCTCGCTTTCCTCGAGTCCATCTCGCGCATCGAGTGGTCGATCGATCGCGCTAGGCGATGCGACGTGCCTGCTTAAAGACGAACATATGGGACGTCTTTTCGTCCCGCGTAAAGAGAGCCTAGCTAAGCTACGTGGTGGTAGCTGCAACGGCGCCACATCACGATGCTCGCGGCTGACGTAATCCCTGATGGCAGTCGTGCCGCAACCATCGACAGCACAACACGTTTCGTCGCCAGCGCAGCACTTGCAGTCGCCCTCCTCCAGTACATTTAGAAGTGGCGAAGGGTCATACGGCAATCATGCTGGACAGCGCACGGCAACTGGCGCCTGGTGAATGGGTTGCCGCGCAGTCCCGAAGGTACTATCTATTTTACACAAATTTAATAGTTTCACGGACGCTTCAGCTGGCAGACCTGACGAGAATATGCCTCTCGGCTTCTAAAAGCCGCAGGTCCACCATGGCTCGGAATGCGTGCTCCAAATGGACAGTGTGCGTGTCGACGTCAAAGAGCGGAGAGCCTGCCCGCACTTTGGCCTGGACGCGGCGTTTGAGCCCCTCCGCCACCCCTGGGCGCTCCGCGACGGACACGGCCGTGTCGATGAAATCCTTGACGGAATGCGTCACCAAGACGTTGGCCACGCCAAGCGCGGAAAGCAGCGAAGCGGCCACGCGGGACGCAAAGGCCCCACCCGCGACCGTGAGCACGGGCAGCCCGCCGCGCAGAGCGTCTGTGGCGGTAGAATGTGCCCCATAGACGAGCGTGTCGAGAAAGAGATCTGCGCACTCGTGCCGCGCGACGTGGTCCGCCTTTGGCATCCGGCGAGCGAAGCGCAGCCTGCTCGGGTCCACGCCGCGCGCTCGGGCTTGCTTGACGAGGTTATCTCGCGTCAACGCCGGCGCTAGTCGCCGTGAAGGCTCGAGCAGCCAGAGAACGCTCCCCGGAACCCGGCGCAGGATTTGCATCCACGCCTCGAACGAGAGCGGCTCGTGCTTGTCGTTTTTGTTGAAATTCGCAAAAATGAAGCTCGCGCCTGCAATCTCGTCAAATCTGTCGCAAAAGCCGGCGGGTTGCTCCCCGGGCGCTACCGCGCTGGACCCGAGGGTCTTGGCATACGTGTTCACCTGGTAGCAGTGCGGAAGGAGCACCAGCTTCTCCGAAAACTGCGGCGCCAGCTCCGCGAGCGGGCTGGCCACGTTGTCTCCAATAAAGTAGTCAACAAAGGCCGCGCCCGAGGTTCCGGCGTAGACGAGGTAGTTGACAATGACGGGCGCCGGCCGCGCGACGACGATTTCAGGCCGCCCCCCGCGCGTGAAGCCCTGCATGTCCATGAGAATCTCCACGTTGAGGTCGTCGCGAATGACGCGCACGCTCTCCGCGTGCGCAGTCGCGCTGAGGTCCTCAAAGTGGGAGCCTGCCTTTTCGATCCGCTTCCGGAACGCGGACCCATCATCTTTGCCAAAGCTCAGAATGACCGCATCCACACGCCGGTGCAGCTCGTGAAGATCGAAGAGATCCTCGCAGAGATGCGCCGTCGGGTGGTCGTTGAAATCGTACGAAAAGTACCCAACGCGCACGCGCTCTCCAGTGCGCGCCATTTGCGGGCGTGGCCCGGGCGGGCCGTACTGCGCAGCGTGGCCTGCGGCGAGCCGCAGACGAAAGTCCCCGGCGAAATCGCGCAGCAGAGTGTCAAAAGGAAGCAGCGACGGCGCGCGGCCACGCCGCAGCTCGCGCTCGTCCACTTCGCGTTCAAGCCATACTGTTTCGAGGTCGAAAGCGGTCCAGTCGCACCCTATGCGGCGCGCCACGGCGACGCTGGCGCGAACGTGGAGCTCAAGGTCATCCCTTGCGCTACCCGCGCTCGCTTCCTGCAGCGAGCGAAGGTAGCTCGCCACGGCGCGAGAGGCGTCGCCGAGCTCGGTGAAGGCGGTCCCCAGGTTCATGAGCGCCATCCGGCGCACCTCAGAGTCTGGCTCCGACAGCTCGATGACCTGCTGGTACCTCGCGACGGCCTCGGGCAGCATCTGGTGCTCGTGGAAGAGGGCCGCGACGTTGATCATGGCCGAGACGAGGGTGGGGTTGAACTCCAGCGCGCGCTCGTAGGCGCGGAGGGCGTCCTCGTGCAGGCCCAGGTTTTTGCTCGAGACGCCGAGATTGAACCAGACCTCTCCCTCGTTGAGCAGCGGGTCAAGCTCAATGGCTCTCTCGTATGCCGCCTTGGCCTCGGCCTCGTGCGCGCGGCCACGCCGATGGTGCACCAGGCCGATGTTGTTCCAAAGGTTGCTGTGCAGTTCACGGTGCCACGCGACGCCCTCGGCGAAGGGAAATTCGCGCTCGCACTGCTCCAAGAGGGCCAGCGCCCGACTCTGGTCCCCGAGGTCCGACTCCACGCGGCCGAGGTTGTTGAGCACCACGGCCCGCACGCGGCCGCCCGAGGCCACCTGCAGCACGCGCTCGTACGGGACGCGCGCGGCCTCGAGGTCCCCCGCGTAGTGGATCTCCGCGGCCACGGCGGCCAGCTCGAGGGCGACGCCCGGAGCGCATTCGCGGCCCTCCCTCGCGTCCTGCAGGCAGCGTTCCGCGGCGCGCACGACCTCCGCGGCGCGCGCGGCGGCCGTCGCGGCGGCCAGCGTCGCGCGCGGCGCCGTCGTT
>KQ758787.1:47373-59881 GCA_001462505.1 Aurantiochytrium sp. T66
CCTCCGGCGAGAGCGATGACGATGACGACGATGACGACGCGCTCGTGGAGGACATTTACAAATGGAAATGATGCTGCGATGGGCGGTATGCTTGGCGAAAGTCCTTGGACGCAATAACGTATTTGGACGCAATAACGTGAAGTCCTCTTTGAGGAAAGGAGACTAATCGACAATGTTGGATCGCGATGACGACGAGCAGCAGCTGACGCCGATGGATAACGCGATGCGGACCAACTCTAACCATAAGTCTGAATTCAACGTGTTAACATGATGGTCAGCTTCTGTCTCCGAAGCTTTCCTTGCTATAAATCATTCGCCTTGGGCGAGGTGAACCTCGGCTCGGCGAGCGTATTTCTACAGGCAGGTCCGGTGGTCACCATCTCCGCGAGGAGACGGCATCTTCGTCCGAGTCGCTGTCCTCCTCAATGTACTCGTCGTGCCTGCTCCTGTTGCCGCTGTAAATGCCCATCTCGAGATCGTCTTCCGAGGCGCCGCGGGGCCGGATGGCCATGGTCCGCGAGCTCCCCACAGGCGGCGCCGCTGGGGTCTGCGCGGCGGGCTTCTCGAGCGTCGTGGACGACCGGAAGAGCGAGAGGATTCCGGCGCTAATTCTCGACGTCGAGCCCTGCTTGCTCCGGCCGTGCGAGCCCCCATCGTCGCCCAGGTCCAGAAGCGTCGCGGCGCGCTGGAGCGTGGCCTGCGGGGGCGGCGCCGCTCTTTCGGGCCGGGGCATGTCGAACGCCTGCGGGCGCGGAGACGCGCCGGTCTGCGACGAGGAGCTGCGAAAGGCGGCCATCACGGAGGACATGGGTCTACGAAGCGAGGACGCGCCGCTCCGGAACACTGTAGGCGAGACGCCAAAGTCCTGCTCGTCCGGGTGGTGCGAGCCGTGCCGCACGTTGCGCACGTAGTCCATGTCAAGCTGCATCGAGCTCCGCTGCAGCACGCGCGGGACGAGGTCGTCGAGTGGCGTGCCAGCGTCCGCTTCCGTGAAGACGCTCTCGGCGTACCCGTCGTCATCGCCCTCGCCCTCGTCGTCGTCCTCGTAAAAGTCTTCGTCTTCGGTGCCCATGTCGGTCTCGGCGTACATAGACTTGAGCCCCTGCGTGGCCCGCGTGCGCGACGTCATCTTGGACACCAGGGAGCGGTTGTCGTCGTCGGACCGTTTCTTCGTACGAACCGACTTGCCGGACGCGCCCGTCGTCGGCGTCCGCTGCTTCTTGGTACCCCGCCTCTTGCTGCGCTTGAGCTCGGGACCGGCCGTGGCGACCTGCACGTTGATGGGGCTGAAGACCTTGACGGAGTACGGCGGCGGGTTGAGCTTGACGCCCGTGGGGTCCTCGAGGTCGGTGGCGTACCTCAGCATCACATCGTGGTGCTTGTCGTAGGTGCCCGTCTCCTGGTGGCCCTTCATCGCGAGCTCGTAGTTGTCTTCGCCGATCTTGGCGCGGCCCTCGCGCGCCTTGGAGCTCAGCAGGAGGTCATCGAGCTTGCTGTCGTCCGCCTCGGTGATGTAGCCGCAGAGCGTGAGAATCTGGGCGTCGCCAAGACTCACCGGGTCGCGCGGGGGCGCCCGGGAGCGCGGGTCGGGGACGACCTGTCGCGAGCCGCCCACGTCCGTGCAGACGACGGCCATGTGCGCCATCTCCGCCTCGAGAATGGCCATGGGGAGACCCTCGGAGAAGGACGAGTTGATGAAGAGGTCGCCCTTGGCGAGCACCGAGAGCTTGGCGCCCAGGCCGTGCAGCGTCACATACTTCTCGAGCTTGAGGTTGGTGATGGTCTGCTTGCACTCGGAGGTGTACTTTGGGTCCTTGTCGAGGCCGCCGAAAATGTGCAAGCGGTACACCGAGACCCCGCGCGTGTAGACAATGTGGTGGGCGGCCTTGATGGCGTTGACGATGTCCTTGATGCGCAAGACGTGCGAGAGGGCCACCACGTGGACGTGGTCCGGGTCCACGACAGGGCCCTTTTGCTCGTCGAGGCGCGGGTCCTCGTAGAAGCCCTTGATCGGCGTGTACTGCAGCTGGTCGTCCAGCGGCTGGGTCCCGTTGGAGATGGGCTGGATCCGCTTGGCGAAGGGCCCGTGCGAGGGCCGGCCGGCGATGAGGCAGATCCAGGAGCGGTACATGTTGGTGTCGGTGCACGGGCAGATGAGGTCCGCGGTATTGTACACGAGGCGGGCTGTCAGCCTCGTGAGCCCGATGATGGCGTTGCGCGTGAACGGGTTGAGCAGGCAGTCGTCGGCGCAGAGCTGGTCGAGGCGCTCGCGCAGCAGGATGCCGTGGTCCCAGACGATGACGCGCGACTTGAAGCGCTGCTTGTGCACGATGGCCTTGAGCGCGCCGATGCCGTGGTGTGAAGAGTGATACAGGTCCGCGGGCGGCAGCTCGCAGCAGAGCGAGCGCAGCGTCTGCGAGAAGAAGATGAGCGACTCTTGCAGCCCGGGCAGCGAGGGCGCCCACAGGCGCTGCACCGGCTTGGGCTTCTCCTCGAGGATCGTGAGCCAGGTCTGCACCCACACGCGCCACGTGAGGCCGTCCGTCCAGGCCGTGTTCCAGTCGTACTGCTCGAAGAACTCGTACAGGGCCACCACCACCTCGGAGAAGTACTCGTTCACCTGGGACGAGCGGTCGTCGACGCCCTGGAGCTCGCAGCAGCCGCGAATGAGCTCCCGCAGCAGCGGGTGGAAGCGAGCGCGGAGAACCCAGGAGGTCGTACGCTGCTTGCGAAGGGCGAGCTCGAAGTACGGCCGCGAGGAGTGGATCGACGATTCCGGAGAGCTCGTCACGTCGTGGAGCGGGATCGGGTGGATCGCGGCCACGCAGCGCGTGGGCGCCGAGATGCGCGGCGTCGAGTTCGAGGCCACCTCGGCCAGCACGTGCAGGTTGAAGTCCTCGTTCACGCCTTCGTGGTTGATGAGCTGCATGAGGCAGGTCGTCACGCCGCCTGACACGTAGAACAGCGTGGCCGACGCGTCGATGATCACGTCGACCTTGTCCGGGCGCGCCGGGTGGATGGTCTTGTGCGAGGCGCCGGCGCCGCCCATAATGAGCAGGTCCTGCGCGGTGTGGGCCAGCGTCGTCTTCTCGAGCGTCTTGGTTGCGGGCTGCAGCTCCTGCGTCAGGAGACGCTCCGTGTTGCGTGAGAACTTGAGAAAGGGCATGGCGCCGCGGCACATCCGGTAGCGCTCCCTCCAGTAGGGCCTGAGCGCCTTCTCGCGCGTGAGGATGATCTCGTCCAGGACGCTGGCCAGCATGCCCGGGACCATGGTCTGGCCGTCGTCGCGGAGCTCGTGGACCTCGAAGAGCGTCGCGCGGGCCTCCTTCTTGAGCCGGAGCATGGCGGAGGCGCACCCCGGCGCCTCGAGGCCGAGGTTTGCGTGCGGCGGCTTGAGGCGGCCCCAGGCGCTGCGCCCCTTGCACTGGATGTACAGCGGGGTGCACGACCACGCAAAGACCTTGATGGTCCGCACGAAGAGCGGGCGCGCCAGGAGCCCGTGGACCAGGAGGACGAGGTTGAGGGAGCTGAAGAGCGACGGCGTGATGCCGACGTGCTTGATGTAGGCGCAGACCTCGCGGTGGACCTGCATGTCGCCGCGCAGGCCAATGTACCACAGACGCAGCGACGCCGAGGTCAGCGAGCGGGCCCAGCGGTACAAGAAGGAGAACGGCCCGCGCACGAGCGAGGCCAGGGCCGCGAGGCGGCCGCCAGACCCGCGGTGCCGCAGGAGCATCTCGCAGTAGTCGCCAATTTCCAGGGCGAGCTCCTTCTGCACGCTGCAGGTCTCTACCCAGGACGACTTGTCGAAGCGCCAGCCGACGGGGAGCCGCTTGGCGTTGGCGTTGCGGCGCTCGACCTCAGCGTCGGTCTGGTCAAGCGTGTGTTGCAGGCGGTCCTGGCGCGAGGCGGCCATGCGCTCGAGCTGCCAGCGCGTGGTCCGCGGCAGAAATCCGTCGCGCCGCGCCTCGAGCATGGCGAGCTCCGCCACGCAGGCCAGCGCGTGGCTGCGCGTGGCGTCCTCGACGAACTCGTGCAGCATGCACTCGGCGATGCGCCCGAGGGCCATGTCGGCGGCGGCGTCCTGGTCCTCGAGCGAGGACCCGCGGGACCGCAGGAGCGCCGGGTCGACCCCGACGTAGATGTTGAGCCGGTTGCCGGCCTGCTCGCGCCAGAGCGGGGAGGCGCGCCAGGTGGTGCCGTTCTTGGTGACCATGACGGAGCCGTCCTGCGTCTGCTGGTGCTGCGAGTGCTGCTGCGGCATCGAGACGCCGCTCATGGCGCCGCCGCCGAGCTTGTTGTTGACCTGCCTGCGCCGGACGCCGAGGGCCACGAAGCCCTCCCTGTAGAGCACGTTCTGGTCGCACAGGTACACGAGCGCGTTGCCCGCGCGGCAGTCCGTGATGAGCGTCTCGAGCAGGTTGAAGATGATGCCCTGCAGGAAGGTGTGCTCGACGTCCTCGGCGGTGGCGCGGTAGTCGTAGTCGACGTTGTTGTTGCTGCTGGCGCCGCCGACGGCCGGGACGATGGCCCGCAAGGCGCTCCGCGTGAAGAGGTGGCGCTTGCGGTCGATGAAGTCGAGGACCTGGTCGCCCAGGCCCCCGTTGTCGAAGAGCAGCGGCACGGCGTTAATGGTGCCCTTCTTCAGCTTCTCGGCGAGCTGCTGCTCGCGGATCTCCGGCTTGACCTGCGTGAGGCCGCCGCCGTCGAGGATGCGCTTGCCGCTCGTCATGGGGATGTCGTTCGGGTCGATGGTGTTGTGCCACGTGTTGCGCGGCTGGAGCACGAGGTGACGCACGGTGTGGGCGTAGATGATGGTGGCCGTCACGAAGCCGAGCAGGGCCCCGAGCGCCAGCGGGGAGAGGTAGAGGTACACGAAGCCGGCGAGGAAGGCGAGGAAGCAGGTGACGCGGTACTCGACGAGCTCCTCCCACTCGACCAGCGAGCGCAGGCGCAGCAGGCGCATGAACGGGTAGAACCCGTACACGACGACGTTGGCGAGGATGGTGGCGGCGATCGCCGAGGCTGCAATCGCCGCCGAGGAGGTGGTCGATGCCTTGGAGAAGAACGACTGGTTGATCTTGAGCATGGCCGCCTCGCCGGCCCAGAAGCTGAGCACCGCGGTCGAGACGGTGAGCACCATGTGCACGAAGCTCGCGCGCGAGATGTCGAGGACCATGTTGGTCAGGAGCGTCGGCGAAGACTGGTCCAGGGTGGCGTACGAGAGCGCGACGTAGCGGAGACCCCGAATCGCGAGGCAGGTCAGGACCACAAGCGGCGCGATCTGGGTCGAGTACATGATGACGACCCCGAAGAGCGCAAAGACGATGGCCCCGACGATAATGCCCATGACGACGGCGACGTGGGCGCGGTCCGCGTAGCCGCTGAGAAACATGCGCGAGACCATCGCGTAGAGGACAAGATTGTAACCCGTGGAGAAGGGGAGCGTGACAAAAAGCGCCGCGGGCTCGAGGAGGTAGACGCAGATCGTCGCGAGGATGAACCAGCGCAGCACGGTGAGCTGGAAACTGCAAATGATGCGGCCGTACGCCTCGAGGCGCGCGTGGTGGATCTTCTGCTCCGTGACGCGCACGATGCGCTTGCTCGCGGGGATAAGGAGCTCGTGGTTCTCCTGCTGCTTGGCGTCGGCGATCTGGCCGACGAAGAGCTCGATGGTGCCCGCCGAGAAGAGGAAGGCGATCATGGCAAAGAGCACGCCGCGCGAGACCATGCTCGAGGTGCCCTTGGAGAAAAAGAGCGGGATGGCGGAGAATGCGAGAATGACAAAGTACATAACGCCGTGCACGATCTCGTTTGCATTTGCGTCGTAGAGCTCGCCGGACCTGCGCTCGGGCGTACCGATTACATCCTTGCGCAGCTCCTCCATGGCCATGCCGTAATATTCCCAGAAGCCGGCCGTGGACGTTTCCTCGTACGGCTTCCACTGGTCGCTGTCCGGAATTTTGCGATTGACGATCCAGAGCGCCTCTTCGCGGTCGCGGCGGGTTCGGCCGCGGAGCTTCTCGGCCACGTCGCCGCCCTTCATCTCTGAAGCGAGGCGCAGCAGCCCGGGCAGCCAAAGGTTCCAGGCCTTGGACAGGACCCGAATGCGCGCGGCCATGATGAGGATGGCGACGAACATGCTGCTGGCGTGCATGCCGATCCAGAACAGGCTCGACTCCATGCGCACCGTGCGGTTGAGAACAAAGGGGATCATCATGGCGACGACGACGAGGAAGAGGTAGAACGGGTTACGGCCGCCCGCGAGCTGGACGTGCGGGTCCGGCACGCGAAAGAGGTAGAGCATGGTGGCAAAGAGCATAAAGAGACCGAACTCGAAGGACATAAGGGCCACGAGCGCCGACTGCGCGGCGTCCCAGCGATTTGTGCAAATGGCGACGATGAAGGACACGACGCCCGCTGCCGAGGCGCAGACAATGCCACCCGTGAGGTCCCTGCACAGGACCGTCGGAACGCTCGCCAGCACCAGCTGGTACAGGTACGGCGAGGCGTTGCGACTCATGGACATCATGAAGGGGAGCACGCTGACGAGACCGATGGCGAGCGCGATCGTGACCTGGTTCTTTGTGCTCTGCGTCATCTGGGCGCTGGTGAACACGCCCGACCCGGTGAAGCCCTCGAGGATGAGCTCGGCCATGACGACAATGACGAAAAAGTAGCCGTCGCGAATAAGGTCCATGCGCGACCACTCGGGTTGGTCCCAGGTCATGCCCTTTGCGCCTCCGGGCCTGAGCTTTTGCAAGAGGTACTGGTGCGTCTGCTTTGCAATGTCATAGAGGGTGATCCCGTAGCACTTTTCAAAGTCCTCGAGGTGGCAGACCGAGGTCTCGAGCCAGACGGCGACGGCCATGGGGTCTTCGGGGAGAAAGTGCCTGAACTTGACCATGGCGGCCGCCTTGATCTCGCGGTGCGCCTTTTGCTGCATCTCGCGCGTGCGCTTGGTGGTGCGCTGCCGCAGCAGGTTTGTGTATTTCATGTCTGTACGGGCGCCGCCATCGTCGGTGTCGACGGACTCCGGCTCGGTTCCGGTGTCGGTGTCTGACTTGCCGGCGATGCCTTTCTCGCGTCGCGCAGAGGCCCGCCTCGCCGTCCTCCGGCGGCGGAACCTCCGGAAGGCGTCCAAGCCCACGTAGAGGAGGACCCACGCGAGGGCCAGCGACAGGGCGCCGAGGAGGGTGAGCAGCACGTCGCGGCGCATCCTGGGCTCGAGGGGCGTGTAGTCGAGCGAGGTGACGAAGCGGTTGTCTAGGTAGACGTCCATCGTGTTGAGCGGGACCGGCGCCTGCACGTTGATGCGGTAGCCGAGGTCGTCCTCGGACCAGAGCCCGGTCCAGTTTTGCAGGCTGCCATCCTCGAGGGTCGCCGCGGCGACCACGGCCGACTCGCGACAGGCGGTCGGCACGAGGCCGTCGAGCTTGAGCACGGGGACGACCAGGCTCACGTTCCCGCGGTCGAAGGCGGGCGCCAGCTTGCCGTTCAGGCTCCAGTCCAGCGTCGTGGGCGCGAACTGGCTCGCCTCCACCCAGGCGAAGGCCCCGCGGCTGCACTCGCTCCCTGTCATGGTCGCGCGCGTTGCGCTCGCCGACCAGTCTGGGTGCTCGTCGCGGGCCCTGGTCGCCCGCGTCGTCGTCCCCTCCTTCGCTTTGCTTTCGGGGTTTGTTCGTTCGTCGTCGGCGGCGCAGCGGCCTTCTGAGAGTCCCGGCTCTCAGAGATTGATGTCGATGAGATAGAGGCTGCGCTCCGCTCCGAGGGCCGGCCGGCCTCTCCGGGCCGCCAGCGAGCCCAGCCCGGCGTCGTCCTCGCGTCGGCCCGGGCTAGCTCGGGCTCGCCGCGCGGGTCTGGGTCGGAGGCGGGCCTGCAAGGACAGCAAGGCACGGCAAGGCAAGGTAAAGCAAAGCAAAGCGGGCCCAAGCAGAGCATAGCAGGCCCATAGTAATAACATGGCCCTGCACGCGCCGTTCCCTCGCGCGTTCTCATCGACTCTGTTGCAATACGTGGCGCTCCCGCAGTTCCTGCCCCCTTGCCAACTGCGGGGCTCTGTGGGCGCGGCACGCGCAATCCAGTTCCACTCCTAACGACCTCCTAACCGAGGCTAGACATGTCTGTCTGTCTGTCAGTCACGGCCGGGGCTAACGCCGCGCGCGCGCTCGCACCGCCTCGGCCTGGCCCTCAGGCCCTCAGGCTGCCAGCTGCGCTCGTCGCGATCCTCGTCGCGGCCAGCACGGGCCGCACGGCGGAACGCGGGATGCGGGCGGGCACGTCGATGGTCATCATGCATGCAGTTGCAGTCCATCCAATCCAGTCTCGCTGCCTGTCATGTCATGCAGGTAAGCAGGAACTGCCAGCCTGAGGAAGTGTGAGAAAAGTGCGCGCTGCGGGCCGACGGCCCCACAGCGCGAACCCGCGCCTTCTTTGCAAGTCTTCGCGCGTCGTTGGCCCGCGACTCTGTCTCTGAGCCTGAGGCGGCGTCCAGATTCTGTTCTACTTGACTATTCACAGTCAATTCATTCAATTTTCCATTCTGTTCTGTTCGAATAGTTCTATTCTCTATTCTTTTCCATTCGTTCTTCGTGTTTGATGATCCTTCGCGATGGATTCTCAATCAAATCAATCAATCAATCTACAAAGCTCGTGATGTCCTCGTGATGCTCATGATGATCCTCGCCGCCGGCGCTCGCCCGTGCTCTGCTCGTCGCGCAGAGCTCATCGTGCTCATGCAGTGCAGCGCAGCGCAGTGCCAGCCAGCCGCGACCGACCGCAGGGGACCCGAGCACAGGACTCGCTCGCGCCGCGCGGCCGCCGTAAGCAGCCTGGACCTGGCTCGCTGTTCTCGCTGGCTCTGTCGACGATGCCATGATCGCCGATCGACGCTCGGTCGGTCGATCGTCCATCGCGGGACTCCGTCTGTCGAGACCCGGCGGCCACGTGAAGTGCGAAGGCGAGTCGATGGACGGCGCGTCGAGCGCCCAGCTCGCGCCCGCTTTGGGGACTTGATTCAACGCACGTTACTACGTGGTAGTACTAGGCTACGTAAAGAACAACTACAGGTTGTTAGCCTAGAGGCCAGACAGATTTCGAGGGCTCGAGAAAACACAAGCTGGTCGATTTGATCTATGTCGGAATGCAATGCAATGCAATGCTAGCGCGGCGAGCTCACGGGCGTGGCGAAGCCGGCGTCGTCGTCGTCGCCGTCATGGATCGCGATGCCGAGCGCCGAAAGGTCTGCGGTCGCCATGGCTTCCATGGACTGCAAGAATTCCGTGACCCCGGGAGACGGCGCACGTTTGGGCTCCGGGGCATCCCGAGGCGCGCGGTGAGGCGCTTCCAGCTCGCTCTCGACATCGGAGGTCTCGCTGCTGTCCCCGATAGGATCGAAGAAGTCGGCGGTGGTGTTGAGATCGAGCGCAGCTGCGGGCGAAGTCGGCTGTCGCGCCAGCGCGACGGACTGGACCTGCGGTTGCAGCGCACTACGCGGCGCCTTCGACACGTGTACCCGTGAATTCCTCTTGAGCTCGGTGCGCGACCTCCTTTCCTCCTTCTGCGCGGAGCTGCGCAGTGCGCGCCGCGAGCTTCGCGACGATAACAGCACCGGGGTGCGAGCTGGTTTCTGCATCTTGGCAGAAGACGCAGTCTCGGTGAGACGGACCCGGGCGTGATCAAGATCCTCACTGAGCGCCCCACAGAGCCTCTCCGCGATGAGAAACATGACCGCCAAGCTCGTGCCGAGAATCTCCTGCAAGTCCTCGCTGGACAGATCCCCGTTGTCGCTGTCCTCAAAGGCCTGGTTCAGACGGTCCTTGCCGGTCACCACGGACTGCTCGAGCCGCTGCACGTGATCCATTGCTTTCAACACGTGGTCCGACGCGATACGGTGCAACTCGTCTCGCTGGGCGGTCACGCCGTCGAGCTGGTTCTCGAGGCTGCTAATGTGCGCGGCGGCGACCTGGCGAACAAAATCGCGCTCCTGCGTTAGCGACTCTAGCGTGCCCGAGAGGTCCTTGAGAGAGAGCGCCGTCGCGCCCGACGACTTGCGCGCGAGGCGGCGTGTCGCCTTGCGGGCGTTAGGGTTCCGGTTTTCTGCGCAGATCCTCGCTTCGTCTCCGTCGTCGTCGTTCGGGAGCGCGCTCTGTAGCTTGTCTATCGCGGTGCAGAGCGCCTCGTTGATGGAGCGGTAGTGACGGAGACCTTCTTCGTTGAGCTGGGCGCGCTCTTGCGCGCGCTGCGACCGCGCGGCCTCCTGCTCGAGGGCGGCCCGAAGTTCCTTGCTCGATTTGTGGATGGCTTCCGAGCGCTTTTGCATGGCCTCGAGCTCCTTTGACTTGAGCGCGTCCTCGGCGCGCATCTGCGCGACCTGCTGCTCGAGAGCCGCGATTCGGGCGTCCTTGGCCCTGATCGTCTCAGCCGCGGTCTCGTCAAGCTGGCTCGAAACGCGCTGCTCGTCGAGCTGGGCCTGCGTGAGCTTGAGCTTTTGCGAGAGCGCCTCAATCTCGGCCTTCCACTGGCCGAGCGCCTTTTTGTTCTCGTTCGTGTTGACCTTTGGGTGGTTCACCACCTGGGCGCACTTGCGCGCGTAATCGAGCGTTGACGAGGTGGCGTGCTGGTCCGCCGGGCTCACGGTCGCAATCATGAACGCCTTGGCATTGCCCCCAAGCGATGGCCGCAGCAGGTACGTCAGCTTGGAGTCGCGGTACGGCACGAAGACCTGGGCGGGATGCTGGCTCATCGCGTCGCACTTGGCACTGAGCTTGGAGATGCGAAAGAGCGCCTCAATTACGCGCTGCAGCGTCACGAGCGACTGGTTAATCTTGCCAGCCTCGGCGTGGTTCACGCCCGTGGCCCCGCTCGCGCGGGTATTTTCTGAGCCGGCAAGATCCACCAGGTCGTGGCACGAAAAGGTGTCAACGGCGCGGCATACTTGATCTGCGCCGCGCCCGTACTCGTATGCCGTTTGCGTGCACTCGAGGCGCAGGATGGCATGGCTCCGGCTCGAGTGCGCGTTGAGCTTGGTGGCCGATGTAGCGCGCGCGTCGCGACCGCGCAACAGCAGCGCCTGGATTTCGCGGACGCTGCGCACTGGCTCCTTGGTCAGCCCGAGGCTCTGCAGGTCCACGTACCCGGTCTTGCGGTCAACAAACATGGGCCGTGAGACCTTGCGCCGACCGGATGGGGCCCAAAGGTCGTAAATGTCTTCGTTGTAGATCTCGAAGTAGTACGCGTCGATGCGAAAAGTAGGTGTCCGCCCCGTCGCGGCCGCGGCGCTCTGCGCCGCGGCCTGCTGCACCTCTTCCATGAGCTCGCAGAGAACAAAGTCGATCAAGTTGGTCATGGTGTGCGTCTTGCCGGAGCCAGTCTTACCGTACGCAAAGACAACGCTGTTGTACCCGGAGACCGCGTTCTTGACGACTTCGTGGCCGATATCATTGTTGACCTCCTCCTGCGCGCTCTCTGGGCCGTATCCGTAGTCAAACTTTAACGATGCATCGTCTGTACTTACGGTCCTGCCCTCCACGTGGACTACGGCCTGCCGTTGCTCGCGGCGCTCGCGGTCGTTCATCGGCCGGCACCGTACCGCCACGCGCACGGGATTCCTCGACGACGCATTTTCGCGCGTGCTTTTGCGCACCTTCTCGATCGCCCCGCCGCTCTCGGCGAGCCCATTTTTCCCGCGTCCCTCTTCATCACCTGTATTTTCACGTCGCCGCATGGCGTCCAACCGAAATGAGGGGCGGGCCCCCCAAGCGTCTCCACGAGATGGTCAGGACGTCGACGTCCTGGCGGCCAGGGTCGCGCGCGTGAATGCGAGCTCCTCGACCGCGAGCTCTTGGCCTGGCAGCCTGCCTGCGAGCGAGCGAATGCGGTATGTTTGGGCGCGATCAGCCGGGGGCGAAGTGCCGTTGAGGGCGAAGTTGCCCACGGTCACCCGAGGTCCGGTATCTGCCTCCCGGCCGACTCGGGGGCGCGGAGCTACCGGAACCCGGGTGGCGCGACACGAAGCTCGCCGTCGAGGGTCGTCGCCACATAACCATAACCACCGGCGGCGACGGAGACCTCGGCCGCGGCCCTGCGGCTACCAAGCCTTGCGCAGGTCTTCTTGGCGGAGGAGCCCTGCGACCGCCTGACCCCAAAGGACGCGGAGGAGTTCTTCTGAGGGAGGGAGTATGGACCGCTTCCTCGTGAAACGCAGCGACGGGACGCCGGCCTCGACCGCGAAGCGCCCGCGGGAGTCTGCGCCGTCGTCGGCCACGAAGAAGAAGAAGAAGCAGACGATCAGCACGACGCCCGTAAAGAAGAAGCCGAGCGGGGTCGTGGCATGCCCGCTGTGCGGCAAGAATCTGCTTACGTCAGTGGCCCAGATGCATGTGGACAGGTGCGAGGGAAAGGCCCCGCCCCCGCCACAGCACACGCAAACACGAAGTCCGGACATCGTCACGATCTCCGAGACCGGCTTCGTGAGCAGCAGCAGCAGCAGCAGCAGCAGCAGCAGCAG
>KQ758787.1:59891-74544 GCA_001462505.1 Aurantiochytrium sp. T66
CTCTGGCGAGTCTCGGCTACGCGCACTCTGGGTCCTTTTTCCTCGCACGCCCCTGCGCTTTTATGCTACAGGACCCGAAGTGCGCGTGTGAGCGGTAAAATATCCGCGTTATGATGGGATAAATCTAGGCTATAGAGATAACTTGTATCTATGGAGAGAGTTAGGTCCGACGGCAACGAGATCGTCGTGAACCTCGAGACCAGCAGAGCTCCTTCGAAGGCGACCGGACGACGACCTCGCGCGCGCGCGGCGGCCAGGACTCGCTAGCACGGCCCGCGACCCGGTGCCGCAGCACGGACACGCTTCGTCGACGTCAAGCTCGCAGAGACAACCAACCGGGAAAGATGTGGTCCGCCGCGAGCAAGCTTCATATGGCGGCCAGGGCGCCGCTGGCGAGGAGCCTCGCGCAGCGCGAGATGTCGACGGGGCCGCAGAGGTTCAAGGTGCTTGGCATCCAGCAGATCGCGCTGGGCGGCTTGGACAAGACGGAGCTCAACAAGCTCTGGGTGGATACCTTCGGACTGAAAAAGGTCAAGGAGTTCAAGAGCGAGAAGGAAAACGTCGACGAGGACGTTCTGGAAATGGGCAACGGCCCGTATGCCGTCGAGGTCGACATCATGCAGCCCATTGACCCCAACAAGTCCCCCAAGGTTCACATTCCCGCGCTCAACCACATCGGCGTCTGGATTGACGACCTCGACGCCGCCTACGAGGAGCTCCAGGAGATGGGCGTGCGGTTCACGCCAGGAGGCGTGCGCAAGGGCGCAAGTGGACACAACGTCTGCTTCATCCACCCCAAGGGCAACGACAAGGCGCCCATTGGCGGCGCCGGCGTCCTCGTGGAGCTCGTGCAGGCCCCGCCCGACGTCATCAAGGCGCTCAAGTAGATTGGCTCGCACCCGTAGCAGCAGCAGCTTTGCAATCAGCACGTGCGCCAGCTGTCGGCTTTGGGACCTCGATCTCTGAAAAGAACTAAAACCTTCGACACTTATTGCTCATGACTACCTTCTTGCAATTCCCGCGTACCATTACCGACTCTCGTAGGGCGGGTGTCGCGCACGAAACTCGGTGAGGGCCTTCGATTTTGCCTCGTTCTGCTTGCGCCGCAAAAGCATGTCCTTGGCGCGCGACTTGGCCAGCTCTCGGATCTCAGCCTCGCTCATGTCGGCCGCCTCCCGCGCGGCCGCACTGCTGCCCCGCATGTCCTTGCGGATCGACTTGGCCAACGCACTCAGCTCATTTGCGCCATACTGTCCCTTGAGCCAGGCGTGTGCCTTCCCGGTGGCCGCTCTGACCGCCGCGTCTACATACATCTTCTCATTCTGCTGCCGGTGCGCCTCTGCAGCAAGGTGCTGCTCATTGCACAGCTTCGAAATGCGCGCCGCGTACTGCTGCGCCTCATCGGACGCCGCAGCCATGGCGTCAAGGCTGTCCTCTCGCGACTGCTGCGCGGCTGCTGCTGTATCCTCGGCGCGTCGGGCCTCGTCGCGGTCATGCGCCCATGCTGGGCCTAAACAGTCATGCAGGAAAGCGAGGAGGCGTTCTTGGGCAGGCGAGCTGTCGTCGCGCTGTGCTCCAACCTCGAGCGGTGTCCGCCCACGCGCGTTACGCATTTCGAGCGCCAAAAGCGCCCGTGATGACGTGCGGAAGAGCGCTCGCAGCATGAGCGTATTGCCCGCGCGCGCAAGAAGGTGGACGCAGGTGTCCCCATTGTGGTCTTTTGCGAGGACGTCTGCACGCTCGATCTCCACAAGGTTGCGGACGAGCGCGAGACGGAGCTTGACGTGGTTGTGCTTGCCAAGGCAGGCCTCCATAAGCGGCGTCGCACGCGTTGAATCCCGTTCGTGGATCAGCCACGGCGCGGCCGCGAGAAGCTCGCGCGCCACCCCGACATTTGCGGACCAGCACGCAAGATGAAGCGCGAGTCTGTTGCGTCTCAGTAGCTTCAGTCCACCGTCCCTGGCGCCTTCAAGACACTCGCGAACGAAGCGGACGTCGCCTCGCTCACAGGCCTGCTCGAAGCTGTCGTGCACCTGCGTTCCGGTGTACGTGTCGACGCGCTCCAGCTCCCTGCTCAGTTTCCAAGAGGCTTTCTTCCGCAGCCCAGACCTCGGCTCGTTGGCAGCTCGCTTCGTGCTCTCATCTCGCTTGTCGCGCTTCTCGCCAGACGCCGTCTTCTTGGCGCGTCGCAGCCTCTCGAGCGCCTTCTCCTGGAAAGTCTGCGTGCTCATCGTCACTACGTCGACGCTGTCGCGGGTCCGCCACCCGCGTTGATCGATCGGTCCTGAGGCCTCGTCGCGTGGACTCGAGCTCGTGTAGCTCGTCGAGGCCTCGTCCGAGGCGCGCAAAAGTCTGCAGAACCTGCAAAGTCTTTGCACGTGCGCCCCAATTCCGGTTTCCGGGGTTTGGTACGCGTAGATTTACAAGGCTCGCTCGCGCGCAACGGATCTCCTACGGCTCGCTCGCGGACAGCCCCTCATCGGGAGCCTCCGAGTCCTTGTCGGCGTCAGCATCATTCTCCGCGCCACCACCGTCGCCGAGAACGCCACCGCGAGCAAAGAGGCTCTCCGAGAGCACGACGTCGTCGCCGAGGAGCCGTAGGTTCTGCACGCGCAGAAGCTGTCGCCTAAGCCACCGGAAGGGATCGACGTTGAAGGGAAACTGGAAACTTGGGACAGTCGCGCGCAGAAGCTGACTCGCCGTAATAGAGCGCGAGCGCCGCCGGAGAACTTGCAGAAGCAGAAATGAGGACGCCGCCACGAGTACAAGAGCGTCGCTGGTGTTCTCGAAAGTACTCGCGTACGAGACCATGATGTAGACCTCGGGCTCGCTCTGGGCCCAACGCCGCCATAGGACGGGTCCGTCCTCAAGAATAGGCAAGACCCACGGGTGGGCTACCATACCAATAAGCGCGGACCCTTCGGCGTCCGAGCCCGACTGCCATGCAATGACATCTCCGTAGCCAATGTGCTGCGCCTTGAGAAAGCGCTCCGACTGATGCAGGGCAGCGAGGTACCGCGCGTACAGGGCGAGGTCTTCGGACGCGATATCATCACCCATCGTGGCCAGGCGCGACGTACAGCCTTAGCCTGCAAATCGATGCATGCAATGCGGGTTTGCGCCTCTGTCGTCGTGGCCTGGGCTGCGCGGCGCTCGTGGCCTGCAGAAATCGCCGCGACAGGCAGTCTGAAGATCCGGGACATTTTCCTCCCGATTAGAGCTCCCGATGGGAAAAAAAGTGACTGCAAATATCAGTGTCCTGTGCGCAAGGATCATAACTGTAAGAAATCTTGTCCACCAACAAATCATGCGACCGACCGCATGTGAACGATGAAAACGTCTTTTGTCCACGTCGTTGCTGTATACTACTTTCGCTTGGCAAGCGCGGCGCGGTAGCGGCGGCCTCGCAGGGTGTTAGAGTACCCGCGACCTGCCATCTTGGCTCCCACAGGCGCCAGGCGCGGCGTCCTGCGCTGATAGGGTCCCGTATCACGCTCCTTGGCCTCATCTCCAGCCCTCTTGCCACGTCGGCGCTTTGAGAACGACATTGTCAGAAAATCGCCCGCAAGATCAGACCCATCCTCTTCCGCGGCCTCGCCCCCTTCGTCGTCGTTGTCCTCAAGTGCGGCTCGCGCGGCGGCAAACTCTTTCTCGAGGTCGTCCATTTCCGCAAGGATGCCCTCGGCGTGGCCCATCCTTTGCGCGTTTCGCGAGACAATGTCCACCTGCAGCTTCCAGTCCGGCGCCATCGTTGACGCGCCCTGGCGCAGCGTGCCCAGCGGATTGCCCTGGAGATCCCAGACGCGCACAGTGCAGTCGCTTGCGGCCGTGATGACGCACGAGTAGTCGCAATCGACGGTGAGCTGCATGTGCTGGATGCCCTCGTCGTGGGCCGCCCAACCGTGGAGCTCTGAGACTACCTCGCTGCCTCGAAAGACGGTCGATTGGGGCAAACCGGAGGCGCCGCCCTCTCCGCCCAAGAGGTCCGCGCTCGAGACGGAGGCTCGCGGCGACCGGACGTTCGCAAGCGGGCCTTTGGTGGAGACGTCCATGTGAATCCTGCGGCGCGCGTTCTCGCACTCGTGGGGCTTAAAGTTCCCCAGGTCCTTGTGCACCTTGCCGACGAGCGAGGAGTAGTCCCAAACCTTCACGTAGCCCTGGTCGTCGGCCGTGAACACCCGGTGCTGGTCCTGGTGCACGCAAATGACCGAGATGGCGGCCACCTGGGTCTCGTGGCGATTGACGACCCGCGCCAGAGGGCGACTCCTCCAGCGCGAGGCAGGACGCACCGCCCAGAATACCAGGTTGCCCGTGTCGTCTGCACTGACGAGGCCCGGGAAGCCCTCGTCGACGAAGGCGAGCGCAGTGATGGTCTTGGACGAAAGCTTTTGCTTAGGCCTGCCGCTTGCGCGCGCTTCGGCGGAAGGTCGTCGCGGTGGCTCTGCAGCCGCGTCAAGGTCCTGAAGCAAGACGGCCTCGACGCGGCCGAACTCAAAGTCCCACAGCACAATCGAAGCCTCGGCGCACGGCGCGCCCGAGGCAATCAAGGAGAGCTTGTGCGAAAAGGCCAGCGCGGTGATGTCGGCGCCATGGTGCCCGCCTTCGAGCTTGCGCAGCATAATGCCTTCCTCCGGGTCCATCTCGTCGTGCAAGATGATGGCGTCGTCCCAGCCCGCCGAAATGACGATTTTATGCTCGTTGCAATAAATTAGCGCCGAGACCTCGGACGCATGAGCGCGGTCCGGATACGCAAACGCCTTCATCTCGCAGCCGTTCATGTAGTCGCACACCTGTATGCGGCCCGTGTGGTCCCCGATGATGAATTTGCGCTCGCGGTCATCGAGGCAGATTGCGGTCAGCTCGGCGCCGCCAAGGAGGTTCCGGAACCGATTGATGAGCGTCCCCTTTTGCGCGTCCCAGACACGGACGTCTTGAGGCGACGCGGTGAGTATGGTCAGGGTAGTCTTGTTCAGCAGCGCGCAAAAGGTCGGGACGTCGCTGGTCTGCTCTGGGTTCTTGAGCTGTTCGTACTGGAATTGGTGCATGCGCCGGCCGGTGGCTAGCAGCGTCTTATATGGGGTGATGCTGGCAAAAGTCTGCAGCGTCTCGGCGGCGTCTGGCGAAAAGGTCTGCACGCATCCAAAGTTGCGCACGTCCCAGACCTTGAAGACGCCACTCGTATCGGCGCTGATGATCTGGGGTGAATCTGGGATCATCTCCACCTTGCAGAGCGGCGCGTTATGGCCGTGGAGTCGGAGGATGAGATGCTTTACGTACGGGTTCCATACGAGAGCGTCGTAGTCAAATCCAGCGCTCACCATGAACCTATACTCGTCATTGTACGCGAGAGAGCGAACTCCCTTTTTGTGGCCCTCGAGCGTCTTCTTGTGTCTTCCCGTGTTCACGTCCCAGAGCCGGATCGTGCGGTCCATGGACGCAGACGCGATGCACTCGAGCGACTCGATCTGCAAGAGGTCGAGCACCATGTCCGTGTGCGATTCGCGCATAATAAAATGCGAACCGGCATGGAGGACGCCGCCCATGCAGTGCCTCTCCAGGCCGGCCTCGACATCCCAGCAGTGCACGATGCCGTTGATCCCCGCCGAGAATAGCGTCTTGGTGTGCGGGCTCCAATCGAGGCAGGCCTGCGAGGTGTCCGTGGCGAAGCGAAGACGCTCGCGCTGCGTCTGGTCGTCGTAGATGGCGATGCAGAGGTTCGAGCTGGCTAACGCGAACTCTGCGCGTCCGCTCAGATGCGCGGCGCAGAGGATGTGGCCCTGGTCGATCGCCAGTCGCCTCTCCAGCTCCAACGTGACCGGGTGGTAGAGGTCGAGCGTCTTGGCCTGCGTCTCGCACGTGCCAACCTTGTCGATCTCGGGAAAGTAGTACGCGCGCTCGATGCAACCCGAATGTTTGCACTCGTCTTGCCACGAGGTGAGCGTGTACGGCTGGATGCTTCCTGGGCCGTTCGTGCGCTCCACGCTGCCGGTCTCGACAATGAAAGAGGTGAACTCGTCCCACTCCATCGTCCCGTCGCCGTTGACGTCGATCTGCGCAAAGAGCTCGCAGAGGTCCGACACAAGCTCGGCGTCGTCCAGATGGGATCGTTTCAGGTACTTGCGCATTACGTACACGAACTCGGACAGCTCGAGGCCTTCTTCCTTTTGCTCAAACTCCTCGCGCAACGCCGGCACCTTGTCGATGTCCAGGAGCATCATAATGTCCATCATGCCCTGCTCTTTCTTCTTCTTCTCGCCCTCGCTGCTGTGCCGCTCGAGGCGGTCATCCTCGCCTTCATCCCCGCTGTCGTCCGCACCATATCTGCCGCCGCTGCTGCGTCTGCGTAGCGCGAGCTCGCGGCCATATGCCCCGGGGCGAGCTGCCTTTTCCTCGGCGCCGCTCCTTTCGTGCACGAGCTCCGTGAGCCGGAAGAGGTCGCCGTCCATCACCTCGAGGAAAGGGCCCTGGGCCGCTCGATGGCGTCCCGCTTCTGGCACGGGCTCGGCAGACTCGGGCCGCGGAGCTGATCGAGCCCACGTTGTTGATGGGCCTCCTCCCGGGGGCCCGGATGATGACGATGATCATGAATCATGGTGACGATGGGATGACATATCACTCGGATGATGATGTCAACGTTCTCAACGGCACAGTGTGCACTGGGATACCATGCGGTCATGCGTACTATTGTCTACGTACCCGGTACGTCCCGAGACCGCTTGAAGCGAGTGCATTTTGCCGCAGATTAGAGACATGAATCCCTGATTTATGATGACCGTGCTCCCGGCGACCCGGCCTCGGCGAAGAAAGATTTGTGATTATTGTTGCTCTGCCAGACGTATTGGCCGGGCCCGCCGCCAACTCCGCTTTCAACAGCTCGCGGGCGATCGACGCGGGTGAGATGGGGATGCGCGGCCGCACCGAGCTTTGCGGAGACCGAGGAGACCAAGTCAAGGAAGCTGCGGAGACGCGCATCGAGTCTGAGCTGCCTGCCTACAGCTCGGTGGTGAGATGCCGTATCGGCCGGGCATGCGAGCGGTTCGACCCCAATCTTTTGGTGATGGCCGTGATGGTCGGGCATCAGTGCCGCAACACCAAGGCGGAGTTGGCGGCGCAAATTTCAAAGAAGCTGAGGCACTCCAGCGCGCGCGCGGGACTACATGACGCACGAGCAGCACATGCTGGCGCGGCGCGTCATGATCGAGGCTTGCAAGGAACCTACGCATGAAAGGACCGTGAAAGGTGACAAAGATCGCGGCGCGCACATGCTCTGCGACAAGTCCCGCAGTGGCCCGCCATGCCAGAGAAGCTTCAGATTGCCATCAAGCGGGAGAAGTCGCTCAGCCGAACTGGCGGCTCGCGGGCCAACGGTCCCACAGTGAAGAGTTGATCGTGCTAGACTCCTGTCATGTCACGATTCGGGTGCGGCTCGGGCGAGGCACGGCTGCACAGGGCCGGCAGACCCCGAACTCGGCGATCGAGCAAAACCAAAACGCCAAAGCAAGCATCAGCCAGCCATCCCCACCAAGCAGCCAGCCCGTCCAAGCCCCCAAGCCCAGCCCCCAACCTCGGAACGAACGATGTGTAGGTCCCCGCCGACGCCCGCTCGCACCGCGACCCCGCCCGTGACCCCGCCCCCTACCACGCTCGCGGCCGCGACCCCGCCCCCTACCACGCCCGCCCCGCCCGCGACCCCGCAGAGCCCGGATCTGGTGATCCGCCTGGCGGTCACTTCTCCGCCGAAGTCGAAGTGTCTCGAGACGACCTACCCTCGCCTTGCTGAGGACATCAAGGCGGACATGGAGCGGGGACAGTACGTCAGCGATGAGACGCTCCTCGCGGTTGCTGGCCGGGACATTGGCAAGAAGCAACTCGAGGCGATGATCGAGAGCAACCAACGTGGGCACAATGAGACCGGCGCCCCGTACCCCGACCCCTCCGAGTTCCCCTTCCTCGAGGCCGTCAAGGAGGGCAGGTACGAGAACGCGAAGCTCCTCCTCGAGGAGCTGAAAGAACTCGACTTTGCTTTTCACCGCAGACGCGTCCCGGGTTACTATGCCGAGCAGGTCAAGTACCTTGCGCTCCGGGCGGCCGGAGAAACCCACAACGGTTCTACGGATCGCCGCAAGATCATCGAGAAGCTCCTGTGCAAATCCACCGATGATCTCCACATGGTGCTCGTCGCCATGGCCGACCGCCATGCGAGTCACATCCTCCCGTTCCGCACGAACAGCGACATGGACCCCCTCCACAAGAACGGCGAGCTCATGAGGGTCCTGGCCAAGAAGAACCCAGGCATCGTCATCAAGTTCGCGAAATACTACCCCGAGGTGGATCCCGACGTGTTCCTCGCGTAGAAAAGTTCGTTCGCCGACGAACTAGGCCCATCGACTGGCCTGGACCGCGCCGCGCCGTCCGCACAGGCCGAGTCGCGGGCTTCACCAAATGTCTGCACATCCGCGCGGACATAAAAGCTCAAGAATAAGTGGAGCGGCAGCTGCTGCTGCTGCTGCTCGTCATCGTTTTTATCGACAGTATTATCAAGGCACAAGGGACACTACTCAGCGTGTGTCCTAGCTACAAGACAAGAAACAAGGGTGCAGGTCACGACTTCGTGATTTGCGTGTCAGCTTTTTGAACGAAAACGGGGCGGGGTAGTAAGTCGAGTCGACTCACTACTTCGCGTCATCTGAATGGTTATTAGGGCGGGCAGGTCACGGCTTCGTGACTTGCGTGCCCGCATGATGTTTACTACTAGTATCTAAAACGGGGCGGAGTTGATTCGACTCGAGTCACGACTTCCCTTCATTATCTGAAAGAATCTTATGAGAAACAGGGGCGATGCACGCTTTTCTCTTCTACTTGACGCTTGCGCGCTAGCTTGTCTAGTCCCCCCGTCCCCGTCCTCTCGTCCCGCCCTTGCACGACAGCAGGCGCTGCCCGATCGACACTGCGCAGTAGGCGAGGCCTGCGATCGTCAGCGCGCGGAAAACCCTGTCGCCGTCGCGCCTCCTGTGACTTTGATGATCCCCTACCATGGCCCTATCGTAAGAGGCTTGAGAAGACATTCGTTCGAGTGGGACGGAGTCGCCTTAGAGATTGACATTGTGAATCCCCGCCACGGTCCGAAGCCGCGCAAGCCGCCATCTTAATCTTCTTGATCTTGAATCTCTCTCAAATGGTTGCAACTTGAAATAGTTGCAACTTGAAATTCTTCGCGTGAATTCATCCCGAACTCCATATGCAGAGCGACCCCGATCGAGTCTTCTCTTCTCGCCTCCGGGCGCGGGCTCGAGGCCGAGCTTCTGGCCTCGCGCATGTCGTAGTGAACATGGAGTATAATTCTATTGCGGAGGAAGATCGAAGTTCCTCGCCCAATTGTCCTCGTCTTTGAAACAAATCAAACAAATCAAACAACAACAAACAACAACACAAAAACAAACAACAACAACAACTACTGCGCAGACCCGCAGCCGACGCGCGCGTCCCGCGACCGCGGCCGTGCATGCTGGCGCCGCTGCGCGCGGGGACCCGGGGAGCAGCGGCGCGCGGCTGGCCCGCGGCGGCGCGCGGCGCGATGGCGGCGATGATGGACGTCGAGGGCGGCCCCGCGGGCGCCATGGCGGCGGCGGCGAGGGCGGACCTGGTCGTCGGCGAGACGGCCGCCGCCGTGCAGCAGCAGAGCGACGCGCAGGCCGCGCTCGACGCGGTGCGCGCCCTGTACAGAGGCCCCGAGAACGTAACGCCCTTCGCCGGCGCGCAGGGCTGGGTCGCCGCGGGACGCAGAGACGCCTGGCTCGAGGCCGCGCGCCGCGAGGACGCCGAGCGGTCCGCAGAGGGCGCCGCACCCGCGACGAGTCTCCCGCTGGAGGCCCGCGTCTTCGACGTCGGCCAGTTCCTCGCGCCCGGATTCTGCAAGACCCAAGTCTACGGCCGGTCCGTCATGTACGCGCACGTGCTCAAGTCGACGCAGACCTCGCTCTACGAGCACGGCCTCGCGCTCCCCGAGGGCACGATCTGCGTGACGGACGTGCAGACCTCAGGCAAGGGCCGCGGGTCCAACGAGTGGACGAGCCCGCCCGGCTGCCTCCTGTTCACCTACATTTCTGCCGTGCGCGAGGGCCGCACGCTGCCGCTCGTTCAGTACCTCGTCTGCATTGCCATCGTCGAGGCGATCAAGTCGCTCGAGGGCTTTGAGAGCGCCAACGTGGGCATCAAGTGGCCCAACGACATCTATTACGACAGGACCGTCAAGATTGGCGGGATCCTCTGCCAGTCTGTCAATATGGGCGGCAAGTTCAAGGTCTGCATCGGGCTCGGGCTCAACGTCGACAACGACCAGCCGACCACCTGCCTCAACGCCATCGGCAAGGGCGCGCGCGTCTCGCGCGAGCAGGTCCTGGCACGAATACTCGAGCGCTACGAGGCGCTCCACGCCGAGTTCGAGCGCGAGGGCTTCAATGCCCGACTCAAGAGCGCTTACGAGTCCGCTTGGTTGCACACCGGCCAAGAGGTCACGCTCAAGGACGAGGGCGGCCGCAAGGTCATCGTCGAGGGCATCGCCCCCGCCTCTGGGGGCTGCCTCGTCGCTCGCGACGCCTTCGACTCTTCCATGCGCTTCGAGCTCTACCCGGACGGGAACCGCTTCGACTTCTTCCAGGGGCTCATCTCCAAGCGGATGTGAGTCCATCCTTTCATTCACGAATTAGTTCGGATTAGGCCTATAAGTCCAACCAAGAGCAACTCGACCAGCCAGTCCAGCCGCGCGCGCGCGCGCTCCTCCGCAGCTTGCCGACCCCTCCCCGCTTGCCATTGGACTGTCCGACAAAGCGGCAACGAGCTTCCCTCATAGTCCCTCGACCCGGACGGACCCCTCCGCGACCGCCGCGGCTGCGAGCCCCGCGTCGGCCGCGGCGCTCGCTCACCGGCCGACAGGCCGCCGGCAGGCGCGCGGGCGACCTTGCGCGAAGGTTGGCCGGCGTCGGTTGTGCGTCGCGCTTCATCATGTGGCACCACGAGCAGCCGTACCACCACCAGCACCAGCCCCACCGACCCTACCAGGCGTACGCGGCGTACCAGCAGCCGCCGCAGCAGCAGCAGCCGCCGCCGCAGCAGCAGCAGTGGGCCTACTCCGGCTACGCGCAGGGCGCCGGCCAGGAGGCCTGGCATACGCACGAGGGCTACTATCAGCAGCAGCAGCAGCAGCAGCAGCACAACCAGCACGCCTACGGGGCGCACGCGTACTATCAGCAGCAGCAGCAGCAGCAGCAGCAGAATGCGGCCCCGAGCGAGGCCGAGGTGAAGCGGCAGTGGGACGAGTATTACGAGAAATGCAAGGCCTGGGAGGAATATTACCGCCGCCAGGGCCTCCCGGTGCCTCCGCACATCACGCAGCAGCTCGAGGCCAGCCAGCGTGCCAGCCAGCAGGCCAGCCAGCAGCAGGCCAGCCAGCAGCAGCAGGCCAGCCAGCATCAGACCGAGGTCACCAGTAAGAACACAATCGACCAGGGCGCCGACGCGCCGCCACGTGACGGCAAGAGACCGCCCGCCGAGGCGGCGGCATCGACGGCAGATGCGTCGTCGTCGTCGTCGTCGTCGTCGTCATCGTCGACGGGATGGCCGCCGTCTCTGAAGCAATATATTGAAAAGGCTTACGCCAGGTGCAGCGACGAGGCGCAGCGATCGCGCGTAGAAGCACTCTTGAAAGTACGGATTGAGGACGCCATGTTGAAGGGAAGCCTTTGGACGGTTGATTGGGACAAAGAAGAAATCCTCCGCCACGATGCGCCCCCTGCGCCGTCGCCTACCAAGCGCAAGCGCAAATGGGACGCGCCCGCGGCCGATCTCAACGTCAAAATGACCGAAAGGCCGTCGGTCCCGGAGCCGGAGGCGTCTGTGAAAGCCGGGAGCACCGCCAAGTCGGGCTGGCAGCAGTTCTCGAGCCGGATCCGCCATGAGCAAGACGCTCGATCGACCTCGACCTCGGCCTCGGCCCAGACCGCGACCTCGGGCGCAAACGGCTCTGGCGGCTGGCACCACCCGAAGATCTTGGCAAAGGACGGCGAAAATGGAACGGAAGAGAATGAGGGCGTGAGTGGGACCCGGGACCATGCCTGGGGTGGCGCTGCGACGCCAAAGCAGCGGAAGAAGGAAGCCAAGGCCAAGCAGAAACAACAGCGGAAACGGCAGCAGGCAGAGGCCAAGGACGAAAACTCTCTGATCTCGAAGGAGGCCTTGCGGCGGCGCGCTGCGCGCTTCCAGAACGAGTCAAACGACACGCAAATGGCGCCCGCCCAACGGTACAACCCGTATGCGGCAGGTATCGAGGCGCGCCGCGTGGCGGCCGCCATGCAGGAGGCCGAGCTCATGGGCGTCGAGCTGGACTTGTCGCAGTTTGACATCAAGGGAACCTGCCAGACTCTGGAAAAGGACTTTCTGCGTCTCACCTCCGTGCCTGATCCGGCGACGGTCCGCCCCGAGCCGGTGCTCAAGCGCGCGCTGCAGATGGTGCTTGACCGCTGGGCCGCGAGCCCGCACAATCATCACGCCCCCCGCGAGGCGCACGGGAAGGCTGGGACCAAAAGCGCGGTGACCTACTTGTGGACTTGTAATCAGCTCAAGTCGATCCGGCAAGATCTTAAGATCCAGGGCATCCAGAGCGAGTTCACCGCCACCGCCTACGAGACGCACGCACGTATCGCGCTTCGCCAGACGGACATGAAGGAGTTCAATCGCTGTCTCACGCAGCTCCAAGACTTGTACCGCGAGACGGCCATCGGAAGCGTGGCCGCGCGCGAGGAGTTCGCCGCGTATAGCGTGCTGTACCGCGTCTACGTGAAGCAAAAATATGACAGCGCCAGCGCCGAAATGGCCAATCTGCTCTCGTTCATGCCAGCTTCCGTGCGCGGCTCTCGCAGCGTGCGACATGCCCTCGCGGTACACCAGGCTTGCGAGCTCGGCACGTACAATACATTTTTGCGTCTACACGCCGTCGCGCCCCATCTCGGCGGCCTGCTCATGAATCTGGTCGTGGACTATGTGCGCTACAAGGCTCTGCGCGCAATTTGCCAAGCCTTTCGGCCCTCGCTTCCACGTGCCGAGGTGCGGCGACAGCTCATGATCCGCGACGATGACGCGAGCGATCGCCGAGCGTGGGCCCGCCTTGTTGTTGATAACCCGGCGATGCGGACCATTACGGGAAAGCCGGACCTCATTGATACCAAGGCCTCGCTTCCGGGCCTGCTCAAGCCATACTCGTGGCCGGCACTCGATGGCGACACTACGGACCCCGCGGCTTGAGCCCGAGCGACTTTTATCTCTCACGATCATATCTCAGGCTTCCCGATCCTCCCTCGTGCGCATACCCGAGACTTCGGGACCAAGGTAAGTTTTAAGTTCTGCGCGCGGGGAGCGACACGAGGGTGCCGGGGCCGTCGATATGGTCCGAAGGGGATCTGGGTTCTTCTCTTTCTCTTTACATGTAACGAAGTTCGTACGCCCGTCGTACTACGTCCAAAACTGCCGGCGCGCCAAGCCCTTTTTTGCTTCTTGCGCTGCTTTCTTCTCCACTGGCACGCCCTGCTCTCGTCATCCTCGACCTCAAAGGCACGGCCCTCGTCTTCATGAGCCACTCCCAACTGCAGGAGGTCATCGAAGCCGCGTTGGGCGTTGCGGTCGTCTTGGCGATCGGCTTGGCCATCATCGGCGACGGAAAACACTCGAGCAGAGTCTTCACCAAATGATCCTCCGAGTCCGCGTTCATCGGACCCGCCGTTGAGCGATGATCGACAGCGACGAGCGCAGAAGCTGCAGAACACCCTTGGGACGCAATAGATACGGCACGGTCGAAGCTTGTTTCGTCGCGGGACCCTGCGGTGCGACGCAAGGCCTTGGAAGACCGATTTGAGATTGAGGTGACCGCGAGCTTCTCGACAAACGTATTCTCTTTTCGGCTCTCGCCTCGTTGGGAGGCGTGCGTACCCATTTTGCGCCGCAAATGACGCGGCGTCGAAGGCTCTGCAGAGCTTAGCTCTTCACGACGAAACATGCGACCCGAAAAGGTCACGACTTCGCGCGAGGAGAGAAGGCACGAGGACAAGCCCAAAGACGATGACTAGCTACCTCGCTGCATGCGGGCGTGAGCGCCCGCCCATCCGTACGCGATAGCCTTAATCAAGAAGAGGCGGCTTTTTGGCCATCATAACTTGAAGCAGCTCTGTTCGGGACTAGGCCTACGCTCAGCTTGCTCGCGCGAAGACCTTTTCATGCGACCCTCTCCCCGCCCTTTGGAGCGTCGAGACAACCTCCCGGAGGAGGCAATCGTTCAGAGTCCAGACATCATAATGATCATCTCGACATCTCGCCTCCCCAGGTTTTGCTTGCAAGATTGTATGCTCCGGCAGTCAGCTTCCCCAGGATCTTGACTTCTCCAGGAGCTGGGCGGCTGGCCCCAGGATCTCCGCCGAGGAGTCCGAGGGCATGATCGGGGTGCGCTGTTGTTGGACTGCAGTTGTGATATTATATGGGCGTGATATGATGATCATCGACTCCATGCCTGTCACAATACTAGTGACCATGGTCCCGGCATTCCGACTACTGCGACCCCCGGCGGACGCTCGCTCGCTCGCTCGCTCGCTCGCCGCGCAGCGCAGCGCCC
>KQ758787.1:74554-89800 GCA_001462505.1 Aurantiochytrium sp. T66
CAGGCAGCATGCTGTCTCTCGTGGCCGGAGAATTTCAGTGTCGCCAAGCGCACGCGAGGCCATGCAAAGACTCAAAGGACCTACTCGCCCCCGCGTCTAGTGCACGACGGGAAGGCGCAGTGGGTGCTTCTTCCGTTTGGCAGAAGTTGGGCCGCCGCGAAGGTGGTTGGGCTTGGGCTCAACCTTGCGGAAGATAAATTTCGAGGTGCGCTTGACCTCCTTGCCATAGATCTTTTCCTGGTCGATGACACGCCAGGGCTTGAGTTGGCCGGCCCTGAGAGCCTGCACAGGGGACAAACCCTCGTCCGAGGGACCCTCTTCCTCGCGATAAAACTCGTAGTCGATCTTGGTACCCGCGAGGCGCGCCTTGACGGCCTCGGTGGTGAAGGACTCCTGCCGCCACGACCTCTTTTCGCCGAAAATGTTGCGGAACTCTTGGTCGAGGGTCTGGTCAAGCGGCTGTCCGCCGAGCTTGTCGCGCTCGTAGTCCTTCTCATACTGGCGCAACTTGATGATGCCCTGGATCTTGGGCACGGGCAGGCCCGTGATGTTGGACATGCGCACGATGTCGCCCTTGCCATCCGGGTCCGTCGTGTGGAGCCGCCAGATCTCGTCGCGCATGTCGAGAGGCACGAGACCGGCGTTTGGTCGTTCTCCCACCTGCACTCCGAGCTCGTTGTCCGGGCGGAGGCCCAGGATGGGATGGATGAGCGGCTTGCGGTAGGTGCTGCGCTGGTCGGGACTGTTCCTGTTGGCGTTGCCCTTGTTAGGCCCGCGGCCTCCCTGCCGCTTCCGCGAGTCGCCGCCGCTGTCGACGTTCTGGTTCTTCCTCGCGTCGTCGCTCATGAGCCTGCGCGTCGCGCCCGCGGCCGCCGCCGCCCTGTTGGCGCGCAGCAGCTGCGCGCCGGCGGCCGTCCTCGCCGTCATCGTCATCTTCGTGGTCATCATCTGCATCATCCTCGCGCTCGCGGCCTGCGCGGCGCGGTCGGCGGGCCGCGTGCCTGCGGTCGAGCGCGCGTGCCGAGCGGCCGGCTGCGCGGGGGGCGTCGGCGCGTCCGCCTCGTCGTTCGTTTGCCCTCAACTTAGTTTCTGGTCGCGAGCCGCGCAGCGCACTCTCCCCCGCTGCCCCCATAATATTGGCCATTTAAGCATACGTCGGGCTATCCTGTTACCCCGGTCGCCGGCGCGTGGATATCTACAATATACATCCAAGACTCACAGTATGCTCTCTTCGGGGTAGCAATGAAAGAAAGATTCGCCGGCGGCGTAAATCTCCAAACTCGGGCCGACGGTTAGGCGGCGGCGGCGCGCGCGCGAGAGCGCGGGCGATGGAGGCGGCGGCGGCGGCGCGCGCGGGCGCGGAGAGCGGCGCGCGGAGACCCGCGTCCAGCTTCGAGGCGCAGCTGGACGCGCTCGCGAGGAAATCAACCGCGAAACGGACGAGGACGGCGCGACGCGGCGCGAGGGGCGCCAAGCGCAGACGCAGACGCACGCTCGACGGCGGCCTCGAGGACGACGACGACGACGATGACGACGACGAGGAGGACGACGACGACGAGAATGAAGACGAAAACGATGATGAGAACGATGACTTCTTTGGGGAGGGCAACGACGACGAAAATGAGAATGACGACGACGACGACGAGGAGAAGGAGCGAGGGCCGCCGCCGCCCTCGGCGCGGTCCAGGAGGTCTGCAAGAGCGCTCCTGGACGAGGACGAGTCGCCAGAGGCTGCGCGCGCCTCGAGCGGGCGGAGAACCCGCGTGGCAAGCCGCGCGAGACAGACCGGGAAGCGCGACGACGGCGGCGGCGCATCCCCACGTCGTACGGCAGAAGAAGCTGACTATGAGGAGGACGACGCCCCCGGCGGTGCAGGCGGGATGGACGCCGGCGCTCTAGAAACGCTGACGACGCTCGAAGCGGCGCTCGACGGAAGGCAGCACGCGCAGGGCCATGCCTTTGAAGAGGTGAACGTCGACAATCTCTTGGACGAGTTGCTGAGCGCGAGCCGGAAGCACGGGCTGTCGAACGTGGCGCTGCAGCGCGTGGTGAAGATGGCGAGCCACCGCAAGTGTAAAAAAGCAGAGGTGAGCACCTTGCTCCGCTGCCTGTTGCCGCGCGACCCGGTGAACGGCGAGGTGATTGTGGATCTCCTGGGCCTCTTCTCTTCACTCTCCCTCAAGTGCAAGGTGACCGCGCTCAAGTGGCTGGTGCTGGTGAACCGCAAGCTCTCGCGCACCGGGACCGAAGCGCTGCACAAGTGCTACGGCGCCCTTTTCCACTACGTAGACTACGAAAGCACGCGTGCGGTGCTGTGCAGACTGCTGTACATGCTGACGCGGCGCAAGGACGTGACGGTGTTCCGCGCGGAGCGGCTGGGCACGCTGGTGAGCAACCTGTTGGAGACCGGCCAGGACGCGGGTCCGCTGCTCCTCTTGAGCGATCTGTATGCGCAGTACGCCCCCGACCTTCTCGGCACGGTGCCGTCCAAATTCGCACGTCCGCGGCTCGGTTTCTTCCGCTCGCCGGACGAGATGTGGGCCGCCGACATGGACAAGGTTGGGCGCCGCGGCGCGCGCACGAAAAAGCGCGGACTGGCGGGAGGGCCCGCCGGATCTGCGGCGCCGCGCACCACGCAAAAGGAGCGGCACCCGGACCGTTCGCGGGGGCGCGAATCGAAGCGAGGTGCCGCGGCGAGCGACGAAGCCGGCGAGGCGCTGCCCGAGGCGCTGGCTGCCGCGGCGCGGGACGATGAGGTGAACGTTGGCGAGGTGCGCTCGACGCGGGAGCTCGCACGCGCGCTTGCGCGGGGCAAGCTTGCCTTTCCCGACCGTTGCACGGCCATCCTGCGCGACAGCATGTTCCAGTACCTGCTGTGCGTCGAGCCGCGGGACGACCAGGTGATGCGCCTGCGCCAGACGCTGCCGTACCTGATCGAGGAGGACTTTTTCGCGCTGCGGCGTAGCGCTGGGTCGCGCACCGCGGAGCGAGCGGCGCAGCTGGCAACGCAAGCGAAGCTGATGCTGGCGATGGCGGATTTCGCGGACTTTATGCAGCAGACGCTGCCGGAGCTGGAAAACTTCTGCATCCGCTATTTGGAGACGTGGAATGGGGCGCACCATGTGGATGCGCTGCTGCGCCTGATTTCCCGTTTACAGCCCCGGAGCTACGAAGATCTGCGCAGGGACGTCCTGCTCCCGCTTCAGCGCGTCTTCCAGACGGCGACTGTGGAGCTCAAGGTGCGCGTTCTTACATGTCTGCATTCGCTGGTTCGCAATTGGGCCGAGCTGGACTGGGAGGCTCAACTGGACCGCAGCAACAGTGCAAGCGGCGAGAGCGTACGCAGTGAAAAAAGATTAGGCCCGCATCGTTTCGTCCCGCTTCCAGGCGGCGTGAACTACTACAAGGTGGTTTATGAGCTGATCGGGTTTGTGGACCAGCTGCTTGTGCTGGGCCTGGTGGCGGAGCAGGACCATCCGTCTTTGCAGATTGCGGCGACGGACTTTTTCGCGACCATGGCGCGCCTGCATGCGGAGCAGGGCCTGCCGTTCATCGTGCCGCCGTCGCCCGGGATTGTCTACCGTTTGCTTCTGGGTCCCTCGTGCGTCGGCGTGTCGGCCATGTCGGAGGTTCTGGTCGACTTTCTGCAGGGCTTTACGCACCTGCGCGAGGAGATCCGCGGGCGATCGCAGAGCGAGGCAGACGCGATGGCGCGGGCACGCCAGCGCGGTTTCAACAACGGCATTGACAAGATTGAAATCTTCAATGCCTACATTTGGGACTATTGCCAGATTCTCTGGTTCGGCAAGGCGCTGCCCGGGTCGGATCCGGAACCGGTGAGCTCTCTCTTGTTCCGGGACGCAGAAAAGCAGGGCCTCGTACGCGCGCTCGAGAACGCCGGGGTTTCGCGGGAGGATGTGGGTCGCGCTTTTAGCATGACTTCGTCGGTGACCTTTGCAGGCTTCGCCGCTGACCTCGCGGAGCGCACCGGTCTGGACCATGCGCACCAGCTGGACGGGCTCGAGCTGCTGCGGCACTTGCACAAGAACCACTGCGTCGGGCTCCAGCTCTTTATGAAGACGTTCATTGCTGCTCTCAACAAGAGTGATGGCGAATAGCCTCTGCGAACAGCCGCTGCTCAGGCTCGCGCGGCGCCGTATAAAGACAGTCATAGTTTGTATAGTACGTACCGTAGTCGATTATGGTGAGAGATGAGGGTGGGCCTTGCTCTGATTTTTGGAGCGCGAGGCCTGGGCCGAGGGCGGGGTGCGAATCGGTTTGGGGATGGACGGGGGCGACGGCTGGCACGCAAAGAGGTCGGCGCTGGACTTCGGCGCACTCGATCGTCTGCTGCCGCTGGCGGTACATGTTGCTCTCGCGCTGGAAGGCCCGGCAGAATGCTTGCTTGGGTACCCCAAGGCGTCCGGCGTGCGGATCCGAGTCCGAACGGTGCGGATCGCTGGACGGGCGTCGCGCTCGCCCGCCGCTAGCTTCTCAAAAAAGATCTCCTCGAGACGCGCCTTGCCCACGACGGTGACGAGAATAGGATCTGCGTCCTTGGCGGGCGCGCGTCGGCGGGGGGATTTAGGTTTTGGGATCTGGTCGGCGGCGGGCTCCTCTCCTGGGCCGCCGCCGAAGTCGTTAAAGAGTTGCGAGCAAAAGAGGCAAACGCGGAGCTCGTCGTACAGACGGAACCTGAACTTTTTCTCAACGTGCTCGCAGCCCGTGCTGCCGAACTGCTTGGCCCATTTTTGTCGAAGTCTGTAAATGGCTTGGCGCGAGACCGAGACGTTGAGCGAGCTCACGGGGAACTCGCTCGCACAGAGCGCGCACGGCTTCTTGGTCTCGGCATCGCCGAAGGCGCCGCCCGGGTGCCTGGCGTGAGCCGCGCCTGCGTTCTTTCCGGACCTGCTCGAAGCCGCAGCGGCAGTGCCGGTCGCAAGACTGTCGGCCTCGGGATCGGCGGCTCCGCTCGACGGAAGGAAGAACTCCATGTACCGGCTGGGTGTCTTGTATGGCGCCTCGATGGGTATCCAGTTGCACTTGCCCTCGGCTTGCGTGAAGAGCTCGACGAGCGCCTGGGTCTTGGTCGTGTTGGTGCGCTTTTGCACGTGGACGTTGGACACCCTGGGCCCCTCGCGAGCATGATGAGCACCAGCAGGGCCGCTGGCGGCCTTGTATGATTTTGCGGCTTCATAGCCTTTGTCGTGGAAAGCGCGCTCGAGCGTGAGCGCACCTTGGCGAGCCCCCTCGTCGAGCAAGTCTTCGGACTCTTCGGCCGCTAGTCGCAGGAGCCGCTCGCGGCTGCAGTCGACGATCTCCAGCATCTTCGCTTCCTGCCAGGGATCTCACTCGCGGCAGCCTCTCGCGCGCGGCCTCGACCTCGTCCTCGCCCTCGACCTCGTCCTCGCCCTCGACCTCGATCGGTCTGCGAGCCCCGCGTCCAAGAACTCCAAGCTCTTGCGCACGCCGACGGCGCGCTCGTCCATTTCCACGAGACGCACCTAATTTGCGTTGCGCACACACTCTCTATCCCCCGGCGCACACCCTAACCGGGGACCCCTTCCGGGGACGGTCCGTGGTGAGATCCAAGTTTCGTCGGCTTTCGCGCTAACGAGATCAAGTCTCAACAGGTCCGTCCTCGGCAGGCTCGACGAGTCGGCGAAACGAGTCCGGCGAGAAGCGTAGCGCACGGCTTTGGAGGGAAACGCGGCATCTTGGGCGCGCGCTTGGATACGGACGTTCGTAAGGCCGTACGCACGTAAGTACTTACGTGCAGGTACGTACGTACGTACCATCGCTAGCATCGCTACGCACCGTGACGTACGTACGGGTACGCATCGGTGCACCGTACGTACGTACGTAAATAACTACATAGTATGTACGTACCCGTCGTACTGCCCTACTGCCCAGGTAGCAAGCCCGTAAGAACTACGTACGTACGTACGTACCATTGGTACGTACGCTGGCAGCTCTCAACTGCTAAACTTACGACGGCCGGTCCGCCGATCACCTGGATCAGCCTGCACTTGCACACTTTTTCATCCATCCAATCCAATCTGATTCTGATCCCCTCCCATCCTTCCTTTCTATGACCGTCCGGTCGAGATGATTTCGATGATTTCGATGATTTCGATGATTTCGATGATTTCGATGATTTTGATGATCGATAATCGATCGATCGATCTCAGAACAACCAACCAACCAAGGCAAGGCGCATTCTGGGAAGAAAATCTCAGCCAGGCAAAGCTGCACAGCCCAGGTCGCAGAATCATCATCAGCCAGGGCCTGATGAGACGAGACTTTGTCGCATGACTCGCATCGCTTTTTTGGTCACTGTCGTGTGATTCGTGTCGACTGCCAGGCTGCGGACGAACGACACCGCGCGCAATGCAATGCTTGCATTTGCAATGCAATGCAAGGCTGTCCTCATCTTCGTCTCCGCTTCCGCGTCATAGTTCACGCGCGCGTCGATGACATCGTGACCCGCCCCGCCTGTGGCAGGATACTTCACTCAAGGTACGTACGTCCGTGGTACGTACGTACGTACGTACGTACTACGTACGTGGTACGTACCCGTAGGCCTAGTTCGAGCCTACGAGCCTTGCGCTGCTGCACTGCACTGCACTGCACTGCAGCGAGCGCAGCTCACGACACGGAGGTGGCGCTGTCTCCGTCCTTCGGCCGCCGTCGCCACTAGCGTCGGCCCCGCTCGACTGCTATTCTTTCCGCTAGGCGGGCGATAGTGTGGCGGCGCGTGCACGCTCAAACTCGCGAAAGAAAGAATTCAAGAAAGAATTCACATTTGTCAAAGAAAAGAGAGTTTTTAATTTTTCATTCATTCATGGCGTCATCCGAGCTGCCTCCCCGCGCCCACCGAGCAGCACGACACGACCGCGCACCCGCGACTCCTCCTCTCCTCGGAGCGGGACGATGGGCGCGAGGGCGAGGCGAGACGTGGCGAGGCGTGGCGTGGCGTGGCGTCCAGGCTGTGTCGCTGTGTTTTCATCATGAGCGGGAGGTCTAGACGAGTCGGGAGACCAACCTCAATCGTTGTCGACGCCGACGCTCAAGGCTGGGCCCGCTCGCTGTGCTGCGTGCTGCGCTGTGCTGGCAGGCAGGGTGCTTTGCGAGTCGGGAAGGAATGGCGGGTGAGTGGGTGAACGAGTGACAAGTGTGCGTGGCCCGCCGCCGTTGCTGTGCCTTCGTGAGACTGGATTGTGACCGCAAAGCGTTCTGACGCCCGGCCGCCGTGCCACTCCTGTGCCGTGCCACTTGCCACCGTGCCGTGCCGTGTCGTGTCGTGCCAGACACTACCGTTGTCCGAGCTGCTGCCACGGCTGGCTCTGGGCTAGTGCGTACGCCATACTTCCCTTGCGCCTCGATCGATGCGGTGCACTTCGGCAGGCAGTCCAAGACTCCAAGGCATCGTGCAGCGCTGAGCACTGCACTGCAGTCGCCGAAGCCATCATTCCAGGAGCGCACGCGTCGCCGCTTCTTGGATCGTCCAAGACTAGCCAAGCCGGCCGACGGCGGAGTCTGGACGATCGTCTGGACGCCAGTCTTCTGTCATCCGCTGCGCCCGAGCAGGAAGCTCCGCGCGTGCACACGCGCGCCTTGCCTTGCTTGGCACGCAAGCACACGACAAGCAATCCATAGGCTAGCACCATGAGATCATAACTCAACTTTCACGCCCACGATGATCAGATCAGAGTGATCTCCGGACGGACGGGCTTCTCGGCCGGCCGGCTTCGGCGCCACGATCTCATCTCATGCCTGCCGAGTCAAAAGGTCGCGGCGGCTGCCGGCCGGAGTGTATGTCCTGTGACTTCCTGTCCAGGCTGCTGCTGCTGCTGATGCCATACATAATGTATGGCATACTTCCCGGCCGGGGCCCCGCGCCTAGCGCCGCCTAGCCGACTGCTACGCGCGCGTGCACGCTGCGCTCGCTCGCTCGGTCGGTCCAGAGGGCGACTGAGAGTGCGCGCGCCGTGCACCCAGAGAAAGAATAGAATGAAATGAAATGAAATGAAATGAAATATTATCCTCGCGATCTTCAAGATGTCGCCGAGAGGTGCACGCCCTCTCCCTCGCTCCCTCGCTCCCTCCCTCCCTCCCTCGCGCTCCTCTCCGCCGACGTCCCCCTCTCGGCGCCCTCCTCCGAGCTCGAGAGTCGAGGCCTCCGATCGATCGATGGTTCATGAGGGGGGGCCACATAACATATCCATCTCGCCTCATCTTATCCATATAACGCCTAATCGGCCGTAAAAAGATTTGCACGCGCACGCGTCCAGGGGCACCGGAGGTGACTCCGCTCGGCGCGCGCAGACGTCGCCGCACTGGCGGCCACAGAGGAAGAGGCGCGGGGGGGCGGCGGCGGCGAAGCCGGCCTCGGAGCGCGCAGAGGGCCCGCGTCTAGAAGCACGTGGAGAGAAAAGAAAAACACACCATTATTATTATTATTATTTATTTCATTTTATTTTTATTTTAGCGGCGGGTTTTCTTTCTTCCTGCAAGGTTGTGTTGGCCGAGCGCGCGCAGGGGAAGTAAAAGCCGTGCTTTTTATAGGGGAGGGAGCGGCAGCGCGTGAATTGCCATGCGCATAACAACAAGGAGCGCCTTGGTTTCTGCGGCAAACCCGCGCGCGAGCTCGAGCCCCGGATCAGCAAAACCTAATCGCCCCGATCAGCCGCTCAGCTCAGCCAACCCAGCGAGCTTGCTGCTACCAAGTCAACAAGCGACAACCGCAACCATGGTGTCCAAGCCCGTCGCCCTCGCGGGCTCGGCCATGTCCCTCGTCTCGGTCGTCATGGTCGTCATCGTGGCCGTGAGCGAGAACTTCGTCGTCGTCGAGCTGCCCCCCGTCGAGGCCTGCTCCGAGAACTACCTCGGTAAGCTCGGTATCTACACCGCCACCTTCGACCCGGCCTGCACCGTCGGCTCGGCCGCCGAGGACTCGTACTCGGTCTTCGAGAAGTCCAACGGCCCCACCACCTCCTTCTGGCCCCTCTTCCCGGCCCAGGAGGGCTTTGGCGGCGCTCTCGCGTCCCTCGGCATCACCGCCGACTCCTTCACCACCTGCGAGGAGTTCTACGCCGAGGATGGCCCCTTCGCGACCGCCGCCGCCTACGCCGGTACCTCGGGTGTTTTCGAAGTCCTCGATGCCGCCTTCACGGAGCAGTACGAGGAGCTCACCGAGACCGTCGACACCGTCTTCACTGGCATCCCCACCGGCCTCAATGGCTACATCAACGACGTGTTCGCCGACTCTCTCGTTGAAGGTCTCACGACTGTCCAGCAGGGTTTTGGACTCGCCTACGCGACCCTTTCTGCGGCCAAGACTGAGCTCGATGCTTTGAGCTGCGAGGCTAGTTCCTCCCCGAGTGAGTTCGGAGTTGGCTACTCGGCGCTGGAGTGCACCAGTGCGCCCGCTTGGATGACTGAAGTGAACTCGGGTGGTTTCGCTCTCGGACAATTCTTCACTGCCTCGGCTGGCTTCTTCGGTGAGGACTTCATCAAGGCCGCTTCCGCGTTCGCGAACCCACTCACCAGCTACACTTCCATCTCCGATGCGTACGCGGACTCTGCGGTCCTGGCCCAGACGCTCTCTGCCGAGGACATTGAGAACTTTTACACCGCGATGTCTCTGCCTGGAGCCCCCGTGGCGGTCGATAGCCTCACCACCGTTTCTAGTCTGGCATCCAAGTACGGCGGAATCCTCGCGACCACGATCGACACGGCTGCTGATCTCTCGAGCATCAAGGTGGCTATTTTGACCTACGACGGCGCGCTCCGCACTATGTCGAGCTACGGTCTCTCCCCCCTGGCTGCCCTCTTCTCCTTCCTTTGCGACACCGATGTCATCGATACCTGCCCTGAGATCGAGCTCGACTTCCCCGCGCTCAATGACGGCGCCGAGTACCCGCTCTGCGTCGTCGCTAGCGAGTCTGATGTCTACGCCGCGACTGAGCTCGGGGACATCGTGGAGGCTGACGCGACCGCCTGCACCTTCTACAAGTTCCTGAACGCTACCGCTACCGCCGAGGTCCTTACGGTGCTCGGCAGCGCCCTCGTCCCGACCGGCGCGGATGCCGCGACCGCGGAGGCGCTCCTCGCGTCCTTCATCACGGCCGCCCCGGGTCTCCAGGAAGCCCTCGCGACGGGTGCCTTCTTTGGCCTCACCCTCGATCAGCTCGCCGTTCTTCTCGTCAACCCTGGCGCTGCCTTTGGCTTCGGCGCCGCGCAGAACTACACGACCACCGAGGAGCAGGGCCTCGTCCCCGCTTTCCTCGGCGCCAAGGGCTACGGTCTCTGCACCGGCCTCAAGCTGCAGGCGAGCCCCTTCGTGTGTGATGCTGAGCAGACCTTCGGCTCCTTCATCGAGGCCGCCAAGAACGCCTCCGTCGCGACCGGCTCCGATACCGCCGCGAGCCTCACCGTCGCCAACACCATCGTCAACACCATCTGCGGCACCGATATGGACCGGGCGACGTGCATCGGCACCGTCTACGGCCTCAAGACCCTGGGCTACCTCGACGCGGGCGTCTCGTCGTTCCTCACCGCTGCCGTCTCCACCCAGCTCCCGGGCGGTGCCGCCACCACCGAGGAGCGCATCGCCAACTGCGAGGACGACAACACCGACAAGGAGAAGTTCGAGACCGCGCAGAAGATGCTCGCCTCCTCGATCGCCATGATCGCTGTTGGCTTCCTCGTCGCTGCCGCCGGCGCCGTCACCCTCAAGGGCCCCGTTGCCCTCGGCGGCGGCTTCTTTTCGCTCCTCGGCGGCCTCGTGCTTCTCGGCGCCCTCCTCGTCGTGCGCAGCGCCCCCGTCTACGCCGAGGTCGGTGGCGAGAAGGAGGACTACGAGACCTACTACGCCGCCGCTGTCGGCCAGATCATCGCCATCGCCGCCATGGCCCTCGCCGTCGTCGGCGGCATCGTGACCATGGTCAGCGCCTGCCTCAACCGCGGCGCCTCGGCCGAGACCGCCGTGGCCAACGGCAAGGTCGACACCTACTAAGCACAGCCAGAACCAACCGCCCGCCCTCGCGAGCGCCTCCGTTTCATTTTATATCAAAAGATGTGTCTTCTTTTGTCTACAAAAACGAACCTTTCCTCTTCGACGCGACCCGCAGCCCAGCCAACAGCCGATCATTCCGATGTCTTCGATGCCCGTCGTCTTGGGCGCGGCCCGCGCGTCCGTGCCGACTCGGATGCCACGCTTGAGGCCCGCGGATCTTCTCGCTCGATCCGCGTATCCGCTCGGTGCGCATCGCATGGCATCAATCAATGCGCGCGTGGGCATGAGTGATGGCACCAGTCGGCACGAGTCGTCTCTCTCGATGCGCGTGTTGACCGTCTCATCGTCTCAACGCAAAGCTCCTATCTCGATGCCCGCGTGTAGTCTTAATGCGTGCAACGATGCGCGAGCACCGTCGAGGAGCTCGGCCTCGAGACCATCGGCCACAGAGCTAGCAACAGCAGCAGCCACCACGTCAATCAGCGCCCACAAGCCGGCCAGCATCCTTTCGCGCGCGGCGAATAAAGACCTCCCAGAGCACCGAGGGGTCCTCGCCATCCTCAGTTGGCACGGGGCTCGTGATGGACTGCAGCTTGCAGAGCGCTTGTCTTCGATGGAGAATCTTGAGCCCCGACGGCAGCCGGTAGACCGCGAGAACGGCGCCCTCGCGGAGCACGCGGACGTCGAGATTTTCGCAGGCCATCGGCGTCGCCAACAGCAGGTGCGCCTGCTCGCATTCGCGCGTGACCGACGGCTGCTGCTTGGCTTGGCTGCGCTGCTTGAAGAGGATCTCTGGCGTACTGGTCTCCATCCCATCGCCGGCCGCGCTTTCCGTCCCGGGCAGGTCTTCTTCGTCGAAGCTTGGCACAAAGAGGTTCTCCATGTCGGCCTCAAAGCGCTCCACAGCAGTCTTAGCGCTTTGCAAGAGGACTGCGTCTACTTCAAAGCCCACAGCCCTGCGGAAACCCTGCGCGAGACACGCGGCCAAAACCGCTTGGCCCGCGCCTGCGTGCAGGTCGCACAGAACCTTCTTTTCGAAGCGATACCCGTGCATGACCTGAAGAAAGCTGAGCAAAAGGTCCACGTGCAGAAAGTTGGAGCAGTACGTCGATCCGGTACCGCTCTTTGGCCCGTACTGCGCCCATCGGAAGCGCTCCTGCGTCGAGAGGACTCCGTAGAACCGCTTCGTGCGCGGGCCGCCCATCGCCCACAGCGTCTTCCACGTCTCTGCGGGCAGGAGCGGGAGGATGCGACGCACGACCTCGACGTGGTCGACTGCGGCAGCGATGGCGAGCGCCTTGCGGAGCGTCACCTCGTCCGCAAATCCGAGCATTGCCGACACCGTCGCAAGGCCGCCCCTCTTTGCGGCGATGAGCAGCGCCTCGTGCTGCACTTCGCGCGGAACATGCGGAGCCAGCCTGCTCAAGAGGCTCAGCGCGTCTAGGCGGTCGCGCGATGCGGCCAGCAGATATGCCTTGCGCTGCGCCGCAGCGTCCACGTACCCGAGCAAGAGCCGGATCACTCGACTGTCCAGGGCGCTCGTGCTCACCGCAAGCAGAAGCGTTTGCGCGATCTGCGCGTCCGTGCAGTGCGGGATTGCGCGTCGGATGCGCGTCATGTCCAGAGCCCGGACTCCGGCGCAGAGCGCATCCATGGCCTCTGCCGTCCCGACGGCGTGCTGCTCGCCCATGCCCAGCGCCTTGTTCCCAAGCGATTTCTGCGAGATGTCCCACCCGCACGTCTGCAGACGCTCGTAGCCGCGCACCATCGAGCACCCATGCAGCACGCAGTAGTCGGCGAGCATCTTGGCGCGCGACCATGACGGCTCAAGGCGAGCTCGGTTCTGCTCGAGCTTTTCCGCGGCAATGACCATGTACGCATCGAGAAAATCAGCCAGCCGCGTCTTGGCAATCTCTCCGATCGGGTCCAGGCCCACGTGCTCGAACGCCCGCGTGCGCATCATGTCCAGGAAAAGGGGCCGGAGAATCTGCTGCGTGAACTTTTCTCGGCTCGGGCGCCACGACGCGCCAGACAGCGCGCGGTACTTGTTTGCGGCGCATTCGAGCATGGTTACTTGCGTGAGCACCTCGTTGAGCTGCACGCGCTGCGCCGCGCGTTTCGTGGCCTCGATGGCGTCGCTGGCGTCGAGCAGAGCTTCGTCGTCCTCGTCAGAGGCGTACCCAGCCCACGGGTCCTCGTCCTCCTGCTGCTGGGCCTCCTCAGGAATTGCTCGGTCGCTCGGGCCGTCGTTCTCGTGAGGAGCTTCGGCGTCTTCTTGGTCGCCGTCGTCTTCAGGGTCGTTGTTGTTGCTGCTGGCGTTCATGTTTCCTCCTGCATCCCGTGCAGATCCTTCGGACTCTTCGCGCTCGTCCCGCTCGTCGCGCTCGGCCCCGCTTTCTGTGCTATAGTACGAGGCGTGCGAGTCCGCATTGGCGAGGTGCTCAGCGAGCTCGACGCGAGAGAACTCGGAAAAGGGATAGTGCTGGTCAAGTTTGGCTTTCCGTCCCGCCGCGACTCCAGCTTGCGGGTTCCAGGGCGGGCACGCCGGGGCACCAGGGTCCCCGACGGAGTATCGTCGTCCCCGAGTCGACGCTTTTGCCGGCGCTGCGTTGGGGAGAAAACGTCCCGCGCGGTCGGCATTTGAGGCGCGGGGCGGCACGGGTCCGATGGTGCCTTTTGCACGCTTCCACGCGGCCTCCGTATCGCGAAGCGTCTGGGCCTCGACCCTTGTGGTCCCGTCATCCACGACAAAAGGCTCTCTGCGCGCCTGCGCGAGCATCTCGCCCATGTGGTAGGTTTTGGGCAAATGTACTTGAGCCACGGAGGCCTCCACGGCTTCCGTGACCCGCTGCCCTTCTGCTGGCAAATCTCGCGCAGGCTCCAAACCCTCTTCCGACGCGTCGAGGCGCTTTTCGCCCTCGCCGTCGTCCTCGCGGATCTCGAGCAGCTTGTTGATGGTCATTTGCGAGCGCAGCGCTGCGGTCTGCAGGCTGAGACCCGCTTTGGCGATTCCGTTGCTCACGGGCATGGAGGCTGCCGCGCCGCCCATTGCGTCGGAAGACGCTCGTGCAACAACTTCGCTGCCTGTTAGGCGCCTCGCAATCGACGAAGGCGCCCCCGGCTCAAGCCTGGGGCATTCCTGCGACCGGTGTCTGCTAGCAGCTTTATGACAGAACGCTGGGCCTGGTTGGTACTGATGTGCGAATACTGGCTCGCGTAGTTTAGTACGCTACGTACGTAGTACGTACCGTACGGACGGCCCTCTCGGCCACCGCCTTTTCGACAAGATCGACGCCTGCAGGATCACTTTTCTAGCGCCAAAGTCTACCGGCGAGGAGCTCAGAGGCTCGCTTCAGCCTCGAACAGGTTCACAATTGCTCGCGGTCGAAGCGAAGCCTTCGATTATTTGGCAGCGCAGGCTGCGCTTGGCTGCGAAAGTCGAACTTTCGGACTCGGACTCGGAACTTCAAGTCACACGGAGTCCGATCGGACTCGGATTTATGACTCGTAACGGATAGCGTAGGGAGATAAAGGTGGGAAATCCACTGAGCCTTTGTTTGTAGCTGCGAGACTAGAGCCTAGCTTGGGTACAACTGTACGTAGGTTGCGCTCAAGGGGCCGGAGGATTCAGGCTTGCAGACCAGTGCTCTGGGTAACACGACAAAGAAGAGTTCAAGGCGAAGATTTGCCCTTTTCAAGAAGTGGTCGAGCTGCTATGTCTTCTGTTCACTAGCGCCTCTAGTTGGGCGTGGCCGATGGGCAGTAGTGCTTCAGCCGGGAAAGGCAACATTGTTGCGCCCGTACGTACTACCGCGGCCCGTTATCTGTCGGCAAAACCATCACGGGCAAGCGTCATCATCTCGAGATCTGCCAACTTGGGCCATTTTGGGCCGTTTGGGGCCATCCCGAGGCCTTGCAGACTTGTCGCTGCATACCAAGACAAGACGTCCTTCTCCCAGGCGTCTCCACGCTCCAAGGTTTCTCCTTCGCTGCAAATTGCTTGCAGGCAGCGCGGCCAGCCCAGCCACATCGATCAAGAAGTCCTGCTCCACGGAGTCTCGTCGTCCGCGGCCCTCAAAATGCGCCATTGCTCTTCCCCGACTCTCTCGCTTCGCCGTTGTCGTCGTCACCTCGCTGGCCTCGCTTCTCGCGCTCCCTCTCCGCGTCGCCACGCTGTGCGTCATGGCCCTCCTCCTCCTCGTCGTCGTCGTCGTCGTCGTCGTCGT
>KQ758787.1:114299-125940 GCA_001462505.1 Aurantiochytrium sp. T66
GTCGTCTTCCCCGTCCCGGCGGCGGCCGTAATGCGCATGACGCGGCCCTTGGCCGGCACCTTTCTCGGGCCTACGGCCTGGGCCAGGATGGCCTCCTGTTCCGGCGTGTACTCAATCATCGCGCCGCGCTCCGAGCTCGCGCGCGCGCGCGCGGCGTCGGTCGTCTGTCAGGTGACGGTCAGGAACTCTCGCGCGGTTCGCGTGCTCGAGAATGCGCGGCGCGGCGGCGCCTCTTCGCGGGTCTCGCGAGCTCCCCGCGCGCGCGCGCGCGTCGCCTTGTCGCTCTCCGGACCCGCGACGCGATCCTCGATGCCGCCGCCGAGGTGCCCGACTCGCACCCGGTCTGCGCTGGACGCCGCGCGGCCGGCGAGTCCTGCGGGCTCCTGCCGCGCGCCCGCGCCGCGTCGGCCGCGCTCCGGGCCCGCGCGCGCGTCCGTCGCGCGCCCGTCCGTCGTCGTCGTCGGATTGCGTATTGGATGGAATCTCGAGCCCGATGTCGGCTGCCCTCACGAGCCCTTCGCGGGCGGCCGAGGGCGCCGGACCGGAGTCCGTCCGCGCTCGCGCGGAGCGTGGGCCTTCTCTGCGCGGCGCGGCGCGGCTCAGCGCGGCGTGGCGTGGCGTGGCGTAGCGGCGAGACGATTCCAGATCGAAACGACGGCACGAGATACAGTACTATGACGAAGATCAGGAGGATTCCGACGCCGACGATGCCGCTCGCGCCCTTGCGGTCCGAGCGCTCGCGGCCCGTCACGAATGTGTCACCAGCGTCAGCAGCTCCTCTCGCGAACGAAGCGCTCTTACCAAATGCCAAGACAATGCACGTGAGCTCAGGCTGGGCGAGATAAGGCCGCCGCAAGCCAGCTGGATGCAGATGCCGCTTGCGCCCTTGCGATCCGCTCCCTCGCGGTCCAAGCGCTCGTATGCGCAGGGTCCTTGAACTATTCCGAAATGAGGATCGCAACTCGTTCTAAGGGCATGTCGAGATCCGAGCGCTCGCGAGCAGGATGCTGACGCCGCTCGCGAGAGGCACCATGCCAGCGCCGACCGCTCTCCCGCGGCTCAAGCGCTCGTATGCGTAGGGAAGCTGCTTCTCGAATTTCTCCACGACGACGATCGCAACTCGTGCTCAGGACAACCAGCAGGGCGATATCGCTGGCCGGCCCAAGCGCTCGCAATAAACTGAATGCCGACGCCGCTCGCGGCCTTGCGGTTCGATGAGGTCTCGGATCGCAACTCGTGCGCAAGACACCCTACAGGGCGAGATCCAAGCGCTCGCGATCAGCTGGTTGCCGTCGCCGCTCGCGATCAGCTGGTTACCGTCGCCACTTGCGATCAGCTGGTTGCCGTTGCCGCTCGCGCCCCTGGGATTCAAACGCTCGCGATCAGATGAAATGCCAGCTCCAACCGCTCCCTCGCGGCCCAAGGCGCTGGCGGAGTACGAGGAGATGCCGGAAATTTGCAGGAAGCAGCCCGGACCCAAGGTATCCTTCGGTCGCCACGACAATCCACGAGATCGCGAGCGTCCTGCAGGACAAGAGGGCCACTATGGCGCCGCGCTGGCGCAACGAAAGGAGGCACCGGACGACCTGCAACAGCTCTAGCTTGGGCCCAAGCGCCCTCTGGTGGCCACCGCGATCCACGCTAAAATTTCCAGCTCTCGAGGCAGAGCTCTGACGCGAACGGCGCCCTTCGCGCCCGCCTGCAAGCAGAAGATTGAGTAAATTCAAGGCAGCGCCACGTCTCAGGGATATGCATTCCAGAAGATGCCAGCCGCGGAAAATGGCCCGATCGCGCGAGCGACCTCCATCTGCGAGAAGCACGTGCTCTGCAAGGACATGCCAGCTCCCAGAGTGTCAAATATCTTTCATTTCATGTGTGTCGCACGGCGGTGCGACGCAGCTTTGCTATCTCCTTCTCTTTCTTTCGAAGGGCCTTGCGCAGGGCCTCAATCTGCCTATCCTTGACCTCAATCTGCCTATCCTTGTCCTGGAGGGCTTGCAGCTGGTCCTGAAAGCGCTCCGACATGATGTTCTCGATCTCCCGTATTAGGGCCACGTTCACGTTGGAGCCGCTGAAGTCTTCTGCGGCATCTGGACTTGGTTGCAAGCTCTTCGTGGCTTCATCAGACCTTGCCGACGGGCGGGAAGGCGAAATTTCTCCAACAGAGCGATGCAGTTCATCTGCAGCGTCCGCAGCGAGTTCGGCCCGTGTGCGGGGTAAGTCGGCAGCAGAAGCAGACGAGAGGGGCGTGGATGGAGCAGTGTGGCGGGGGCCCTTGGCCTTTGCGGCACGAGAAGGCGAGGCGGCCGACGCCGCCACGGCCGCCGAAGCAGGTTGATTAGCAGAGCGGGGCGCCTTGGCTTTTGCGGCAGGAGAAGACGACGCCGCCGCCGCCGCCGCCGGCCGCATCGAAGCAGGCCTGGAGCGGGGGGCTTTGGCTATTTTTGCAGAAGAAGACGTCCCCGCTGAAGCAGGATGATCCGCGGAGCGGGGTGTTTTGACAGGAGAAGCCGCCGCCGCCGCCACCGCCGCCACCGCCGCCGGAGCAGGTGGATCTGCGGTCTCCAACTTCTTGACTGAGTCAAGCTCGAGGTTCCCAAGGTAGCACTTCTTCAGTTCATCCCATTCCAGCGTGCACGTGATGACCCGGACCTCGAGCTTCCCGATCATCGCATTGATAGCGTCCTTGATGGAGAGCTTGGACGTACGCCGCACTTCTCCGATGGCTTCGAAAAATATGCGAGTATTGGTCTGCTTCTTGATGGGCTTTCCGGGAGAGGTACTGGACGAGACAGTGTTGGACCCGCGCCCCTTCGGCTGGTGGGTAAAGATCACCACGCCGCGATCGGTGCCCGGAAGGCGGGAACCATTCCAGACCTCGGAAATGAACTTGACGATGATACCCTGGCAGCGTTTGTCCGAGAGACGTGGCGCGGGTTCACCCTTGCTCGAAGAGGCGCGGCCAGTCTGCTTGTTGCCCTGTCGCTGGTCGCTCTTCTTGGCAGCACCGCGCACGCCAGACCGTGTGTCGCTCAGAACGCTGCCGTGGTCGTCGTCGTCGTCGCTCGATAGGTCCAATTCGATCGTCTCGGTGGGCCGGGCCTCGCCACCGCCCAGGGTCGTTTCCGCGCTAGCGACGTCGTCGTCGTCGTCGCCGTAGTCACCGTCGTCGCCGTCGTCGCCGTCGTCGTCGTCGCTCGCGGCCGAGCCCTCCAAGCCCTCCACGTCGCCGATGCTGCTGCTGCAGTCGCTTCTGCTGAGAGCCTTCGCGCCCGTTCGCGCGCCATTGTCCCGCTGCGCAGGGGGGCGACGGCCCGCGGCGCCGCTCGGGCCGCGCCTCGCGTCCGTGCGGGCCCGCTTGCGCGGCCTCTCGCGGTCGCCGTCGGCGCGCGCGCGCTCCATCGCGGCGTGGTGAGAGCGGATTGTCACCGTGACTCGGACCGTCACTGCGCGAGACGCAACAACGGCCTACGACGAGGCCAATTTATGCAGGACTAATAACAACCTTCTACGCGGAGGGTCAACAGGACTCGGACGATGCCAAGGGACCACCAATGAGCGGGGGTAAACGATTTTTTTTTCACCATACAGACTCATCCTTTTGTTCGTCCCGCGCCGTTTCACGCAACCGACATAACCGATACCATAAAATGATATGCTTCATAATATACATAGGAGCACACACCTTCAAGGTGTGCGCAAACCGGGGGGGGGGCCGCGCGGGGGGCAGGATGGCGCAGTTTCCTCGCGTGAGACCTCTGCATCGCAATTCGCCAGCAATTCAAGGCGGCCGCCTCGAGTTCCACTTCTCGCGAACAGCGATTAGATGCGCAACCGTTTGCGCTGCGGACGAGCCTATTCTCTCCAGGGTGGTGAACGCTTCAACCTCGAATTTTGCAGCTGACATGCGGATCGTTAGCTGCGCGTCACCTGGAAAACCCTTCGCGATCTTCGTCCTGGCCAATGCGTTCAACCATGAAGTCATGCGTGATCTCGAGATTGGTCATGTGGGCATCCGATTCCGACCACTTGTCGACATGGAGATATATGCCATCATTCTGCAGAGCCTGTTCGCGCACGATGACCCGAGATCCCAAAATGAATGCTCACACGGACAGGCGTCGACGAAGCCCGTTTCTCCACGAGCTCGACAATCCCCGGCGTGCCCTTGGCGGCGACAGTACTAGGTCCTCTGTGGCGGACGATGACTCGTGCGCAGGGCAGCTCGAAAGAAGAGACCGCCTGATAAACCCAGCGCCACTTCATATAATAGGCCAGGGAGGATATGAGGTCGAGGGCCTCCATGGCTTGCTGTCTTCCAACGGTGGATGCACGCTCGTGGGCCTTCTGAAAGGCTTCCTTCTCGGCTTTGTGGCTGCCTGAGCTTGAAGAATCCTCGCACGGTCTGCAAATTGTGGTTGTTGTATTCGGCCTCGTCCGAGGTGAGGAACTGGGCGAGGCGGGCGATGGCGTCTGCGTGCCTCACCTGCGCAGGCGCCTCGGGCGCGGTATCACGTCGGCACCGCTTCTGCCCCCTTTGCTCGTAGCTGGACCCACCGTTCCTAGGCTCCTCGAGGCTGTCAGGCCCCTTCTTCTGCGAGTTGGTGGTAGCCCAAAAAGTCCGATCGTCGTTACGAAGGAAATGGTTCATTGCGGCTATGGACCGCATACTGTCCAGCGCTTCCATTACGCTGAAAGTCGCTCTATGCTGCCGGAGCTGCGAGTGCAGTCGCTCATTGTCACTCGACTCCAGCACGCGCGGGTCGATGTTGCTGGCGATGCCCAGCCCCGAGGCCCTCACCTTCAGCGCATTCAACTCGCCCCGGAAGAACTTGATGTTATTGAAAGTTTGTGAGGCAATCCGGTGGCATACCTCGACCTTTTGTTGAAACCAGAGCTTTGCCCACTTAGCGCCGGTTCCCACGGCGGCGACGAATTCATCGAGATTCCCGGACGCTCCACTGTCTCCGCTCAAGTATGTGGCAATTGCCATGAGAGCCACAAGATTGCGCGTATAGCGGCGGAGGCCTCTGTTCCGGGTGAGCGTCTCCTGCACGTCCTTATCCACAAGGCGCATCCGCTGCCTGTAGTCCCTCGGGTCCATGTCACCAACCGCGCGAGGAGTGATGTGCCTCCGCAGAAACGAGGCGATCTCGTTGGCGGTCTTCTGGCGAAGCGCTTTCATCTGCGTGCCAGTGAGACCCCGTGTCTCGTCCTCGTCGAACTCCAAAACCTCCTCGAGAGGAACATCGTGCTCCAGGGACCGAACACCCTTCGCCGATAGGACTGGCGGGTGGCGTGAAGACCGTGAAAAACGTCTCCGATGCAGTACGTATCGCAGCACGTATTGAGTGAAAACCCATCTGCGTCGTTCCGAAATGTGACTATTTTCTTCGTCAATTGGCCGATGTAGTTCTTGGTGATGTGCTCGCGGTCGAGAATGTGGAAAACGCGAGTATCAGGGGTCCGGTCTCCGCGCTTCAGAAGGTTTGTATTTAGCTCCTTCACGCCATTGAGGTTCCCAGGAATCGCATCAGAGCTCACGGCCAAGAGGTCTAGCGGGTAGCTACCCGCTCCCTTCGCGAACCAAGGACATAGCCTCGGTAAGTACCGTGCAGACGCTCTCTATGGACTCAGAATAGACAGGAATTGCGCCGATTGCGAACTGCGCCTTGATTTTGAGTGTCTTGGCGATCACAGTGATCATGTGCCTAGCATAGATGCGATTATTAGCGCAAATTTCACGCGCACTCGCCGCATCCATCTCCAGCATCTCCGCGTCTAAGTCAGAAATGAGCGTCCCGTTCTTCATAGCTACGTAGTCGAAGCCGTAGATGAACACCTTGTCGCCACGACATCGTGTGTTCACAGTCTTGAACTTGACATCAACGCCGTCGAACGAAATGGCGTAGTGATGCTCCTCATTCTCCTTGCAAAGTTTCACAAAGTCCTTCGCGGCGTCGTTCCACGGGCTTTGATGTGGCTCTGCCACCCGCTTCACGCACGCCTTGATAGTCTCTTCGCAAGGAATCGGCAGGTTGAAATTTTCCGGGTTGTAGGTGCGCGGCTCCGGGCCGTGTGGGCCGTGTGTCTGCTGCCCATGAAATCCCTTCCCGCAAAAGTCTAAGGGCGCGCCTGCCCTGAGGAAGGCACATGAGGACCGCGCAAAATCGCTTGGTCTCCCGTCCAAACTGGTCGTTGTCCCAGGTTGTAAGTCCCACCGCGCATGAGAGCGAGGAAGGAGCTGAGAATGGCAAAGATGAAAGCGTAAGCAAAGCATGTTTCGGGAAGGTTGACTTGCGTTACCAGCTCGCATAGCTTACGAGTGGCTTCACTTGTCGAAGCCAGGTTCCTGAGACTTCGAGGCTTTCTCTTCGCGCGCAAGCTTGCCTTCCAACCTTCTGAAGAAGCGTTGCAGACGCCTCGGTGAGCATCGCGCTCTCAAAATACGCTCTTCCCAGCCACGCCTTGGCAGTATCACAGTCAATCAGGTACCGAGAGTATGTTTTGTGAGCAGACCGGCAGTTTTCGCACGCCTGATCTCGAATAGGCGTTCCACCGGTGCACTTCGGGCTCCAACCGCGCCCTTTCTTGAAGACAACAGTGCCTGCAAAGCCGACTTTGGCCGAGAAACCAGGGCACGACTTTATGCTGTTCTCCGCCAACTTTCGCGCCTTTTGAACTGCTTTGTATAGCTTGCGGGCTTGCTTTTGGAGCGCGACAGACCGCTCGGGGCGCTCGGGGCGGTAATTGCCAGCCTCAGCTTCTCGAACACTTCGTCCTCGGAGCCCTCCGAGTCCCGGTCATGCACCGCGTACCACTTGCCTTTCACGCTGCCCTTGAATTCAGTGCTGCGTAGGAAGGTCCACCTGCCGCCGGGTAGTTCGAGCTTTTCCATGTTCTTGCCGCCAAGCTCGATCCACCCACGGCGACTCGTAAGGGTGCCCGGCAGGAAGCCGGCGTCGGGCAGCCCCAGGCCCAATGCTCGCTGCATCGAAGGCGGCGAACTCCTCCTCGAGCGCTTGTATGACGGCCGACCTGACGTCGTCCATCGTCACTTTCGCCGAGGGTTTATCGCTGGCAGCCACGCAGCGGCTCGCGTCGCGGCGGCTCGCGTCGCGGCGACTCGCGACGTGGCGACTCGCGACGTTGGATCTTCGTCGCCTCGTCCATCCCGCTCTCTTCAAATGGCAAGCTCGCCCTATCTCCCCCCTGGCGTTCCCGGTATTCCCTTGTCGCGTGCATGGGGGCGAGCGAGGACCCCATTGGAAACCCAGTCCACGGCCAAAGTTTTGCTCATGCGCGAGAGCGAGAACCAAGCCGAGCCTCGCATTTGGCTCTTCACCGGCCTTGGCAAGGTCGGGCTGCTTCTCCAAAAGCGTGCAAAATGATGACCTTAGGATTATATTGACCAGACTTATGGTCGGCACGGAAATTGCGCAAAAAACCTCTGCATACGACTAGTGCTCAACGGACCCATAACTTCTACCTCCGACGTTACACTACTCAATCATGCAATCCTGACGCCAAGCTAGGGCGGCAGCACGACGGTCGTGAAGACACTCGTGAAGCATTTCGGGCAGCAGTCGTGGCTTTGGTGACGATTTGCGTGAGCCCAAAATTGACCATATTAAACATATTAAAGAACAGAATGGAACAGGTTTAAGCCGCCATAACACGTCGCACGCACTGCATAAACCTTATGTGGCGCCTACCCCCGCTCCACCAATGGACCGACCAATGCCAGGCCGGCACTCCTTGGCACCCGCCCAAGCCCAGCCGATACATCTATCTTGCTTCTTGCAAGTTGATTCCATTCGGCTACGAGCTACGAGTCGGTTTTCATTTGCGCATCTTCGAACTCTTCAAGCTGGAAGAGCTTGTCAAGCTCGCCCACACTCATGAGGTCCAGCACGGAGTTCGTGTCAGAGGAGCCGGGGGGGTCGTTGAGAAGGGGGTCATTGTCGCCCACGCTCATGAAGTCCAGCAGGAAGTCCGTGTCAGAGGAGAAGAGGGGGTCGTCGAGAAGGCCGCGATCCTCGCCCACACTCGTGAAGTCCAGCGGGAAGTCCGTGTCAGAGGAGTAGAGGGGGTCGATGAGACCGTTGGGAAGGCCGCCGCTTTCGCCCAGACTAAAGTCCTGCAGGGAGTTTGTGTTTGAGCAGCGGGGGACGTCGTCGAGGTCGCTGGCGTCGAAGTTGCTGGCGGGGGCGCCGCTCGAAGAGCTGGATTCACTGGAAGCAGAAAGCGTGTGAGATTCGGTCTTGGCCTTCTTCGGGCGGGGATGGAGATTTCCCTCGCATGCTTCGTCGTTCTGGCAAGAACGTTTGTCGGTGCACGGGCGGGAGCTCTCATCGGCACGGTCAACCTCAGCCTCGAGCACTGCCTTGCATTGCGTCTCGTGATTCTCGTACTCTTTCTCGTGCTCGGAAGGAACTCCACCCACGTGGGTTTGGGCGCCAATGCTGACCTGGCATTTCAGGAAGGGCTCGGGGGAACCCGGTTCAAAAAGCCCCAGGGTGAAACCCTCTCGGCTCCCCTTCGCTAGACAAAGCTCTCCCGCCAGAACGAGGGCACGAAAGTTGAGTGAGACGCAGACACCGAGCTTGTTCCCGTTCCTGCTGATAATGGCCTGCCTGGCCTTGACCTGGCCCTCGGCCTTCTTCTTGGCCCCCTTCTTGGCCCCCTTTTTGGCCACCTCCTTGACCTTTTTGGAGAATATGCCGCCTTCATGGCGCTGGCCTTTGTTAGTCACGACTTCGGGTGGTATCTCACGAGTGTAACCATTAGGGCCCTCTCCAGTAACAGTGACGGGCACGACGCGGGTTTCGAAGATTCCTCCTTCTTGCTTGATGATCCGGAACCCGCCTTTAAGCGTGGCTTTCTCATTGTTGCGCTTCTTGTCTCCCACAGGGCCTTCAATGAGAAGCAGGAACTCTTTAAGGTGCTGCTTGAAGCTGACAACGAAGTGGATGTTCCCAGTCGTTGCACGGCAGTAGTAGATTTTCTTCAACGGGGGGACGAGCATCTGAGCGGGAACACGATCGTGAGCGCCCGGGCCGCTCTTGTCTTGAAGGACCGCCGCACGAGCTATGTTTTTTTGAAACTTGTCGGTCTCGGCGCCGGCAACGGTCTCACCTTCGATCGTCGGGTCGGCATCGTGAAGGTCGCCGCCGGCGCCTTGCTCATGGAAGTCCATCGTGGATCGTTGGTGAGGGACGGGTTCTGCGTAGAGGCTTTTCTTGTTTGAGCTTTCTTGGGTGTTGGGGTTTTGCTTCTTCGCCACGGCCTGCCGGTCCATTTTGCGCAGTGACACCTTAGAGGTCGAGGCATCGCGAAGACACATCCCGCGCCTCTGGGGAGCCCAGTGCGAGAGACACCAAAAGATATTTATGCTCCACACTTAGTGGTAGCCTGCGGGCCCACTAGGCCTTGCGGGAACCGGCAATGTGGGCGGTACCACAGCTCTAGATCCTTGTTGGTGTCGTGGGAACGAGATTTAGCAAATCAGGGTTTGCGCGACCTAAACGTGTTTTCAGTGTTGCGAGAGGAGCAGCAGGACGACTGAACCGTCTTTGTTAGAGGTACATACACTAATCGATAATAATCCTAACCCTCTTAGAGTGCGCGAGTCGCAGTAGGCGATCAGTCGTGCACGGGACGCGCCAGAGACCGGGAGGCGCAGCTTAGGGGTAGTCAAGCACAAGCCTGGCGTCGTTGCACCGCGCGACCCGGGGCCCCAGCGCGCCGCCAGGCGTCCTGGTCGGCGCTCCGTCCGGCTTGCAAGAGGCGGTGACTCTTTCGCGCTAGGATCGAAGAAAGAAACGATTGCGCCTTTACTCGAATTACTCCTCGTACGAATGTAGTACGAACGGGTTAGTAGTTACTCGTACTATGGGCGGGAGACGAATCGGGGTGGAGAAGCGGGGTGGAGTGGCGGGGATGATCGCGCTCCAGCCTCGCTGCCTCGACCGACATGGCCTGACGCGTGCGGCGCAGCGGCGCAGCTGCGCAGCGACTGGCGGCCGCTCTCGCTGCTGGCGGCCGCTCTCGCTGCTCGCTGCTGCTTATTGCGTCGTACGTCAGACGGGGGCGGGGCCCTCCATGACTCCAGGGCAGCGGTGCCCCACCCACAGAGATCCCCACACGAGCTCTGGACGTCGTGCGGCGAGCCCTCGTGTGATGAGTCGTGTCCGGGTTGATGCAGTTCCTGGCTTGTTGCGCTCTCAGTTCGCCGCCGGTCGCGCACTTTTTACGGGACCAAGCCTGTATGCAGGTCTGGGCACGAGTGACTGACTGCCAGAACCGATTTGCGAGGCACTTTCGCCATGTTCACTTAGAAAAGGCCGACTTAGCTTTCCCAGATCCAATTCACCGAGGCTGAGGGGTGCCCGCCCAATCCGGTACGCTCGGTACACCCTCAAGCGTTGACGCACGAAAGAAAACGTGCCGCATGAAAGACTCAGGCGGCTGACTCAGCCTAGCTGGCTGGCTCAGCCTAGCTGGCTGGCTCGACCAGCAACTCGACCAGCAGCCAGCAGCCCTGCAGACGGCTGAGAGCACTGCGCCGCTGTGCTCCACGGTCTACGCGCCTGCTTACGCATAGCAGCCCCTGGCGCTTAGCAGCCCATGGCGCTGCGTCAAGCTCGATACAGTCTCTTACTCATGGCGCCCGTTCGCATTTTTAAAAATAAAAAAATTTTAAAAAAAAACACAGATACACAAATACACAAATAAAAAACTAAAAACACAAATAAAAAATTCCGCAAATAGGGGTTTGTTCGAGGAGGAGAATCCGAGGCGATATCCAAGCCATCTGCGGGCGACTGTGGGGCAGTGGGGCACGGAGAATGACTGCAGGCCGTCCCGTGGAGAACAAAATAAAAGTTTTCCACTTAGCCTGAGGAGCCCACGACCACTGGCAGCTATTTCTGCAAGCACTGCCAGTGCCCAAGCAGCCCTTGACAAAGTCGAATCACGTGGCAGACGCGTCGCAATCGCCACCACGCGACGAGGCCACAATCGCCACGCTGGCGCTGCGCAAGGACAGCCGCGCAGGCAGAGAGCGCGCGAGCGCCCGCATTAGACGAACACAGTGCAGCAGCGCGCCCGGCAAGACGATAGCAAGCAAGGAGCAGTAGAGACCGCACGCCGCACCGACAGAGTGGTATCTCCTAGATCCTCGCTACTCTCGAGCAAGACCAAGACGCGCGCTCGCCCGCCAGGGAGACAACCGAGCTCACACCCAAAAGCGCGTGCAGCAACGCAGCGTGCACGTCGAAGAAGGCCGAAACAAGAGGTGCGGTGAGTTGCGCTGGTGACTGTCTCGCCTGTCTCGCCTGGCAGTGTGTCGCATCCTGCTGCTGCATCAAGTGGCAACTCCGGGATGATGCCTTCTCGATAACTAACCCGGCAATCCCTGCCAGCCGGCCAGCCAATCCAGCCTGAGCCAGCCAGATTGAGTTTGCTTTACGCGATAAGAACAGTCATCGTCGGCAGCACACGATGAGTCATGATTGTCGCAGCCAAGACGTCTCGAAGAGCACGAAATGCTCGACCAAGCCGACCAAGCCGACCAAGCCGTCGCCGCCGCCGCAGCCGTCGCCGCCGCCATCGCCGCCGCCACAGCCTTCGCCGCCGC
>KQ758787.1:131428-143070 GCA_001462505.1 Aurantiochytrium sp. T66
TGACCAAGAGCCATGAAATGGGTTGCGGTGGGTGGAGTTTCTGGGCTCGCATCGCATTGCGTAGATCTTGATTGAGCATAGACCGTCTAAGCAGCCCACCCGCGCGCGCAGCCCCGCGCGCGAGGGCCGGTCCTGGCTCAGGGCCACCCCGCGCGCTCCCTCTGCGCAGGGCTCCGCAGAGGGCTCTCCTTGTCCTGCTGGCGTCGCCGGCGGCTCATCGAGAGAAGACAAGACTAACCATGAACGTTGGTGCCGAGAGTCTTCGGACGGTCGCGTCCCTGGACGAGGCGCGTGAGCTTGCGATCCTGACGGGGACTCTCGTCTACAGGGGCGTCCGCAAAGAACTGCTCGTCTTCAACAACTCTGTCAATGCTGACAGCGTGCTGCGAGGGCTCCGGGTCGACAGCACAATGTCAAAGGATCAGGGCCAATACTCGGTGAAAAAGGGCTTCTATACCTCTTTGTTGGGACTCGATTCCGCCAACATGATGCATTCTGGAGAGCTAATGCAGCTGTCCGGGCCTGAGGTCGCAGCATACTTCATCGTGGCTGCCTACAAGGCTGCCAACGTCACCTTTCCTCCTGAGGTGCCTTTTGCAGCTCCACCGCACAGGTGGCCGGATGCGAAAAAGACGCCGAGATTCTTCGCAAAGCTCGAGTCCAACTTATGCGGGTTCGAGGCAGGACACGAGATTACGAGCTACGTGTGCCGGGAAAAGCGCATGGCTGACCGCAAGCCCTCTCGATCCAAACGTATGCGCACAGCAGGCAGAGAGCTCCATGATCTCGTGCAGCTGCGGCGTCTCTTGGCGCATTGCATTTCCACCGGGAGACTCGAGTGCAGGAACACCAACGACTTGTGGCTCGAGAGGGATCTCAACAAGCGCAGGCTCGCGGCCGTCAGGACCATCGAAGTCGGGCGTCTCTTCGAGTAGTTCATGTGGCCCAAGGAGGCTCGAGAACAAACCTCGCCAACCGGGCAACAAGAGATTTCCCAGCAGTGGCAAATGGCCTTGACGTGCATTCGGCTCGTCTTCGAGGGCATTCATGCAATGTGCATGCACGTTGACAAGGTCCAGGACAACATGGACGCTGATGCGCCTTCGAACGCCGGAAGCACACTTTCAATCGGGCCAAACACTTTCGACGTCGCCATCGATATGGACAAGGTGAGACACGGCCATGCGGCCGCGCGGTATCTTGAGACCTTCGCAAGCCAATGGGCAGCGGAGCAGAACGAGACCTTCAAGTTCCCACCAGAATACGACCGCCACGACCCCAACCCGCGCGGGCCCGGCGATGAGAGCAGTCCGAATGCCCAGCCTGCTGCTGCCGATGGCTCGACTCTTGACCGGCAGATGAGGCGGCCTCGGCAGGAAGAGACGGGTTACAATTACAAACTGAGGGGCACCGTCCGGGGACTCAGCCTGCCGGAAGGTTCCAAAGGCTGTGACGTCAAGATCGAACGGATGTCTTTCACAAATGTGCCCTATGCGCTTTACGCTTCTCTTCCTGCAACGAAGATCAAGGGCGCCTCCTGCACTCGTGTGAGATTGCTGGCTCGCTCGCTCAGCAGCGCCGCCCAGTCGACGAGGATCATGGGCCGGTCAATGGCGTTGACGGGCCAGATGTCGACGATGTTTGGCCGGCCAACGATAATGTCGATGACGTGGACAACACCTATATCCACCGCGATGGCGACGAAGAGGAGGAGACCCTTTCGGTCGGGAACATCGACTCTTCGAGCACGCGATCGCCCGCGGTCGATTTGGATGCGGATGAAATTGCCGCCATCGTAGCCACCGTAGAAGACGGTGCCCTTCGACTCGCCAACTTCTTGCGATCGGCGCCACCTGATATGCCTAACGACGCATTGAATCCAGTGCGACAGGCTTGCGCTGCGCTTTGCACGCTACTGGAGGGGATCGAGCGTCCTTGCCCCCTGCGCAGGATGCCGGACGACAGGGACCCGCACCAGGCTACCCGTGCGCGAATGTTTGGACCGTCGCAGTCCCGCGACAACTCTCGCCGCGACGTGGACGATCCTGCATCGGGGATCAATCGAAGACGACGAGGAAACTTCATCGCTCATGCTCGTCTTCAAGCTTGCGCTGCTCCTGAAGGACCTGGAGCCCAATCGAACGCGGGCGCGGAGACCGGCGTCACGGCTGGGCTGGGCTCTGCGCCGCCCGGCGTGCAGGCAGGCAGGCAGCCGAGCAGCAGCGGGCGCGGCGTGGCGCCGAGCAGCGCAGCCGCTGCGGAGATGACACGTGGGAGAAAGCGAGGAAGGACATCCACGACGCCAAATTGCTAGATGGCGCCACTGCCACTTTTGGGAACGAGAATCTGCGGCGCATGCCAGATGCGACTCGTCAAGGCGTGCAGGCTGGGCTTTCGTCGCAAATCAGCGGGTTCGAGAGGGGTAAGGTCTTTCCAATTGCCATCCTTCCAATGTGCAGGTGCAAGCCGGTGTCTGGCGGACGCCTTGGCTCGGCAGGAGACTTAGGAAGGCAACCGAGCGTCGTGGTGATATAAGAATAGCATTTTTACAAACAGCATGGGCGTCTTGAGGCCTTCTGGAGGCGCCTGGATTGATACGGCGAGCTTGTGCGCTCATCCATGTGCGGGCACTTCACATGCTTTGCCCACCTCGGATCCGAGGCGTCCAACATGCGTGTTGTCGACGAAATGGAGACGCTGCTCATGAGCTGCGTGCGACTCAGAAGGGGAGGGGCTGGGGCTCTTCTATGTTACTCGCACGGCGCACGACCAGCTGAGTCGCATCGGCGGCGCGTTGCTGTCTGTAAGCGCAACCCCGGCAGCTGAACTTCCTCCCGTGAGCAACGTGTTTCCCGGCCCGATAAGTTCGCGATGCCCAAAGTCCTATGTGCGAGGGGACAACGCGTTGGCCCACTTCTCCAGCCAGATCGAAGCCATCACGCGCCGCGCCCGATTTTTGAGCCAGCCTTCGTTACGACTTTCTTCATTGTCCAACGACCCGAAGATATCGAGCAACGATCGTGCCTGGCTGGCTTCGGTAAGTTGTACTTTCAAGAGATCGCTTATGGTGCACGCAATCAAAGTCGGCCCAGTAGCCGCAATTTATCATGTCCAGCTCAGCACGCCGCGCGCCGGAGAACTTTCTTAGCGAAGATTGCGAGCCAGCGAGGATGGAAGTCCAAAATGCCAAAGCCAGCCGCCGTTTTCCGGAGAACGAACTCCAGACGTCCTCCTCCAAACTCGCGACGCGAACATTCCGCCATGCCGATTGACCGTTTTTCGTCCACGCGCGGCGCACTCATGCGGCCACGGCATGGCATGCTCCGCTCGCGCGATTCTCTGAACGTCAAGTTCTCCAGAGATCTTGGAATAGCCGGTAGCTCCGACGATGGTCTCTTCGATCTGGGTCCCGCAGTTGGCGCAGTAGGCACCATCCATCAACTTCGGATCCTTCGGAGACTACGTTCTTACTGGGCCGGCATGCACGTCGCATGCACCGATCCACGATCGTTTCCCTTGTGATTGGCATACGCTGCGCCCCTCCCGCCTGTATGCTGGCTCAGCCCAGCCGGGCCTTGCAGCCCGAACCTCGTGGCGCAAACATCAACATCAGCCCTCGGGGCCGGGGAGGGGGGTCGACGTCGGGGGATGCGGGGAATCAACTCGTGGCGCCTCGTACGTAGTAAGACGTACCACGGTAGGCCTACGGGTTCGTACTGCGTACGTGCCGTACGCATTACGTAGTACGTACGCCGTACGTACGTACGTACGTACCAGGGTACCAGGTAGGCCTACTCCTACTTACCTTACCTTTGTGTCATCAGTAAGCCCGGCTCACAGCAGTTGCCGAAGGAGATCCGGCGTATGGATGTAGTCAACGTGTGCATGGAGTACGATCTCGAGACTTCGAATGTCTACATGCAACCGTGCCACGGTGGGATCAGCCAAAAGTGGATCCAGGGCTGCGATGGAACCCTGAAATCGGCTCACGACTCCTCCCTCTGCATAACCGGGGACAGGGGCGAGTCCTCCTATGCAAATGGTCCGACCATCTATATTTACCCCTGCCACGGAAGCCTGAACCAGCGCTGGTACTACGGGGGGAACAAGATTAGGTTCTCTTCCCGTCCCCATTGCCTCGCCATAGATGAGGAGACCACACCTTGTACACCTTGTACTGGCAACAAGTAGGAGAAATTTGCGGCAGATTCCGCTGGGCCTAATCAAGCTGTGTACCGCTCTTAACCCCACCCCACCCCCTCTTCAGCCAGGCCAAATTCATCTCATCTCAATTTTGCTTCCATGATTCATGCCTTTCAAAGTTTGATGTCCAGGGATTTAGCGTGCTGGAGGCTCGCGAGAGTATGCACGAAGAGGCCTGCTAGCCGGAGTCCCTCGCTACGCGAGACAGGCTCCAGGCATTTCACTTGGTCGCGGGCTCCGCAGACCGCGAGCCGCGTCTCGGCTTTTACTGCAGACATGCCGAGCGTGCCAAGGACGTGTGAAAGGCGAGCGAGTTCGTCTCGGTCAAGGTCGGTCGCGCCGCGGACGAGCTCGCCGGAGCAAGCGTTCATTCTGACATTGAGACCATCAATTCGAGCCAAGAAGATCCTTGCCGCATGACCGGCTGCTCACGCAGAAAACCGCCGCGACGAGCCTCAAAATCAGGCGCTCGGTCGGAGGCAAACAGTAGATGACGGCATACGACGGCAAACTATGGCAAACGGCCCGCGAAGGACCAGCGATGGCCGCCCGATATCTTGCGAAGATTTTCGCGAGGGCTAGGGACCTTCGGGGCCGCTGTGGAGGCAATCGTCTTAAGCAGGGTGTCCGCCCCCTTAAGCGCACGCAGAATTCGAGGCCGGGACTAGCTAGCGAGGCTGTGGCGAGCACTCGCGCCAAGGCTGGGACTCGCGAGGCCGTGCGAGCTAGCGCAACAAACAAGCAAGGACAACGCCACCGTTGCGGTGGCGATCTTTCTTGCATCGAGCACAAATGCGGGGACGACCTGTACGCTGCGAGCAAGCGTAGCTGTCGATGATTATCCGTGAACAAGGGACAATGACGCCAAGACAAACGCAGCGCGAAACTCCTCCGCCAACGCGCGAAGTCGTAAAAAGCAATGTCCTGGGCGTTTTTGCCGCTGCTCACGTGCCGGGCAGATATACCAAGAAGTAGTTGCTCGCTCCAGTTCCGGGTGCTCTACGGGAACGTAGTACGTTACGTATACGTACCCGGGTACGTAGTACCAGGGAGTTCATCTCGGAGTCGAAGGTCGCTCGCTCGAGGCTGCGCGATTCAAGTTGGGACAGCGGCCCTCTGTCCCAGAGAACAGAGAACGCGCAGAGAACGAAAGAACGAAATAAAGGGCCCAACCTGGATTAGGCCCCTTTGCTGGGAACTCGGGCATGCCCGCGACAAGCGACCGAGCCAGACCCCGAGCCCGCCGCCCGCCGCCCCGCGCGCGGCCCCTGCATGCCCTGCACGCCTCGACGCCTCGCCCCGCCGCGCCGCCTGCCCTGCGCGGAGCCCGAGCCGAGCCCCGCCGCCGTGGGACTGGAGCGGATCAGATTGGTTTGAGATCGCGGGACCCGCGACGCGACGAACTACTACGACCCCCGCGCGCGCGGAGAGAGCGGCGACGCGGCGAGGGGCACCGAGACCCCGTGGGCCGCGCTCGCGGGCGCGCAGGGCTCCTTTCTTCGCCGGCCGCGAAGCTCGATAGCATAGTCGTCGGCCGTGAAGCGAAGTAGCTCCGTCTTGAGCTGTACCGGGATCTTGGCAATTCCTTCTTGCCGGCGCGCAAGAGGACCGAGATGCTGCAGGCTTCCCGCGTCTGCGTCCCGGGCCTGGGAGCGCAGCGCCAGCAGCAGCTGCGCGAAGACCTGGCCCCGTGGGCGAATGTCGAGGCCATGATCGCGAGCACGCCGCCGGCCAAGCTTGACGCGCGCGGAGACCCGCTGGCGTGCGTCTTTGTGTCGTTGGCGGTCCTGCGCAAGCTGCAAATCATCAACAACAAATGGGCAGAGGTCGCCACGGCGGGCGGCAAGCACTCTGCGCTCGTCCGCGTCGTGGCGAGCCGGGCGATCGGCCACGCGGACGAGGAAGTTGTGGTCCTGAGCCCAATCATGGCGTTCAACCTGGGCCTGCGACCCGGCGAGTCGCACCAGATACGCATCCGCCGGAGATTCTTTGGGGCCGCCACTAAGGAACAACCGCCCATTGCGGCGCGCGTCACCATTGCTCGCGTGCGGAGCCCCTCATCGAGCGGCCACGCCGAGTACGGGCCGGCGCTCCGCGAGTACTTTAGCATTCCGCGCCTCGTGCGCAAGTTTGACGTGCTCGCCATCCCGATGCGAGACGTCCTCTCCCTCGAAGGCTGCGACTCACCTTCCGAAGTGGACCTCGATGACGACGAGATCGAGATCACCAACGACGAGGCCGGCGACGCGGGCGGTCCCGCCGATGGCGGCCCGGAAGCCTTCGGGGACTACCCTTCAGACTTCACGGTGCGGTCCGATGACGCGCTCGACGCCCAGGGCCGCGAGCTTCCGACGCCGCATTCGGTGGTGTACTTTCAAGTCACCGAGCTCTCAGCGACGCTCGAGGCCAGCGACGCGGACGCGGCCTCTTTGGCGAGCGGCAGCAGCCCGCAGGCGAGGGTGCCGGTTCAGTCTGCCCACCAGCCCGAGGAAGGCATGCTCGTGGACGGCGTGGGCGGCAACACCATGCTCACGCAGGCGGGCGCGGTGAACTCGCGGGTTCCCGACGCCAAGCAGGTGATCCAGTTCCATTTTGCAGAGCCGGCCTCGTCTGCGCAGCGGTCGAGCGCGGAGAGCGCGCAGTCCGGCGCGCAGTCCGCGCCAGCTGCCGGGCCCACGCCAGGGACTTCGGCAAACTCGACGGCGCAAAAGGAGCTGCTCAAGGTGCTGCGCGTGGGCACGAACGCGCGTTTGATGCGGCGCCTCAAGCGGCTCTCGGTGATGCTGTACGGCGCCAAGGGGACGGGCAAGCGGCACATGGTGGCGGCGGCCGCCGCCGAGCTCGGCTTTCACGTCTTCGAGAGCTCGCTGACGCCGCTGCGCGGCCTGCCGGAGGATCGCGCCGCCAAGAAACTCCGCCACATTCTTCACGAGGCCACGCAGGTCTCGCCGTGCATCGTGCACCTGCGCCACCTGCAGGCGCTGGCGCCGCTGGCGCAGGGCTCAGAAAAGCCCGACGACCCGGAGCAGGTCGCAAACGTCCTCAAGTCCTTCGCACAGCGCAACTGCTTGCTGGTGGCCAGCACGCAGAGCGCAGAAGACGTTCCGACGGTGATTCGCGGCTGCTTCACGCACGAGGTGGGCATCGAGGCTCCCGACAAGGACGGCCGTCTGGCGATCCTCGAGTTCCTCACGGACGGCAAGATCCGCCTCGCTTCGGATGTCTCGCTCGAGTCGCTAGCCGTGCGCACGGCCGGACGCACCGCCAACGAGCTCCGCGCTCTCTTTGCCAACGCGGCCTGTGCCGTGGCGAACCGAGCGGCGGCTGCAGCCGCGCAGGCAGAGGCGGCGGCGGCGACCCTCGAGGACGCTTGGTCCAGCGTCATTGGGAACCCCAACGGCAGCGCGAGCAACGGGCACGCCAACGGCGGCTCCGCCGCAGCGGGTGAAGCCGAGGCCAACGACGACCACGTGGTTGAGCTGACGCAGGCCGTAATCGACGCGGCGCTCGAGGACCTGCCAAGCGCCGCGGCCATGGACATTGGCGCGCCCAAGATCCCCCAGGTGTACTGGAAGGACGTGGGCGGCCTTGGCCACGCCAAAGACGAGATCATGGACATGGTGCAGCTGCCCCTGCAGCACCCGGAGCTCTTTGCGTCGGGGATGCGGCAGCGCAGCGGCATCCTGCTCTACGGGCCGCCCGGCACGGGCAAGACGCTGCTGGCCAAGGCCGTGGCAACCGAATGCAACCTGAACTTTATCAGCGTCAAGGGCCCCGAGCTGCTTGACATGTACATTGGCGAGAGCGAGCGCAAGGTGCGCCAGGTCTTTGAGACGGCGCGCAGCGCCAAGCCGTGCGTGCTCTTCTTTGACGAACTCGACTCGCTGGCGCCCCAGCGCGGCCGCGGCGCCGACTCGGGTGGCGTCATGGATCGTGTCGTCTCGCAGCTGCTCACCGAGATTGACGGCATGCAGGGCAACGCAGACGTCTTTGTTATTGGCGCCACCAACCGCCCCGACCTGCTCGACCAGAGCCTGCTTCGACCGGGCCGCTTTGACCGTCTCATCTACCTGGGCATCTCTCGCGACCGCGATGCCCAGCTCAAGATCGTCAAGGCGCTTTCGCGCAAGTTCGTGCTGGACGAGGAGGTCGACCTCGACGCGCTCGTGGACCGCTGCCCGTTCAACTTCACTGGCGCGGACTTTTACGCGCTCTGCTCGGGCGCGATGGCTAATTCACTGCAGCGACGCGTGCGCGAGATTCAGGAGCTCATCCGCAGCCACCCGGACTCCTCGCTCACGGCGCGCAAGTACCTGGCGACGCTTTCCGAGGATGAGCTCCAGGTCACGGTGAAGATGTCAGACTATCTCGATTCTCTTCAGAACACTGTGGCGTCCGTGTCCGAGGACGAGATCCGTCACTACGAGGCTCTGCGGGACAAGTTCTCTAGCGCGCAGCAGCAGCAGCAGCAGGATCAGCAGCAGCAGGAGCACGAGCAGGAGGAGGAAAAGCAGCCGCGGGATCAGATCCCGACGAATGGTAGCCGACAAAAGCTCGCCGGCCACGCCGACGAGGACCCGGCAGCCGCCAACCAAGAGGACGGCGCTCCGCATGCCAATGGGAACGGCACGGGGCTCGTCAAGGACATGGTGCGGCCATGCCCGCACTGCGACACGCCCACGCTCAAGGAGGGCGGCTGCGACGCCATGGTGTGTCCCGTGTGCTCCAAAGAGTGGAGCTGGGACGCGGAGGCGCGAGGCGTGCAGTCGTGACCGCGGCGCTGTGCATGGCATGAGGAGCCCCAGGCTAGGTAGTTCATCCTCGCAGACCAGAATTTATTTCCCGACCTACGTAGTTGCTATCGCTACTCGCTGTCCTTCGTCTGCGCGTCGAGCCCGGCGCGAACGCGGAGGAGCGCCTCGCTTCTGTGCCTGTAATGCTTGCACTCGCCGAGCGCCGTCGAGTAGTCCATGAGGGTGCCCGAGACGGCGCCGATGGCCCAGTACAGCTGCGACTTGTAGCGGATGGAGAGCGGGAGGCCGATGAGCAGGCCGCCCAGGCAGAACTGGTAGTGGTCCAGCAGGCAGGTCCCGTACTTGTACCTCGTGTCGGTGATGGCCGCGTCGAGCTCCTCGCGCGTGTCAAACTTGATCGGCCCCAGGTCCACGAGCCCGGGGCCCGCCACGGCCGGCCGCGGCGGGGCCGGCAGGTCCACGAAGGGCGCGGCGGGCGCCCCCGCGGTCTCCGCGCCGCGCGGCTCCTCGCCCTGCTGCGCCATCGGCCGGTCGTCGGCGTCGCCTGCTTGCTCGCTGTCTGGATATGATGGTGGTACTACGTAATAAGGCCCGACGGGCTCGCGCGCCCGCGGAGGCTTTCGGCGGAGCAGCGGCGAAGCGAGGCGGCCTCGCTCGCGAGCGCGCGAGCGACATCGCGCCACGTCCCGTCACGCGCCGCGAGAGCCGAGCATGTGGCCTCGGGCGAGCGTGACAAGGCTTCTTCGATCGATCTCAGCCTGCTCGAGCTGCTGCCGACGAGGATCCCATTGCTCAGGCTCTGCGCGACCTCTGCGCTGCGCTCCTGCGCTGCACTGCACTGCGTGCGAGCTGCCCGAGCTGGCTGGCCTTCTTCAAGCGTCGTGATCGAGGAGCATCGAGCAGCCTGAGGAGTCAGGATCCTGGAGCAGATTGGCCCCCCGCGCGTCGCATCCGAGGACGATCTGAGCCTCGGGCCGCGTCCGTCGGCCGTCGCGTCGAGGCCGACGGACCGCGAGCCCGCGCCGGCCGGCTGCGCTGTGCAGTGGCGCTTCCTGGTCGCCGGCCGGCTTGGTCACAGGTTGCCGCCGAGAGTCGACTGACCCGCCGGGCGGCTGGCGCTCGTGTCGCTCGCTGGGGACCTTGCAGCCGCGGCGCGACGTGACCTGCGACGGAGCGTGGGGCCACGCGTGGGCCCGCCTTGGGGCGCGCATGCCTGGCTCGATGAGCATCTGGGCCGAGACGAGGACGCCGAGATCTTGGACGAAATCCGCGCGTCCGGCTCGCTCGTGTCGCTCGCTCGCGACGGATGGACGGATGCTTGGCGCTGATCAACATGAAGCCCGGCACGACGGACGCGACGCCCCCGAGGACAACGCCATCATCGTCGAGCTGCTGCAGCAGCAGCTCGATGATCGTGTCAAGATCGTCGTCGGTGGGCACCGAGGCTGAGGCTCCAGGGTCTGGGCCCGGGCCCCGATCGCCCAGAGATTTTTAAGCAGGATGGGCGCGGGGACGCGTCCGAGGCCGTCGCCGCCGACGCCGAGGCGCGGGCCGCGCCGCCGCGCGCGGGCTCCGAGGGCTCGAGCGCGACGACAGCGCGACATGGGCATCTGGATCCTCGCAATGTTCTTGGCACGGGCCTCCTTTTTTTTTAAAAAAAAATTATTAATTAACAGGCCATAACCCTTTGGATAGGTCCAATTCAGGCCTCAAAACGGGTCACCCTGAAGCATTCTCGATTCTTGTGCGAGGAGTTTCGTTCTGGCGGGGCGTGCAGCGGCCAGCGGACATGGGGGCGAGCCGCTGGCGGGGTCTTGCTCTGTCGGAGGCGGCGTGGTCGTGGCGAACGAGGTGCTCGAAAGCGGGGTGGGGGAAGGCGTCTAAATCCGACAAGAGCACGCGAGAGACCGCGCCAGAGGCCGGCAAGGCCTGGGCAGCTCCCAGGCGGTGTTGGGCGTCTTCGTGGCCGAACAGCGAGCGCTTAGGCCAAGTTTTGGGCGCGGTAGAGGCCAAAACGCAGCTCAGGCTGGGATCAATCGCGCTTGCGGCGACTTCTGGGCACAACTTGGGGTGAGGCGAGCGCGCGCGTTTTCGTGGCTAAGGACGGGCTGTGCTCCCCCGTGCGCCCAGGTAGTGCACTACAGGCCTCTCCCAGGCCGCCGGCGTGGCCGTGGTGCCGCTCACGAGCACCAAGAGTCCGGGCCCTCGACCGTCTCCCTTACATTAGCATGAGATGGCGCGAGCTTTGGCGCAGGCCCACGGCCGCGTGAAGCCACGCGCGAAGCCCGCAACGCCGTCTGCGAGGCCCCAAGGCCTGGGCGCGCTCCCCCAGCGCGCGCCAGCGCCGAAGCGCAAGTTAAATCCGGCCTCCGATGCTCTCGGTTCGAGGCCTGCTTCGACGTCTTCGACGCGCTCGTACTCCATCACCAAGGAACTCACGATCTCGCAACTTGGTGCGAGGGATGCGCCTCGGGTCCGCTGCGCGATGCACGCCTCGCCAAGCCGAAAGTCGTCGCACAAGAATCGAAGAAGCGTGAAATGACCCCAAATGGGGGACCTATCCAAAGGGGTATGGCCTGTTAAAAAAATTAAACATATAAATTTTTCCTTTTCTTTTTGCTCCCCCTTCAAGCCCCCTTCGAAGGCGGCGAAAAAGGCCTTTTTGCGAATGTTTTTTTTTTTTTT
>KQ758790.1:0-19039 GCA_001462505.1 Aurantiochytrium sp. T66
GAGATGAGACGAGGATGAGACGGATACGCCGTTGCCACGCGCGACGCCGCGCGACGCCGCGCGACGCGACGCGCGCGCGCGCGAGGGAGAGAGGGCGGAGGCCGAGGCCGCGCGGCGCGCAGGGAGAGCCCGGAGGCGGAGACCGGGACCGCGATGAGGAGATGAGCGACTGATCGTAGAGGACATGCATGATGAACGACGACGACGAAGACGACGACGACGACGACGCGACGAGGAGGAGCAGGACGCCATCGCGGACGAGGACTCAGGCCCGCCCGCGCGAGGGAGAGGAGGAGCGGCGGCAGGGGCCGGCCGGAAGCACGGTCACGCAGCGGATCTTGCGCAGGAGCAGCGGCGGCTGGTGCGGCCCGACCTCGGCCAGCAAGCTCGTGCAGTGTCGAGCTCGCGCAGCGGATACGAGGCGACGGCGGCGGCGGCGACGACGACGAAGGCGCAGCGCTGCGCGGAGGAGGCGGGTGATACCAACGCACGCAGACGGCTCGCCGCCGCGAGGAAAAATCATGGAGGACGCAGAGGAAACGCTGGCGCGCGAGGGCTTCCCGGAGGACGCCGAGAAGCACCAGAACGGCTGGGGCTTCAGCGACTGCAAGCTGGAGATGGACCACGAGGGCGTCGTCAGGCTCGCCGGGACGCGATACGCGGGCATCTTCCCCGCCGGCCAGCGCGAGTTTCCCGCATTTGCGAGCTGGGCGGAAACGATGCTCGGGCTCGACCTGGACGAGCCGAGGCCTCACGTGGAGCTGGCGGATCCGACCAAGTACCCGGCGGGCGTCGAGTGCCCGGCGTTTGTGGAGGCGTTGCGCGGGCGCGATGGCGTCGAGGTGAGCGACGCGCTGGCCGCGAGGGTCCAGCGGAGCCACGGGCAGTCTGTGCAGGAGGTGTACGCGCTCCGTTTCCAGGAGGTCGTCCCGTGGAGGATTCCCGACCTGGTCGTCTTTGCCAGCTCGCACGAGGCCGTGGAGGCCGTGCTTGCTGCCGCGGATGAACACGGGTGCGCGGTGGTCCCGGTCGGCGGGTGCAGCTCTGTGACGCAGGCGGTCCGCGTGGGGCAGGAGTCGGCACGGCGGTGCGTCGTGGCTCTCGATTTGCGGCGTATGCGGCGCATCAAGTGGGTCGACCGCGACAACATGTGCGCGTGCATCGAGGCTGGCGCGTACGGTCGCGAGATCGAGGAAAAGCTCGGGCGCCTCGGCCTGACGGTGGGCCACGAGCCGGACAGCCTGGAGTTCAGCACCCTTGGCGGCTGGATTGCAACCAAGTCGTCTGGGATGAAGAAGAACGCGTACGGCAACATCGAGGACATTGTGCTCAATCTCAAGCTCGTCACGCCGGCGCTGGGAACGCTGACGCGAAGCTCGCACTTTGAGCGCGAGTCCGTCGGCCCGGACGTGGTGGCGCTGGCGATCGGGTCCGAGGGCGTCTTGGGCATCGTGACCGAGGCCGTGGTGAGGCTGCGCCTGCGGCCGACGCGGCGCGTCTTCGACTCGTACGTCTTCAGCAGCTTCCGGAGCGGGCAGGGCGCGATGCGGGAGCTGGCGCTCATGCGAGCCGCGCCGGCGAGCGTGCGGCTCATGGACAACGCGCAGTTCGCCATGGGCCAGGCGCTCAAGGCGCCTCTTGCGCAAGGCCACATTGCCGCGCTCGTGGACCACGCGAAAAAGTTCTACGTGCTCGAGTACCACAAGATGGACCCCGAGAAAATGTGCGCCATGACGCTGCTCTTCGAGGGGTTTGACGCATCGCAGGTGCGAGAGTCGATGCGGCAGGTCGACCGCATCTGCAAACGATATGGCGGGGTCCGCGCGGGCGCCGAGAGCGCGCATCGCGGGTACAACCTGACCTGGATGATCGCGTATCTCCGCGACTTTGGGCTCGACTATGGCTTTGTCTCGGAGTCCTTCGAAACGACGGTGCCCTGGACGCGCGTGCACTCTTTGTACGAGAGCGTGTGCGCGCGCATCCGTACCGAGGTCATCGCCGCCGGCCTTGAAGAGCCTCTTGTGGGCGGCCGCATTACACAGACGTATGACACGTGCTGCGCCATGTACTTTTACTTTGGGATCAACATGCAGGATATGGAGGGCTCGGACGAAGAGCGCGTGGCGCTTTTCTCTCGCGTTGAGGACGTCGCGCGGCGCGAGGTCATGCGCTGCGGCGGCAGCCTCTCGCACCACCACGGCGTGGGCAAGATCCGCTTACCTTTCTACGCGGGCGCGACGGCGTCCGAGCCGCGCCGTATCCTCGCGGCGCTCAAGGAGCTCGTGGACCCCCGCAACGTGCTGGCTGCCGGCAATCTCCAGCCGCCGCCCGGCTCTGTTTTGTGATACGACACGTGCTGTAGATGAGGCTAGTCGGCTAGTACGGGTGGTACCCGGATCGCCCCGACAAGCGAAGAAATGTCGCACCACGGTCTTTGCGAACAAGCTTCGCGAACAAGCTTTGGGTTAGCCTCATCATGGCAAGACGAGCAGCAGCAGAAAGATTGATGTGGCGACGGACTTTGTTGTCACTGACGCGCTCCCAGGCGGTTCCATTCGCAGCATCCGCAGCTCGAGCAGGGGGCTCGTCACTCGACTCTCAGGCCTGGTCCCATGGCCTCATCGAACATGTGGGTCACAAGATGGCTGCCCAAAATGCTTGCCCAAAATGTGCAAGACAAGGCAAGGCAAGGCAAGGCAAGGGATGCAACGCAAGAGGCATGGATGATTGAGATTGATGATGCCAATCAAATGATGATGAAGGCAAGGTTGCCAACCTGCTGGCAGCTGCTGCCGTGAGCTTCATCATCATCAGGACATCATCAATGCAGATGCTGCAGCTGTTACCGCTCCGCGAGCTGGCATCATGTGCTGGAAGGCTGCGTAGTGCTCGTCATCGTCCACCTCAGCTTCCAGGCGCACACTCATCACTCACTACGTGTTGCTCCGTCAGGTGTCAGGACGTCAGGAGTCAGGACTAATAAGCTTGCGCTGCTTCTGCACGCTTGCGCTCTCGAACTGACCATGCCTTCGTCCTCGCCGCTCGCCCGCCCGTGCAGGCAGATGCTCGCCCGCTGACTGACCGATCGATCGGTGCGGCTGTCCCGCGACTTTACTTTTATTCTTTTATCGATAAAAGCTTTTTACACGCTTCAAAATCTTTTCATTTCCATCATTTTCATTTATTCTTTTCTCTTCTCTCTTATCGAGGAACTCGCGGGCAGCGGAACAAGAACGCCGGCGCCACCTTACGCCGCGGGGTTTCTCCCTTGGCTTAGTATGGGCGTCGGCTGCATCGTAAGGCGGAATGCGGCGTGGCCCTGGCGAGGCGCAGAGCCCCTCCCTCTTCGGCGATGCCACGATGATGCCATGCCATGCGACGCTCTCGCGGCCGCGCGCGTCTCCGGCCCCGGGCGCCGCGCGCGGGACTCCGGCCGGGCCCCCGCGGCTCTGGCGGCGGTCGCGATCGCGGTATGGCGATGTGAGCTCATGATAGTATGAAATGATATGGCGCGACCCGCGTCGCCTCCTTCGAGCAAAGCAAATCCAGATCACCGACGACGCGCGCGCGCACGAGCACGAGCACGAGCACGAGCACGCGCGCGCACGGCACGAGCACGAGCACGAGCGGCGGCACGCGGACCCTCGGGCGGGCGGACGGACGCAGGGCGCGGCACGATGGACCGCGAGCTCGTGACGCTGACCGGGTTCATCCTGAGCCTGCAGCAGAGCCATGAGGAGGCCACCGGCGACTTCTCGATCCTGGTGAACGCGATCGGGCTCGCGTGCAAGGCCGTGTCGACGGCCGTGCGCAAGGCGGGCATCCTGAACCTGTACGGCCTGGAGGGCAGCGTGAACGTGCAGGGCGAGGAGGTCAAGAAGCTGGATATCCTGGCGCATGACAACTTTGTGAGCGCGCTCCGCCTGTGCACCAAGGCGGGCATCCTCGTGAGCGAGGAGGTCGAGGAGCCTATCATCCTGGGCAAGGGCAAGTACTGCGTCTGCTTCGATCCCTTGGACGGGTCCAGCAACATCGACTGCAACGTGTCGACCGGATCCATCGTCGCCATCTACAAGCGCGAGAACCCGGACGAGGAGCCGACCGCCAAGGACGCCCTCCGCCCCGGCAAGGACCTCGAGGCCGCCCTCTACTGCATGTACGGCTCCTCGACGCAGATGGTGCTCACCTTTGGCACCAGCGTGCACCTCTTCACGCTCGACCCTTCGGTGGGCGAGTTCGTGCTCACCTCGCGCGACCTCGAGATCCCGTCGCCCGGCAAGAAGATCTTTTCCTGCAACGAGGGCAACGGCAAGCACTTCAACGACGCCGTCAAGGCCCTCGTGGCCCGCTTCAAGGAGGATTCCTACTCGGCCCGCTACGTCGGCTCCATGGTCTCTGACCTCCACCGCACGCTGCTCTACAACGGCGTCTTCATGTACCCGGCCGCCCCCAAGCCAAAGCTTCGCCTGCTCTACGAGGCGAACCCCATGTCGCTCATCATTGAGAACGCCGGCGGCGTCTCCATCGCCGGCCCGGGCCAGCGCATCCTCGACATCGTCCCCAAGGAGATCCATGAGCGCGTCCCCATCTTCGTCGGCGGCAAGCGCGACCTCGCCATCGTCGAGGAGGAGTTCTCCAAGGCTTCTTAGGTTAAGTAGAATCCCGAGACGAGCCTTAGACGACGACAGCGCGCGAATTTTCCCCCGTCGCTCGCGAGACCTCCAATTTTACTCGCGCATCATAGCACAAGCAAACAAGCAGAATGATTATGTATGTCACAAGCCTGGAGGCCGCGCTAGCCTAGGCTTCTTCTCGTGAGGGCCTTGCGATCATGCGCCGCCCTGCTCCGCACGCTGCATCACAGAGCGCGCGAGGTCTTCGCGGGCCTCGCGAATGAGCACCGCGTCGAGGGGCTCGGCGCGTCGCGTCAGCACGTCGATCAGAGGCTCGCTCTCAGTCGCAGCCTTGCACGCGCCGGCGGTCGTCGCCACTCTCGCGCAGAGCTGCACCAGGAGCCGTCGCAAAAGGTAGCCCTGCTGCGCGAGCTTTTGCAGAAGGTGCTCGAGATGCGCGACCTCGGCGAGCTCGCCGGTCTCGAGCCCAAGGCATGCGACCGCCAGCGGGTGCTTCTCGCCGGCCGAGAGCAGCACGTGCCGTCGCCTCGCGCTCAGACCCGCCGCAAATGCCTTGGCGCGCAATACTCGCCAGCGCGCCGCTACCCGGCGGTGGCGCAACTCACGCCACGCCCGCGCGGCGATCGCGAGGCGGTCGAGCGCGGCGAAGATTTCCGCGAGGACCGGCGACATCGGCGCCGCCGCGCCCCTGTGGGGGATGCTCGCGTGCAGCCCCGACGCCGAGCTGTTGAGCATGACCTTGAAGTGCTCCGACGCGACCTCGCCGAGCGCCGCATCCGTGCCGCACTCGCGCGAAAGCAGGTCGAGCCCGAGACTGAGCAGCGACTGCGCGCGCTCGCTCGGGTCGTCGACGCCGCGCCGGTCCTGGTCCGCGACCTCGGACTCGTACTCGACCGCGAGCAGGTCCCGCACCACGCTCGCCTGGCCGGCAGCCGCGGTCTCGGCATTGTGCAGAGCGCCGAGCGCCAGCCGCGCCGCCGCCAGCTCGTGCCGCATGCGCCGCACCGAGGCCTCGAGAATGGCCGTCTGGGCGGCTTGGGACTTGCGACTCTCGGAGCGATGCGCGGCCGCCTTGCGCTTGAGCTCTCGCATTTTGCCAACGATGCTCGTCGACTGCGCGCTCTTCTTCAGCACGGCGGCCCACCTCGACGGGCCCCTGCCCGCGTCCACGGGACCAGGCGCCGGCGCTCCGGCCCCGACATTCGCTCCGCCCACGCACGAAAGTCGTCGAGCGCCCTGTGGGGCCGCGCTGCTCGGCCGCCTCTTGGTGGACTCCTTGCTCGGCGCCGTTGCGAGGAGCGGCGACGAGACCTGCGACACATGCGGGGCCCCGAGCTCGTCGGGGTCCGCAGCCTTCGCCTCGGGAACGCTTTCTTCGTGCAGGAAGTCCGAGGAGCCGTGGAGCAGGGATGCGGACGACTTGGCCGCCCGCAGCGCTGGGACGGCCATCATTTGCGGCCGCTGCACGCTCAGGGACCGACGGAGAGAGGGCGTGAGCCCGCTCTTCATGGTGGCGAGCGCAGCAGCAGCGGCAGCCGCCTGTGTCCTGGCGGTCGCGAGCTCTTGCTCTTGCTGGTTCAGGGCGAGGACGAGATCGACCTTCTCCTTCTCGATGCGCTCCGCGGTCTCCCACGCCGCATTGCAGTCTTCAAGCGAGTCGTCAAGATCTCGCTCTAGCTTACAAACCAGCGTGCACGTGCGCTCAAGCTCGGCGTCCAGCGATGCCCGCGTCGTGGTCCACAGCGCGTGCTCTTCGGCTGTCATCCACACTCCGGGGTCCGTACAAGTCGACGCGGACGAGGCCGTCGTCTCTGTTTTAGTCGTCTCGTGCGCTGGCTGCTCAGTGCCCAGGCTCACATTTTCATCTTCATCGCCGCTTGATGAGCGCCGCAGCGACACTGACGACCTTCTTCGCCGCCCGAGCGGGATCTTGGGTTTTGCTTGCCTCCGCACCAAGACATCCGGAGTCTGCGCTGCGGGTTTCTCGCTGGCGGCCTCTTGCGAGCTCTCCGCGCTGTCGTTGCGATGGACGACTTTACGCGCTTTGTTCGCTTCCATCTGCTCCGCCAGTGCGCTCAGAGCATCGGGATCGGCAATAGTTCTAACCTCCGGCGGCGCTTGGGCGGCGACTTGAGCACTCTTTACGGCGCTATTGGACGCCTCGAGCTCCTTTTGTAGCTGGTCTTGACGCTGCTGCTGCTGCTGAAGAGCCTCGACGTTGGACCGCGCTTGCTGCATGGCTTCAACGAGCTGCGCATTAAGTTTGTCGTTAAGCTCCTTGGCGCTCGCAAGCTCCTTGTCAAGCTTTGCAGCGGACCGCTGCACGCTGCGCAAGTCATCCTGGTACTTTGCGAGGGTTTCGTTCTGACCAAGAATGTGGTTCTGAGCCTCGGCGAGGGCCTCAGCGAGCTTGGCCGATTGTGCTTCTGCACTGTTCTCGGCGGCGGCGCTAGCCCGAGCGGTCTTGATCTCCGTATGCATCGCCGCCAGCTCGCCCCGCAACTCCTCCAACGCCGCTTCGTGCTGCCGTTTCTGCTGGTCCCGTTCCTGCTGGAGGGTCCGCAAGAAATCTTTGCGGGTCTGCAGCTCGGCCGCGAGCCGCTCGTTCTTCTCGACGGCCTGCTGGAGCTTCTGGTGGACAACACTCTCCTCAAGAGAGCTGGCGGCCGAGTCGCTCAGGTTGGAGTTGCATTTGCTGGCGGGAACGCGACTCTCGTCCTCGGCATCGGTCTGCGGGACCTCGACCTTGTCGATCGCCTCGGCCCTAATGCCGTTGCGGCTGAGCACGGCCCGGGCTGCGTCAATTGTCAACGTGGCAAGCTGCTGAGTGGCCTTCGACCTAATGTGCTTGAGGTCTACCGGGTCTCTGCTGGTGGCGAGCGAGCCAAAGTGCAGCTCCTTGATGAGGAGCAGCTGCTGCAGGTGAACACGACGCTCTTCGTCAAGGGCCTCGTGTCTGCGAGCCAGGCTGCCCTCCAGGTTCTCTGCGCGCAGTCCGAGCGCGTTGTTGCGCTCCTTCAGGAGAGCAGACTGTCGCTGCAGCACGCGGACCTGGTGGCGGAGTTCTTCTCTGAAGAAAGACGTCATCTTATTCACGAGCCTCTTGTCGCGGTCCTTGAGCGCATCGCGCACAGCCTGCTCGACGGTCTTGTCGAGCGCCCCGGAAGGGCCGTCCTTGCCGTCCTCGATGATCGCGAGGTAGTCCTTATGCGCATTCCCGAGGGAAGCGGCATGTCTTGGGCCTTGGACCTTGGCAGACGCCGGGTCGAAGGCGTTGGCGACGGCGGCCGGCGACCCCTCGTCGCGCGCCGACATTCTGCGCGCGCGCCCTCGCGAGTTTGGCTTTGGCGGTTCGTTCTCTTGGGAACGGGGTATCAATGTTTCCGTTCACGTCTCAAGACTCCTTGTGTACCCCCCTCAATCTTCTTCGTACCGCATTCCCATCCTACTCTCAAGGTGGTGTACTTTCGGAGTTTGTCCCGGACCCGCCCACGGCTTCATGCCTCATTTCTGCGCTCCAGCCGTCGCCAAACTCGCAGGAAACGCGCGCATTCGACGGCCGCGGGCGCGGCGGTCGCGCCGCGGGCGTCGGAGTTGGCGTAGCCCCGGTATAAGTTGAGGAATCGCGAGACGCACATTACCACTGGCCGGGCGAGGGCGACGGCCCACGTGCCAGACCTCCTTCGCTCTACTATCCCGACCGCCGCGACCACGCCGCCGCGCGCGCCGACCCCCGCGGAGCGCGGACCCGGACGGCGCCGCGGAGACCCCCTCGCGGGCCCGCGCCGGCGCGCCGCGGAGGCCTGCGTCGACGGGCCCCTTGCGAGGCGGGCGGACGACCCCGACCGAGGCTGGCTCCCGCCGCGCGCGACGTCGCGAGCGCGGGACGAGGACACCATGGCGTTCGCACAGTTCCTGGGGGTCGTGGTCTTCTCGTTCGGACCCGCGGCGGTACTCTTCTTCGGCGTGCTCGCCCGGAGAGCGCAGCTCGTGCTGCTCGCGGTGTCGGCGGCCTTCATGTGCCTCATGTCCATGGTGGCCTCGGGCGTGCTGTGGTACGCCATTGGGGCCCTGCAGGACGAAGTGAGCGGCACCATCGTAGTGGGCGTCGTCCTGCAAGAGCTGTGCCGCTGGGCCATGCTGGCCATGTACGTACGCGCCGACAAACACATTCTGGAGCTCATTGGCCACAGGCGCGACCACAAGAGGCTGTTGAACGACTTTTCTTCGGCGGTGGCCATGGGATGCGGGTTCGGAATCATGAGCACGGTGCTCCTCTACGGCGGGGTGCTTGAGGCCAGCCTCGAGAATGGCGACTACTTCACAGACGCTTGTCCGAACATTAGCGGCTTTGTGGCCTCTTCGATTCTTTCGCTGCTCTACCAGGTCATGCACATCGCCTTAACCATTGTCATGCTCGATGCGATGCGAAGACGACAGCGCAACGCGGGACGGCTCGTCGGCGTCGGCGAGGCGCGCATGCTCTTGGTGCTTGCGCTTCACTTGCTCGTCTCCTTATTGAGCCTCTTCAATGGGGACCCGAGCCTCGGCTGCAAGCTGGGCATGAGCCTCCAGGCAGTCGCCGTGATGCTATGCGTCGGTCTTGCCGTTCTTACCGCGCGAGGGCCCGCTTACGGTGTATTTGACGAGTGATAATTTAGCCAAAATGTATGTTACCTAACCCTGCACTCCCGTGAGTACTTTCACCGTGGCGTAGACGCTGACTACGAATCGCCGGAGTGTAATGTGCAGAGATGTAGCGCACGCGTTTCGCAGTGTAGTACTAGGCGTAACAACAAATCGCGAAACAGAGCTTAGGTCGCTGCAAAAGGTATCATAGTGTAGCTGGACTGTGCGGCGCTTCGCCTTCTACCTAGGTGGCCAAGACGAACGAGAGTGCCGCGCGAGCCGCAGCTTCTGTCGACGACAAAGATGCAAGCTCGTCCTTCAGGATGCCCAGGTCAAAGGTCGGCCGCTCTTCGGCCGCAGCGTCTGCCAAAAAGACCTCCAGGATGACCGCAAGGCTCTGCAAATATGTAGCAGTGGGATCCGGGTCCGCGCGGAACAAAACGTCGACCTTGACGAGGGGCCCCACGGCGCGCTGGATGCCCGACGCGCGCTTCAGCAATGCTACTTTCGCGGAATTCGGGGCAGAGCTCGACGGTTCCGCGCCGAGAAGCGCCTGCAGGGCCGGGCCGGGCAGCCACGCGACAGCAGCGAGACGACAAAGCGCCTCGAGAAAGTCCTCCCAGGTAAGCCTGTTGGATCCGCGGTTTGCGCTCAGAGCCTGCGGTGCAAGGGACTGGACGAAAACCAGTCTGGCTTGGTGCCTGCTCACAATGAGCGGGCAAATGCTTTGCGCTGAGAGAGCGCCCATCCACGTCGAGAGACCCATGGACGCCACACGCTGCGAGTCTGTGCGCCGCGCCAGCGCGCGAAAGCGTTCCCGGAGAGGAAGCACTCTTGCGGCGAGCAACTGACCGATTTCGGTGCTCCGCGGTAAACCGCATCGCAGGGGGCCCGGGTCGATTTCACTAAAGCGCACGCGTGGCTTGATCTCGCGCGCGACAACGACTCGTAGGGCCGAGGCGAAACTGACGTCGAGGGCGTCGTCGCATCGATCGACCTGTTCACGGTAAACTTCCTCGGCCCTTGCGCAGATCAATTCCAAGAACTCGTGGCCCGAGAGCGTTGACTTTTGCGCGGAGCTGAGCAGGATGCGGAGAAAGCAGAGGTCATCGTGCAGGTCACGAAATGCTTGTTGCAGCGCTTCCACGGTATCCCGGCTTCCTGGAAAGTCCCATTCGAGGCGTAGATCCAGGTCCGCCGCCTCGGTTGGTGGGCTGAATAGTTCCTGTGCAAAGTGGTTGCGTACGGCCGGAACTGCTCGCAGAAGCTTGCAGTCGTCGCGATAATCGCGGTCTGTGATCCCGACAGAACAGGTTCTCTGCGTCAACGGCGACGGCTCGCAGATATTGAGCGCGCAAGCTGGGTCAAAAGGCCCCTCGCGGGGCTCGAGGACAGCCTCATGGTAATAATACTCGCTCCCCTCGCCTCGTATTATGTCCAATCCGGGGCACATGAGGACCTCGGCAGGGGCATCCGAGGCTGAAAACCAGAATTGGTGCACGCCGGGCAGGAGCTGGATCGTGACGGCCCAGCCCTGGTGTTGTCCACTCACTGGTTCCATGCGTACGGGCGTCTGCAGGGTGGAAACGTGGAGATTAATTGCAGGCCTCCCTGAGGAAGACCGACCCCAGAATCGGAAGGTGCAAATTTGCCAGCCTTGACAAGCCCAGCAACTGGTAGCAGCGGTCTCATTAGTTTGCGAATCATCTTGCACCCACAGAGGCGGGGCGCGATCCAGAAGTGGCACAATTCCACGCGGCTCCAGCGTCGGCGGAGAAGCGGAGCTCCGAACTTCGCTAACGCAGCAAAAGCGCCCGTCGTGGACTCGGATATGCGAGGCGACGCGAAAACCCGGATTGCAATCTAGATGCACGCCAAAGAGCCTACCTCGGGGATGAAGCTCCCCGAGGAGCATTTCTGCCGTTGCCTGGTTGATTCGGTTGTCGGAGAGGTCGATATGACGCAGAGAGTCACATTGCCGCGAGCATAGAGTTACGAGCTGGTCGTCTGCGTCGGCACCTTCAAAAGCGAGGTCCGTGTTGCGAAGACCGAGCTCAAGCAGTCGAGCGTCGTCTCCATGTCTGGCAATGGCTTGCAAGATCGCAATTGTACCATCTCGGCCCAGCGCATTATCAGCGAGCTCGAGCGTCTCCAGCGCAGGGGCCGTGGCGCCTGCGGAGAAGAGGCTGGCCAAGCGCTGGGCTCCGACGGAAGATATGCCGTTTCCAGAGAGGTCAAGACGCTGGAGTCTCGGAAAGTGGGCCTCGAGAACAGCCAGACCTTGCTCGCCAAAGGCCCTGCAGCCCGAAAGGTCCAACACAGTGATGCGGGTGCTTTCGAGGACAGTAGACAAGAGCACAGCGTCGACGAGGGATTGCCGCAGGCTAAGCCGACACACGCTGGCGTCGAGCGTACGTAGCAAGTCTTGCAACTCTTGCTCTCCGAGATTGCCTTCCGCGAAGGCTGTCCGAAACGGAGGGACAGGAACGCGCGAGCTGTCTTGATCGCCTTCGCGGTGGGTCCGTAGCTCTTCGGCGAGCCAGGTCCCAAGACAAAAGCGCGCCGCATTATCGGCAACACGGTTTCTCCCGCGAGACAAGACGGCGTCGAGCCACTCGTCAAGGATGGTGCCCTGTTCCGGACGCTCGAGGGCGCGAAGAAGCTCCGCGTTGTCGGGCATGGATTCTACCGAGCACGAGGAAGCCGCGCGAGACGTTTGGGATGAGGAGCGGGGCTGGTACGAAACGTTCTGGGAGGCTGACGCAACGAGAGCATCGAGGCGGCAGCGCTGCGGGTCTTGGCTGCTCGCTTCGGCGCGCTTTGACTTTGCGATGGCATCTTGGCGTGCGAGCCATGCTGTAGACTTATGAAGACGGGCTCGGTGGATGGAGATACGTTCCGGGATGGAAAGCTGCTCGCGAAGCTCGGATCCGAGGTTGTCTGGCGGCGGGCCGTCTGCCTTGAGGGACTGGAGTGCATCGGCAACCCGCAGCGACATGCGCAGCTTCGTGAGCAAGTGCGTATTCTGACGCGGCTTGCGCGGGGTCCTCCTGTGCGCAGGACGTCTGCGGCCCTGCACGCTTGCCGTCACGGCCTCTTCGGCAAGCTTTTCGTACTTCCTCTCCTCGAAGAAGTTGACCATGTCCTCGGCGCACTGCTCCCACTCGTCCACCTCCTCCTCGTCGTTCATGTCCTGGGACGCGCTCAACACCGAGAGCCGCGGGGAGGCCCCCTTTTCATTGGGGCGCAGCATGACCGCGCGCGAGAACGAGCGTCACGGTCGATCCGAGTCCTCGGCGAACGCGGGCTGGTCACATTGTCGTCGTCATCGGGGTATGATGCGGCGGAAAAGTAGTTGGGCTTGGTGACTCTTTATGACCGTTGCGATAATTTACGGCCCGTGGCCGCCCGCCTGGGCCCAGGCCCGATTCTAGACGTACGTACGTGCGGAACGCCGCGCCAAGGAGGGCGAGCGCATGCCTTTTAATTTGCCAAGCCAAAATGCAATGATTGCGCAGAACACGGCGGAAGAATCTGGTCCGGAATGCCGCCTTGGACCCGAAAGCACTTGCGTCGTGTTGGCCTAGCAGGGCAACCGGGTCGGGCAACCACGCGAGCTCGGGGGACGAGAATTATGATCAAATGATTGTTTTGCACAAAGGTAAAACCTGGCGAAGTTGAAAGGGGTGGAGACGCGTACTCTACATATGGTGGCCGCTGACGACTGACTTTTGGGAACTATGCGTAGAGACCACCAAGCTAAGTGTCGTCGGGGCTGGGCGAGGTCACGACGGTAGAGTTCATGCACACCTTGGAGGTGACCGATGCGCCTGCCAATGCGGCATCCTGCCAATATGACTCCTCGCCAATATACCAGTAGCCGTCGCAGAGATTCTCGTAGAATGTGATGAGTGCGTCCTTGAGGTCCGTCGGTGTAAAGCAGAAGATCTTCACCTGGGGAAAGCTGTTGATGATGGTGTCCCGGACTGCCATAGTCTTCGCTCTTGCTTCCTCGTTAGACATGCCCGCTGCCTGGGGGGATCCGTCGGAAAGAAGAATGATGGATAAGCCGTTTCCGGTGGTCTCGTTGAAGTGGGTCTCATCTGGCGGATTCTGAAGCGTGTCCAGCGCGTCTTCGAGGACCAGCCAGGTGAAAGTGTACCCGGAGGTAGTGAACTTCTCACTAAGGTTGTCGAGGAGGGCGTCCTCGTCGGCCGCCTCATCATCAGAGATTTCAATGGTGCGATCGCTGTAAATCTTCTTGGCGAAGTACTGGATGCCCACCCGGATGGCATCCACGTCCTCGCGGTAGTTGAAAAGATCGGAGATTATCTTCTGCCCAAACTCGCGCTCCATCTGCTCCTCTTCCTGGCTGATTGAGTTGGACACGTCCACGTACATGAGCACGTCCCCTGCGCACGACTCAATGACCTCGACGGTGGTTGTGTCGACCGTTGGTCGGGGCGTCGGGAGTCGCGTTGGGTTCGGGGTTGGGGCGGTTGTCGGCTCTGTCGGCGCGACTGTCGGCGCGAGAGTGGGTTCGAGGCTGGGCGGCGATGCAACAGGCGGTGTCGGCGTGATATCCCAGGGCGTGGGCGCTGGCGTGGCAAAGTCTACGGTGGGCGACGCGGTGGGTCCATGGGTATCATTCGCGCTCAAAAACGGGTCATCCGAAGGTGAGAACTGCGCACCGGACCGCGTCGTGAGGGCCACGCCCACGGTCGACCCTACCACGGCCATTGCAAGTAGACCCATGGCGACCTTTGTGGCCGAGATGGTGGTGACGGCCACGCCCGAGGCGTACGCTCCGGCGGGCGGCGAGTCGGCAATGGGCGCCGTCAGCGCGCCTTCCTCGGACATGGTGTCTTGGCCGCCGCTGGAAAGCGCGTCTGCTGCTCGCCGGGGCCCAAGTTAGGTACGACCTCGAGGCCCTGGTCGAGCGCGAGCGTGCGTACAGCGTCCGAACCCGGCGCAAGTGGATTCTCGCTCCCACCGAGCTCGCGGGCGGCCACCCGAGCCTGGGCGGTGGGGCCGTCGCGCGTCCACCGCGTCGGGGTGCGGCCGCACGGAGTAGTAGTACACCGCCTGGACTCTGCTCAGCGAGCCAGCTGCTTTTGCGAACTACCTTCCCGCCCCCGGCCTCGGCCGAGGCGGCCGGAGAGAGACGGGCTCCGGGCGCCGCTCGCGGCCGGTGGCGCCGCGCCGCGCCGCGCCGCGCTGCGCGTGCCGGCGGCCGCGTGGCGCGCAGGGCCTCGCGCGCAGCTCTCGGGGTCGCGAAGTAGTTTTCGCTTTGCTGCACAAGGTTGAAAAGGCGGCACGTGCTGATCCACCCCGGGTCCGCTGCCACCCGCACGCGCGCTGCGCCCACGCGCACGCGTGTATTCAGGAAGATAAAGCATAGAGAATGCGCGGGGTCTGGTGCGGCCGGGGCCGGCGGGGAGCGCCCCGGACGCCCCGGCGCGCGCGGGCCAGTAAAGGCGACCATTACTAACTTCTGCCGCTGCTCGCGAGCGTGGAGACCAAGACCTTCGCAGCCCGCGACCGCACGGCGCGAGGGCCACCTCGAGGAGATCGACGAGAGCGAGCCGCGCCTGCGGATCCCCCGCTGGCCTGGCCGGCTGGCAGATCTGGGGGAAGAAGGCGAGGCGGACGGCGCCATTTTGGCACGGGACACGACATGATTGATGCGAGGGAGGGACCTTCCGCCGCTTCCGCCGGCCCGGATCGCGTGTCCAAAGGCTGCGGCCGAAGGCTGCGACCGGCGTCCACGAGTTGCTTCTTCAAGGCCGCACGGCAAGAACTTCACGAGTCACGACGCATGCAGGTCGCATGCAGAAATGGATGCACACGCGCTCGAGGCCGAATCAGATGACCGACCGCTCCGAAAATCGGAGCGAGCCTTGCCGACCTTGCCTCGGAGCGAGCCTTGCCGACCTTGCCTTGCTGCCTTCGTGCATCTGGACTGCAGTGCAGAGGACGTGCAGAGGAGCGCAGTAGGCCTAGAGCGCGTGTCGTGTGCGATAGTGATTATCATCATGACCAGCCGGGCAACCGTGGAGCGTGTGCGCTCGTTTCTGTGGTTGCGGCCGTCCTCGTTCTGCTTCTGCTCGTCCTGCTCGTCCTGACGATTCGTCCTGACTCTGAAGCCAAGTTTTCGAGCACGGGGTCTTGCTCACTGATCTCCAAAGACGCTCGCATTGCGGCGCTTCAATGACTGGAGTTGAAGCGCAAAATTGCAGCGTGGCGGCAGACAGCTCGAAATGTACGGGCCTAGTACGTACGTACGTCCCGTGCTGGCTTGGCCGGCCGGCTGTGCTGGCCCTGCAAGAGGCGGGCCATCACGCGCCTTTTGGCACGTGCTTGGAAGCCAAAATAAAGTACAAGGCGCGTCTTTACATACAGGAATTGGCTGCGAGGAGGGTCGCTGGCCGCCAAGGTCGCTCAAGAAAGGCGCGCCCCCGGCGAAGGCGGCGGCCACTTTGGCAAAAAGCAAGGTCGATGACTTTAAAGTTAGGGATGCGCTGGTTGGTCTCGAATCAGCCGGGTCGTGCGCTCGCCTAGCGAGTTATTTCGCGAGCTTCATCACGACTGTTGGCAGGTCGACGTCCTGGTCCTCCGAATCCACCGCGATGACCTCGAAGACCAGGCGCTTCTGGTTCGGATCGAGCGGCTTGCCCGTAACCGATTCGACGAGCTCCGGCATGGTCATCTTCATGCGCTCAGCGCGCTTCTCGGCGTTGGAGAAGAACGAGTGCAGGATGGAGACGCCGTACGAGAGCATATTGACCTCGACGTTGTACTTTTCCTGGAAGAAGCGCAAAAAGTCCGCGAGCGTGAGCGGCTTCTCGGAGCCGTCGACCTCGATCTTATCCCAGATGGACCAGTGCAAGGAGCCAGCGACGGTCTTCTTGACCTCAATGGGCTCGGAGAAAGCGAAGAAGGGCAGCGCTAGGTTGGTGAAGCCGTTCTTGTAGCTCTCGACCTTGTTCTTGCCGGCGACGACCTTGTAAAGCTCGATGCATACGAGCCCAGTGACGAGGGCCGTGGTGGTGGCAATGGCCGGGATAATGGACCCAGCAATCTTCTTGGTTTCGTACTTGCCGGCCTCGGCGATCGAGTAGTTGCGCGCGCGGAGGTTCGAGGCGGCGGTGATAAAGTCCATGTGCCAGTTCTCCTCGTTGTCCTTGTCAAACTCGATCTCGGAAAGCTTCACGCCCGCAAGGTCCTCGGGCTTGGGCAGCGTGGCCACGATGCTCTCGGCGACAGTCTCGACGTCGGCCATGTCCTTGTTGGACTCTTCCTGCTCCTTGAGCTCGCGGTCGTTCGCGGCGATCTTGATGCTCTTGGGCCGAAAGGGCGGTACGAGCACTTTGGGCAAGTGCGCGCGAAAGACGGCCTCGTCCTTGCACTCGGGGATGCCGTACACCTTGGCGCGGAGGTTGGAGGCCGCGATGACAAAGGCCATGTGCGTCGGGTCGTCGAGGTCAAAGTTCAGGGGCTGCGGCTCGCGCTTCGTCCCGGACCAGAAGGGCGTACCCGTGGAGGTGATCATGCCGGGCGGGAACGAGTGCAGCAGCTGCTTGATCTGGTTGGCGTAGTTCTCCTCAAACTGCTCGCGCGCCCAGGTGATGCAGTCCTCGAAGCTCGACGGCCGGCTCGTCAGCAGCGAGGACTTGAGGCCCTCGAGCGTCTGCACCTTGGTGTTCTCCTGGGCATCGAGGCGCGGGACAAACTCCGGGTCGGCAATGTACTGGTTGGCGTTGCGCGGGAGCTGCGCAAAGGCGCCCTCGAACCAGTCGCGCGCGTACTGGATCGTGTGGTCGATCTTGTATGGGAAGTTCTTGAGCGTGCATACGGGCACTGACTTCTCGGGCGGGTCACGGGTGGCGCCGTAGTTCTCCGTCAGGTGCGGGACGACCACCTGCGTGTTGCCCTTGGTCCCGAGCGTGCCGGACTCGAGCATAGGCTTGCAGTAGTTGAGGCAGCGCTGGTCCACGTAGAGGCGGGCGTCAACGTTGTCGAGGGCCGTGCAGACGGCGTCAAGGCTTGCGAAGAAGTCGTCGCCGAAGACATTCTCGGTCTCGGTGCCGACGCGCTCCTCGTAGGCCTTGATGGAGATCTCGTCGTTGATGAGTTTGGCGGCGCCGGCCGCGGCCGTCGACTTACTCGAGCCAACGTCCTTGGGGCGGAAGAGGAACTGGCGGTTCAGGTTCGAGCGCTCGATCTTGTCCATGTCGGTGATGTAGACGGCCCCGCCGCCGGCCGTATCGGTCGCGACGCCCATGAGCGCCCAGTTCTTGAGCATCTCACAGCCGATGGCACCGGCGCCCACGAGAAACATGCGCATCTTGCGCAGCTTGTCCACAAAGGCGCGGCCGAAAACGGCGATCTCGCCGTCGTAGCGGGAGTTGAGCGGCCGCACATCCTCGGGCGCCGGGGCGGCGTCTGGGTCGGGCAGGCACTCGACGGCATCAAAGTAAAGCCACTGCTTGAGCGGCGAGAACTTGCCCGAGCAGGCCTTGAGCACCTCTTGGCCGACGACGCCGCCCAGGAAAGCGGCCATGGGCGAGAGCTCGGCGCAAGACCCGGACGCGAGCGCCACCACGATGCCGCGCGCGGTCTCGTCAAAGTCCTCGTCCTCGAGCGCCAGGACGTCAGCGTCCGAGGCCTTGGCCTCGGCGGCGGCGGCGATGAGTTCCTTGGCGTGGTTGACGACCTCTTCGCACTGGTCGGCGTTTCCCGGCTCCGGGTACGCCCCACCGTGCGCGACGCGGAACTTGTCGAGACCCTGGAAGGCAAAGTGCAAGAGCTCGCTGCGGCCGAGCTTGGCAAAGTCCGTGAGCTGGAATTCGCCAGGCTTGACCATGGCCTCTCGCATGGACTTGAAGGAGACCTCTTGGGGCTGCTTGACCTCGTGCACGTAGCCGCCACTCTCGTACGGGGTGAGCTTGGTCGTGTCCACCGGGATCTCGAAGGTGTACGGGCCCTTGGACTTGATGGCCACCGGCTCGTGGTCGTTGAGCTCCTCCATGCCCTTGATCTCGGAGAAGCGAACCAGCGTGCCGTCCTCGAGGCCGTGGCGCGCCTCATCGTGCACCGTGACGACGGCAGGGTCGCCCTGGATGATGGTGGAGATCATGCACGAGACCGGCTGCTCGCCGTTGGTGTCCGAGACTACGAAGCTCTCCCCAAAATCGCAAAAGGCGTTGGCAAAGAGCCCATGGATGCCGCACGAGATGAAACACACGCCCGCCTCGCGGCAGAGGTCGTTGAGCGCCAGCTTGGAGTCCAGGAGGGCGTCGGCAACGACCACAACGGTGAACTGCTTGATGAAGTCCTTGTCAAGAAGCTCCCCGGTGTGCGTCTCCACACGCACGTACTCGTTGAGCTCGGCGAGACGGCGCGCGGTGGGCTCGCTGCGCGGCTTGCCGACGTCCTCGGGCGTGAGGTAGAACTGGCTGCCGAGGTCGGCGATCTTGGCCTCCGCGTCGTCGTGGACCACGAGCTTCTTGACGCCGGCCAGCGTCACGTTCTTGGCAATCTCCACGCCGAGGCCGTTGGCGCCGACGAGGAGCACCGACGATCCCCCCATGCGGCGCTGCGCCTCGTGGCCCATGACGTACAGCTGGCGCGAGTAGAGGCTCTCGTCGATGTCGGCGTTATCCTTGGCCGCCATCGTCCCGTCGTCCGCGGACCCGACCCTGCGCCGCTTCGCCTCGCGCTCGCCGCCCGGCTCCGCGCGGGAGCCCTCGCCGGGTGCCGCCACCTTCGCGATC
>LNGJ01000760.1:0-17084 GCA_001462505.1 Aurantiochytrium sp. T66
CGCTTTCGGCGTGCGCCCGCATGGTGTCCAGGACGATGCGGCAGGCGTCGAGGTCCTGGCCGAGCGTGACGCGGTTCGCATCCGTGTTGGCGAGTCGCTGCAGCGCAGAGCAGGCGTTCTCCAGCACGGCGATGTCCTTCGGGTGGCGGCGGAGGGCCTTCACGACCTCGCTGCCCACGCGCAGGTCCTGCACCAAGTAGGCCGCGTTGCGCTGCGAGGCGTACGCCAGGATCCCGATCGCCCCGCAGCCCGCGGCCTGCATCTCGGGCGAGTCCGGAAAGGCCTGCAAGAGCTCCGCCGCGCGGTCGCCCATGCCATACGAGCTGACCGCGGCCTCGCGGAGCGCCACGGCGCCCGTGCTGGACAGCGCGTACCGGAGGACCCAGAGCACGCTGGTGAAGATCTCCTGGTGCTCGTCGGCGTCCTCCTCAAAGTCTATTCCCGTGGCGCTCGAGGAGGCGAGCGACGCGGTGCTCGCCTCGTGCGAAGGCGACAATCGCTTGTCTAGGATGCGCTTGAGGTCAACAACGACGCCGCGCGAGCAGGCCTCGGCGCGAAGTTCATCCGTCTTGTTGGCCCGCCACTCGCGCCAGAGCGCGTCGTGAAGGCTCTGCAGCGTGCGAACGAGGTTGGCCGGGTTGTCGGAAAGGTCCTTGAGAAGCGTCTGCACCATGCGCATGGTCGACATGGAGGTGATGGACGGCCGGTCGTGACGCACGCGCGAATTGGCAAACATAGTCAGGAGCCCGCGCACGATGCGCGTCGACTGGCGCGCGGACCCGCGGAACTCGAGCTTCTCCAGGACCTCGACGGCCCGCAGGCGGCGCTGCGGGTCGTGAGCCCAGCAGCGCTCCATGATGCTCGAGACCCACGGACGTATGCCAACTTCAATTGCGATGTCTGGGCGCTCGCCGTGCAGCACGCGAGTCTCGAGGTCCTCGAGGCCCACGTCGCTGTAGGGCGGCTGCCCGTGATAAAGCTCCCAGACAATGATTGCGAATGAGTACATGTCGGCGAGCGTGGTCCACTGCGCTGGGTCAAGCAGGACTTCAGGGGCCATGTAGCTCGGCGCGCGCGAGGCGGCGTCGGCGCCGCGCGTCACGAGCTCAAAGTTAGCCAGCTTGACGAGGCCAAAATCCCTATTGAGGAGCACGTTGGCCGGCTGCAGATCGCCGCACATTACGTTCTTGCTGTGCAGGTACGCGAGGCCACGCGCGATGCCGCGGAGAATAGCTTCTTTGTCGCCAACGCCGAACTGAGTCATCGGGGCCATGGCCCGCTCCATGGCGAGCTCTGGGGGCTCGTCCGGGTCGACCTTTTCGTACAATACGTCTTGCAGCGAGATGTCGCAGCGGTCGAGAACAAGCTGGAAGCTGCTGTCGGGACCGAGGCAGCTCCCACGCAAGCAAACGATGTTATCGTGCCGCAGAGCGGTCCAGAGCTGGCCCTCGCGCAGCAGAGCCTCCCGGTCATCGAGGCGGACGTTGTCGTCGCGCTTTTTGCGCACGCGCTTGACAGCGACTCGATAGTCCTCCGAGGCGGACTTGCTGTTGCGCTTTGGCTTGCCGGCAAGAGCGCCCGCCACAATCTGGGCAAAGTGGCCCTCGCCGAGAATCACCTCGGGGTCGTCGAAATGAACGCTGGCGTCGGGCAGGGTTGTAGACGCACGCTCGAGGCCGTCAATGAGGTGCTTGGCCAGGAGCGCGCTGGCTTTGCGCTGTCGCTTCGTCCCAGCGCGGCCCTGGATGGCCAGCGCCGTGTCGAGGTCAGGCTCGTGTCGCAGCCACTGGGAGACCTCCATAAGCGCGCTGCGGTTAACAGATGGGTCTGCCTCGCGCAGCTCCTGGAGCGCGTTGAGCAGCGTAACGCGGTTCTCGCGGTGGTCTGCAGCGTCGTCGACCGGAGGGCGCCGGCGTCTATCCCTTTTCACAGTTTGACGCTGTCGCAGCTCGGCCCCGCCGCCGTTCGAGGTCGCACTGCAGAGAATCGCGGCCATCTTCAGGCTCTCCTCCGCGTCCTGGAGCGTCTTTCTGGCCAGCGGGGCTTGGAAGAGCTGCAGCACTCGGGCGTGGATGCACGACGGGGTCACGAATCGATTTCGCAGGAGCGCGACAGCTTCGCGGAGTTTTGCCTCCACGAGGAGCACCTGGGCCTCGTTCGCGCCTCCGTATCTGCCACCATCTCCCGTGGCGGCCTGGTCATCGGAGCCGGGGGCCAGGACGCTCACGGCGGCGGCGACGACGGACTCTGAGAGCGCCTTGCCCACGCTCGAGCGTCGCGAGGCCGCTTGGACAGCGGCGGCCTTGGCGGCCCTGGTGCGCACCTCAAGCTGTTGCCACCTCCCAAGCCCACCCTCGACGTCCTCCACTATGCTCTCCAGAAAGCTGGCCCTGCGCAAGCACGTCGTCGCGCTCTGCAGGGCCCGCTTCGTCTCCCCGGCGAGCTCTCGCGCCAGGTCCACGTCCGAGGGCGTCGTCGCGGCCTCCATGCTCGCTCGCTCGCTCGCTCGCTCTGGGGCCTTTCCCAGGCTGCTGGCGTTCGCAATTTGGTTGCTCACGCACGTCTCACGCGCCTCACGCACTCCGAGCGAGCCTTTGTCCAGCATTTTGGGGCGTGCGCACCCCGCCGGACGTGACGTCCGCACGCCCGACGCAGGGCCAGCGATGCGATGCCATGCGATGCGATGCGATGCGATGCGACGTGCGAAGCGAGCGCTGTGCGGTCCTTGGTAAGGCCAGCCGTCGTCGCGCATGCTGATCGTCACCATGAGCCAGGCGCATTCGTTGTCGTGGCAGAGCAGCATGGTCGTGCAGTGGCGCACTCGTGACCTTGCTGACCCTGAGAAGTTTGTACATACGTACGTACAGGCTGCGTACGCACGTATTCGTACGTACGTACGTACGTACGTAGCACGGCCGTACGTGGTAGGGACTAACGTACGTACGTACGTACCCGGTTGATCACTGATCTCCAGGCGCGGCGAGTCGGCGACGGCGCGGCGGTCTCACCACGCCACAATGGTCGTCATTATCATCCTAGAATCTCCAAGAACCCTTTCGTCCACGACGCTCTGCAGTTTGCGTCCTCGGCGAGCCACCCCCCCCACCCTTCTCCTCCCACTCCTCCTCCTCCTCCTCCTGCCACGGCGATCGTGACCACGCTCATCGTCATGCTCATGCTCGTGGTCGCGACGTCGCCGTCACGCCGTCGGCACGTGCCGCGGTGCCTTTTTCTCTAACCGACCTATCTCAGCGGCGATAGGCCTCTTCGCCTAACCGTAGCCGCCGCCTTCTTGGGCCCTCGACCCCAGACAGACAGACAGACAGACAGACAGACAGACGCCAATTCAGCCCGCGCCGCCCGCGCCGCCCGCGCGCGCAGGCGCCCGGAGGCCCGCCCGCTCGCTCCCGCCCTTGCGCGCGCGCCCGCGCCGCGCACCGCCTCCGTCCCCCCCGCGGTGTCGGCGCTCGGTCGTCGGGCCGGAGCTCATATCATGGCGCGGACGCCGCGGCGGCAGGCGCTCGCGCCGCTCGCGGCGCGCGACGCGGCGCGCGAGGAGGCGGCGCGCGACGGAGAGGAGGCGCGCGAGCGCGAGCGCGAGCGCGTCAAGCGCCAGGAGCTGCGCAGGAAGAACCAGGCGCGCGCGAGGGACCTGGCGCCGAGGACGCCCGAAGCCGCCCGAACCCAGGGCCTTCAACGCCACCAGCAGCAGGAGCAGCAGCGCCGCGACGCCGCGCGCGAGCCCCCCGCCCGCGAGCGCCGCGCCGCGCAGACCCCGCGGACGCCGAATGTCCCGCGGACGCCCGGCCGCCAGCAGCAGCAGCGGCAGCAGCAGCGGCAGGAGAATTCGCAAAAGCAGCAGGCGGGACCTAGGGCCCGAGACCCGCTCGCGCCGCGGACCCCGAGACAGCAGCGGCAGGACGCGCGCGAAGAGGCGAAGCGGCTCCCCGACGTCGATGCTGACGACAACGAGGAGGGTGAGGAGGAGGAGGAGGAGGAGGTGGCGGCGACGCCCGTAAAGACGCGGACACCGTCGCGCGCTGCTGGGCAGGCAAAGTCCACGCCCGGACAGCGACTGCGCAAGACGCCGCGCCGTGCCAAGCAGCAAGAGCAGCAGCGGCAAGAGCAGCAGCAGCAGCGCAGCGCCGCTGCTCGCACGAGCGCCACCGAGTCCGCAATGGCGCTCGCCTCGCCCATTTCCGTAGACTTTGACCAGCACAAGATCGAGGTTCGCGCTTCGGATAAGAAGTCTCGGCGGAGAAGCTTACGGTTCAATGCGCTCAAGCTGCCGCAAAAGGTCCGCGCCAAGGACATCAGGGACAAATTCAATACTCTCTGGAAGATACTCCTGAAGCGCGGGTGGCAAGCGAACAACACCAGGGACGGATGGTTCTACTGCAAGCCCCATGTCAAGAACCGCCAGACGGGCGTCATGGGCTTAGATATGTGGGACAGCGCCGACAAACTCCTCGAGTACCTCACGCGGGAAATGCACGCCTCCTACTTTGAGGTCTTCGAGGAGTTCTTCCGCAAGCACCCCGACAAGCTGGCCAACGTGTTGTCTGACTCGGAGGGCGACTCGACGCCCACGCGAGACCTCATCGACAGCGCACTCGAAGCAGAGGTTAGAACGGAGCGTCTCGCAGTGATCCGCCGGAGCCGGAGCCAGTCGCTCGACGCAGCGACCAGCAAGACGACCACCAAGGCTGGCGGCAAGAACCCGCGCGCCCGTGCCTCGCAGCACACTAGCAAGCGGCGGCGGAGGTCCAGCGGCGGGAACTGGGCTCCCGCGGGCAGGAATGCGGACGGCGAGGACGACGACGTCGACGCGGATGCAGCTGGGCGCTATGGTACGGACGTCAGCCGTCGGCGCCGGTCTCTGCAGGGCAAGCCGAGCCCCGGAACCGAGGAGGAGGAAATCGGGACTTGGGGTTGGCCGCGTCTACAGAGCGACGGCTGGACGCACGCTAATGGCGACAAGTTCAACGCGTTCTGCTACCTGATGCCGGGCATTGCCAATAAGTCGAAAGGCAAGCTGGGCGAAAGTATGTTCATGGGCGAGCGGGAGCTTGGACGATACATCATGGGCCATCGCCCGGACATCGTCGACGCGTGGCGCACGGAGAAGGAAGACGTAGACGTCGCTCGACACGCCTCGGAGGTGGCCGCAGCACGCATCAGCAAGAAGAAAAAGGCCAGACGGCACAAGCAGCGCAAGGAAGCCGAACTACGGCGCGCTAGAGTGGAGCAGGACCTCGATAGCTTCCACTTTACTCGCGACGTGACCTTCCAGATGCTCTGGCCCAACGTGCTCGCCAAGGAAATGGGGTGGAAGTACTTTCCGTACAGCGGTCTCGAGGCTGCCTGGGCGTATGCGCTCCCTACCGTCAAGCGAAGCAGCAACGGCATCGTCGGCAAGAACATGTGGATCGACGAAGACGAAATTGTGGAAATCGTCAAGCAGGATCCCGAGCTGGCCCGCCGCGCCGAGAGCATCATCCGCCGGCAGATGCGGGTTCAAGCCGGGCTCCTAGACAACGTCCAGGCACAAGGAGAATTAGAAATGGATGACGGCGGAAATGCCGACTTGGAGGAGGAGGAGGTGGTGGAAGAAGAAGGCGCTGAAGAAGGCATCCTCAGCAACCGCCGAGGCGGCAGCAGCAGCTCCTCCAAGCCCGGCAAGGGGACGGCGCTACAAAGGACGCACAGTGTCAGCTCGAGTGTGCGAGATGAGAAGAGACTGTCCCTCGGCAAGGCGCAAAAACGCTTCCCGCTGACCGCCAAGTCCTCTTTCCAAGAACTGTGGCGCGTCCTCCACTTCGAGATGGGCTGGGGCTTCCTCCCTTACTCGGGCATCGAAGGGGACTGGCTGTACCACATGCCCGGGATCACTCGCCGCACGGACGGCGTCATCGGCGTCAACATGTGGTGCGACGAGGCCATGATGCACAAGGCCGTACTTCGGACGCCCTCGGTCGCCAAGCAGGTCGAGGAGTTCTTTGAGGAAGAGGCGCGATCCGCCGAACTTGAAGAGGAGCACCGTCGCGACCAGGAGGCCGCTCGCGCCAAGGCAATGGAACGTCGCGAGGCGGAACGCAAAGAGCAGGCGCGCCTGCGCGCCGCCGAAAGGCTCCGCCAGGCAGAGGTGGCCGCCGAGGAGCGGCGTCGCCGCGCCCAAGAGGCGGCCGAGCGCCGTCAGCGAAAGGCAGAGCGCCGCCAAAAGGAAGCCCAGCGCCGTGCAGAGCTCAAGCAGAAAAGGACCGAGCTCCGCGACGAGCTCAACGCCAAGCTGCAGGGGCGTCTCATCGACGGGGCCGGATTCAACGATATCTGGAACTTTCTGCGCTACGACTGCCAGTGGAAGTACTTTCCGTGGTCCGGTCTTGAGGGCAGCTTCGCATACGCCCTTCCTGATGTAGCCCGTGCCTCGGAGGGCAACATTGGCGTCAACATGTGGCTCAAAGAGAATGATGTGGTGGACTTTGTCCGGTCGCACCCGACCTGGCTCGACCGCTGTGAAATGCATCTACGCGAGGTCGTCTGTGAGGAGTACGCGGCCAAACTTGGTGTCGACAACATCCAAGACTTTCTCGGCGGAAACGAGGACGTCCTCGGCGGCGGCTCTAGGGATCCTCGCGCCGAAAACGACAGCGACCGCTCGTCCGGGAGCGCGCCCCAAGCCGAGGACAATGAAATGAGCGACGACGACGACGACGACGACGACGAAAACGATGATGTGGAAAATGACGAAAATGAAGACATTGACAATGGAGATGGGGATCTCCTGAATGACGACGGCGATGAAGATGAGGACGCGGTGGAGGAGGAAGATGACGACGATGGCGACGACGATGACAATGAGAATCTGAGCCCTTCGGAGCGCGCGCGCCGCACAGTCGACGAGGCCACAAGTGTGGACGAGATCTTCCGCGCGCTGGAGGCGCTCGGCTGGTCGCGCCACACCAACTACGACGGGCGCGGGTCGAAGCGTTACTACCTGCCCGACGTGTCGCGGCGCAACGGCGTCCTGGGCAAGACGATGTGGTCTCGCGGGGAGGACGTGCTTGCATTTGTCAGGTCACATCCCACTTGGCGCAAGCGCCTCGAGAACCAGCTCGCCGAGGCAGGGCTTGGCGAGACGGATCTTGACGCTTACGGCGACGAGAGCTCGCGCAACGACGCGGCTCTCCGCATGCGCGCAGAGAACGTCTTCAAGTCTGCCAAGTTCGCCCGGATCTGGGATATTCTCAAAACGCTCGGGTGGAGATGGTTCCCCAGCACCAAGCTGCAGAGCACATTTGTGTATGCCATGCCGCATGTGAAACGCAAGAGCGACGGAATCATCGGCAAGGACCTCTTCGAGACCGAAGATGACCTGGTCCATTTTGTCGAAGAAGACGCTGATGTGCAGAAGATGTGCATCAACGTACTCTACGACGTCTTGCTCGAAAAGCAAAAGATCGACGAGGAGAAGGACCGCGGGCTCGAGGATGACGAGGACGACGACGATGAGGAGGAAGAAGAAGAAGACGAGGACGATGACGATGACGACGAGGAGTCGGTTGCGGACAACGAGATGAACTCGGCGCTGCACGGCCACGTGATCGAGAAGGCGGACTTTGCAGAGCTCTGGGAGATTCTGCAAGATCGATTCAAGTGGCGGCGTGTCGAAGACCCGGACTCGGAAACGCAAACCTACTACGTCAAGCCCGCTGACGAATACGGTGAGGCAGACGAACGTTTCGAGTTCAACTGCGACGTGACGGCAGGAGTGATCAGCAACCCGCTGCTTCGCCGAGATGTCGCACAACAGCTCTTGCAGAGGTGGCGCGACCGCGACGACCCTCATCTGGCCGAGGTCAGCGGCTGGGAAGAGGTTCTCGCTAACGCCACGGGCCAGCCTGAGCGCGCGGTCGCGCGCGGGCAGTCTTCCCAGAGCCGGCGCCGGGCCTCCACCCGATCGGCGGCGCCGCGTTTGACGGGGCGGAAGCGCGCGTGGGAGGCACCCACCCGGAAGACGCGGAGGCAGAGCGGCGGGAGCCGTCGCGTCTCATCGTCCGGCCGCGGCGCCAACTTCAGCAACGCCATTGACCTTGTCGACGAGGATGACGAGGATGACGAGGACGTGGCCGAGGAAGGAGATCAGGACGAGAATGACATTCTTGCGTCGGCAACTTTCAACGACGTCTGGACGATCCTCCGGCGCGAGCTTTCGTGGCAGTACTTTCCGAACAGAGGCCTCGAAAGCGCATGGCGCTACGCCCTGCCCGAGGTAAAACGGAGCTCGGAAGGCACGCTCGGCGTCAACATGTGGACCCGGGAGGAAGACGTTCTGGAGTACGTCAGGAAGTCGTCCTTGTACGCGGACGAGGTGCGACGGCGGCTCGAGGAAGCCAGCGCGAGCAGCGCCAGCGATGACAGCAGTGCTGAAGACGAAGACGCTGAGAATCGAGACGACAGCGCCGAGGACGACCTCGTCGACAACGACGACGACGAGGAAGAGGAGGATGAGGACGAGGGGGAAGATCACGATATCCTCGAGGACGCAACGTTTAATGAAGTGTGGGCCATTCTCCGCGGTCTTTCGTGGCAGTACTTTCCGTACCGAGGACTCGAAAGCGCGTGGCGCTACGCGCTGCCAGAGATCAAGAAAAGCACGGACGGCACGCTTGGCGTCAACATGTGGGTTCGAGAGGAAGATGTGCTGGATTACGTGAAGAGGACGCCCCGTTATGCGGATGAAGTGCGGCGGCAGCTCCAAGAGGCCGCAATGAGCGAAGAGTCCCAGAGCCAAGGCCAAGATACCGCAAGTAGCGGCAGCATTGCAAGCGCGAGGGAGATCAACGACCATGGCGGCAGCGAGAAGAGCGAGAGTGGGAGTGACGCCGACGACGATGCAGACTCGTACGCCAAGATGTCGCGCCGGGAATTGTGGCTGCGACTCCGGTCGGAAGGCTGGCACCATGCGCGAGGTCGCGGCCTGGTCTCGCACTACTACTTGGCGCCGCAAGTTTCCGCGCTCGAGGACGGCATCATGGGCGAGACGGTCTTTGATTCCGAGGAGGCGCTGTACACGTACTTCCAGACCCGCGCCAAGACCCAGAAGATGGCCAAAACGGCCTCACCCGTCTCGCAGAGCGTGCTCGCGACGTGGAACATTATGCGGGAGCACGGCTGGCGCCAGGTTGGCCAACTCTTCGTGAGCCCAGATGCTGCTCCCGTGCGCACGAATGACCGCGCAGCGGCGGTCTTCGAGGCGGACCACTGCACCGTCTTTCGTTCTATGAGCCGCGCGGTATCGAACTACATCACGACGAGGTCCATGAGCCCGGTGGCGTCGGGAGCACGAGGCCGGAAGCGGAGACGCTCCGAGGCGCTCCGGGAGGGCACGAAGCTCGATCGCGCTGCTGCGCGTGGCCACGACGATGACGGTGGCGACGAGGAGATCGACGAGATCGACGATGACGAGGAGGAAGAGCTCCCGGAAGAGATCACTGTGGAGAACTTTTGGGACGACGTGTGGCCGTGTCTCGCCAAGAAAGGTTGGACGCGTACGCGTAAGCGCTCAAAGACCAATAAGGGCGCCGCGCGCAACGGCTTTCGCGCCCCGAGCGGGTTTTCGGGCCCCACGACATTCCCGCGTGTCTCGGATCTTTGCGCGTTTTTGCGCGAGCAGCAGCGCGCCCAAGTCCTCGCAGCAGAGGAAGAAGGTGACGCTCTCGGCGAGGACGAAGATGAGTCATCGGACGAGGAGGACGCCGCGATCGAGGCGCAGCGGACTCTGAACGAGTATGTACAGACCCTGCGCGAGGAGCAGCCGCGGCCGGAGAACTTTTTCAAGGTCTTTTGGCCCATTCTGGTCGAAGCCGGGTGGTCGTACCGGTTTGGAAGCGGCATCGCCACCGAGATCTATCTCGGCCCGGGCGTGAAGCGCATCTCGGACGGCATCAAGGGCGAGACTATGATTGAGTCACGCGAGAGCATGTGCGAGTGGATCAAGCTTAACCGCGCCGCCATCCAAGAGAGCCTGCGCCGTGCTCTTTTGATGCCCGAGGAGAAGGAGACTCCGTCGCCGCTGAGCTCGCCGCGGGACGTGGAGCTCGCTCAGCAAGGCGATGAGGACGAGGAGAACTGTCCCGTCGTCATGGACACGGCATCGTCTGCGGGCTCCGAGGAAGAGTTGGCCGATGCCGCGCGCGAGAGAGGAATCGAGAGCCCGGACGCGGCCGCCACGCGGCCTCAGGTCCGCCAGGGCCGCAAGAGCACCGATACGACCCGCGCCTACGCGCATCCGTCTGGCGTCAATTTGCGGGCTGAGTACCAGCAGGCCGTGGAGGCGACCAGTCAGCTGAAGCAGGCGTGGCCCGGCCGTGAAGAGCAAATCGACGTGCTCACCGGCCTCATGGGCCCGCGTCACCTCTTGACGTCGCATCTGCTTCTGCATGGAGATACGGCGACTGGCAAGAGCGGAGTGGTCCGGATGCTCTTCAAGACGCTCGGGTACCCATACGCAGCGGTCGACTGCGAGGAGTGCTACACGCTGCCTCTTCTCTTCCAGCGGCTGCTCTCCCAGATGCCGGAGCCCCTCGAGTCCGACTCCGGGCCGGGCGAGGCCGGCGCCGCCCCTATGCTCGGCGGGGATCTTGACAAGGACAACGAGAACGCCGCCGCTACCGCCGCCGCCGATGGCAGCGAGGACCCGCTCGACATGGAGATGGACTCGTACGTGGCGCGAAAGAACCGCAATGTCGCTGAAAACCGCGCGGTGCTGGAGTCTCTCGGCATTGTGCTCTCGCCCGAAGCTGCAGAGCGGCGCGGTGGTGCAGAGGTGGAAGACGACGAGAACGACAGCCAGGCCGCGGCCGCACGCGATGCCTTGGGCCTGGGCGATGCGACAATCTCGCAAGCGGCGCCCGATGGCCGGAAGCGGGGTCAGCAGGGGGCCGAGCGTTGCGCCACAATGCGAGAGTTCGTCTTCGAAATCTCGCGGCGCCTGCGGCCCGCGCGCGAGGCCGCCGAGACCTTTTACCTCCTGCTCGAGAACGCTGCGCGGCTCGAGGACCTCGGTCCTAAGCTCCTTCCTGCCTTGCTCCAGCTCGAGCGCTCGACCGGGTGCAACGTATGCGTGGTGATGACCTCCTCGGAACTCCCCAGCTCCATGAGCCTGGTTCTGCGCAACGCGCCGGCGTGCTTTGTGGAGTTCCCGGCATACTCGCAGATGGAGCAGCGAAAGATCCTGTCAATGCAGCTTGGCGCGCGCGCGGGCGACAGGTTCACCGAGTCAGATGTGCGGAACTTTGTGTCTGGTGTGCTGCAGACGTTCTCCTCGCAAGTGCGCGACTTGCGGGAGATCTCTCGCATCTGCTTTGATCTGTGGGAATCGCTTGTGCAGCGGCCGGGATTTTCGGGCAAGCCGCACGCGGCGTTTCGCGTGGCGCTCGAGGGCCGCATCGGGCTCACCTTTAAGATGCTGTACCACCACGACTTTGAGCTCGACCCGCGCGCCGAGAACCCGAGCGTGACGGCGCTGGAGCGTTGGGAGCGGGACGAGATCAAACGCGCCGCCGACCTTCCGTATGACTCCAAGATCGTGCTGCTTGCGGCATTTCTTGGGTCATACAACAGCCCAGACCACGACCGCACGCTCTTCGGTCACGCGCGCAAGCTTTCCAAGCAGCAAAAGTACGGGAGTGCCGCAGCAACGGCGCGCAAGCTCGCCAATGCAGGCGCCGGCCAGCTGCTCCTGGGGCCCAAAGTATTTGCTCTGGAGCGCCTGGTCAACCTCTACCGCGCGCTGGAAGGCATGCTGGAGAGCATGGCGGCGCGGCCAGGCGAGAGCGCGCAGGGCGGGTCAGCAAAGCGGCCCACGCGGCAGCTCAACAAGCAGGTGGCCTCGCTCATCAGCGCCGGTCTCTTGGCCCGTGTGTCGCGCCCCGACGACCTTGACGTGGTCAAGCTCAAGTGCACCGTTCCTTATGACTTTGCGCAGGCGCTTGCGGAGACGGTCAAGCTCAACCTTGGCGACCTTCTCGAGGCCTGAGCGCGCACGCACAGCAACTGGAATGATTGCAGAGAAGAAGGAAAATACAATTTTTGATTCTGAATGCGGGGAGAGGTGCAGGCGCCAAATCATCTGCAGCGCCTCGCTGTGAACGACCAACCCGGTCGAGCAGCGCTGCGTCACGCACAATGGCTCGACCAATTGGCGGGCGGGTCCCCTCACTCAGGTGCTCTAGTTGTACAAAGATGGTACGTACGTGCGCCCACATGTAGTTGTCACCGGCGCGGAGAGACAGATGGTTCGAGGGGTGGGTCAGATGGGCTCGCTTGGTGAAGATTTGTCCGGCACCGCGAGGTCCTGCTGCGCGCTGTTCGGCCGCGGGGGCACCTGGTCTGGAGCCAGACCCAGATATGATTGCGTCGCCGTCGCGACGTTCATGGTGACGGCACGCCTGCGCGCCGCGAGGTTCGGGTACAGAGGAGAATTGCGACGCGCGCGAGTCCGGCTCAGCGCAGCAAAGGCGGCGGCTTCATCTCCGCTGTGGGAGGAGCCGTCGTCACGCTTGATGAGAAGCGAAGAGGAGCTCTTGCGTGAGAGTAGCGGCGAGTCCGGCTGCCAGGCCTCGTCCGGAGACGTTGCCACGCTCATCGAGGAGGAGTCAGTCCCCGCTTTGTCGACGCTGGCTTCGTCAGGGCGGCTTGGCAGGCTCTCCGCCGAAACGGAGCGCATGGCTGCAAGTCGGTCTTCGAGCTCTTGAATGCGCTGGTCCTTTTCGCTCAGAACGCGTTCGAGCGTGTCGATGCGATGACGACTGCGCTGCGTTTCCGTGCGACGGACAGTCTCGGAGGCAGCAATGTGCGAGAGGAGGGTGTCGGTGGCGTCCTCGCTGGCGACCTGGGCTTGGGACTCGCGCCAGCGGAGGGCTCGCATCCGGGAGGACGACTCTGAGTTCTCGTCAAGAACATCGAGATCTCCGGCGCGCGACGCGCTCGAGCCTGTGATATCGGTGCCGAGGCCGAGAGACTCCTGCAGCGAGGACAGTGTGGAGCTAGACACGACGCGAAGCATGTCGCCGAGGGACTTGGCCGAGGAAACTGGATTTGACGCGCCGGCCGTAGACGAAGGCGCGCCGGCCAGGCCCAGCACGAGGTCGTCGTCGTCGGAAGTCACGCCGCCGCCACCGCCGGCTTGAGTGCATGCAGAAGCATCCCCTTGCCGGCGTTCTTGTTGCTGCTGCTGCTCCTGCTCGTGATGGCGCAAGGCATTCATGAGCGCAAGCGCGGTGAGTTTGGCACAGCGTGCCTCAGCGCGATGCTGACGCAAAGGCTGGTGCGGCAGCGTCGCGACGGTATGCGCGAGGACGAGATCGCGGCGAAGGGGCGCCATGCGACCCGCTTGGCCCGGATGCTCGGCCCAGGTGCTGGCGACGCCACGATGGAACTTGTCGAGAGCGATCTTGCAGACGAGAGGCGGCTTCTCACGGATCTTAGGCCGGCGCATGAGGTTCCGAAGTTTGAGCGTCCGCGGATTGTCAGGGGATGCAGGCATGGTGTCTTCGTCGATGATAAAGCGCGGAATGCCGAGGTGGTCGAGGGCCTCGCGGACCTTGGACACGGAGGTGAAAAGGTTGTTCATTTCCTCGGGGCTGAGGATGATGAGGCGGTCGATGGCGAGACGCGTGGCAGACACGGAAAAGCCGAGATCGGCAAGAAGGTCGTTGAGGCGCCGCGCAAGGGGGGACATTTTGCCTTTGATGGCGCGCACGGACTGCTTTCTCCAAATGCTCACGAGGCGATCGAAGAGACTCACATTGCTCGAGGAAACCTGGCGGCTGATGAGATCGCAAAAGAGCCTACGGTCCACGAATGACTCCATGAAGGGGCGGTAGGATTCAGGAAGGTCAGCCACGAAGGTGACCGGGTCGAAGCCGAGTTTGCTGACGGGTCCGCGCGCTGAGGCGGACCCGTTGCTCCCGAGACTGCTCAGACTGCAGGTACTCGCGGACGAGCTCATGCGCTGGGGCAGAGCGACGGGCTGCGGAGCTAAGGCAGGGGGCGCGCTGCTCTGGCTGGTTTGGCTGCTGCTGCTGCTGCCGGGACCAGAGAACAGCGCGGGGCCCGGGTCGCCGCCCCCGCCTCCGCCTCCGCGCCGTCGGCGATGCGAGTTTGTGGCCGCCTCGATGATTTGCGACACGGAAGGGCGCGGCTGGGCGGGCTCGCTGGCACTATCTCCCACTGGCGAGGAGTCCGGTTGAGGGGCTGAGGGCGTGAGTGGCACGAGGTGGAACTTTACATGGGAAAACAGCGTGAGGAAGACCTCGAGAGCAGCGACGCGAAGATGGTCGATCCACACGCGCTCGTCGGCGGTATCGTCAATGACAGAGGACGACCCCTCGGAGGAGAAGGACATCGCGGAGCCTTGGCTCCCGCTCTGCGCCGACCCGGTCGAGTACGGAAAGGAGAAGGCGGTGCTGCCCGAGTATGCGCTCTGGCTGGCCGCTGACGAGGTGCCCGAAGACGCATTGGCGTGCCGCGCCGGCGCGATACGCGGAGAGACGGCTCGCGGCGAGGAGCACGGAGAGAGAAGCGCGGTGGGCACGATCTCACCGAGCTGGGCGAGCAGGTTGGACCGAAGCGGCTCGGGTATGGTCGGGAGCGGCGGGATGCTCGAGGTCTCTCGATCGAGGTCGTAATCGTCGTCGTCGAGGTTCGAGAGGGAGCTCGTGAGTCTGCGCGCGAGGCCCGGAGTCCGGCAGACGGTTTCGAGCTGGCCGGCATCGGCGTCGACGATCATGAAGCGCTTGGCGGTCTGGCGGTGGTAGGCGCAGTTGGCGTGCAGTCGGAGCTGGAAGTCAGACTTGTCGGCGCAGCAAACACCAACGAGGAAGGGGGAGGAAGACTGAAGCATGTGCCACTCGGAACGCGGGAGCACCGGGACGTAGAGGCTTTGCCATACAAAGGGGAAAATGAGAGCGCGGAGAGCCTCCGCGATTGGCACGAGGCGCGAGGCGTCTATCGAGTGCAATATGATGGAGTCCTCGGCCAAGAGGTGCTCGATGATCTCGACGACCTGAGCTGGGCGAAAGACCGATAGCAGGACGAGAAAACAGCGATCGTCGACGATGGGCAGGTGGCGCATGCGCGGCGTGCAAATGGAGATGCGGCGCTTAAATACGGGGGCGCGCTCCCAGGTGAGTCGCATCGACCTGTCGGGAGGGGGGATGGGCACCTCGGCGATGAGCGAGCGCACAAAGGGCTCGATGATGACCTGCGAGCACACGTCGCGATCGCAGAGGCTCGCGAGCTCGTCGAGGGCGGTCTCCATGAAGGACATGACGGGATGACGCGAGACGGTGCAAATGAGCTGGGGCGCGTCGAGAACCTGAATGGCGCTGCAATACATGAGGGCTCCCGTGGCCGCGTCGGGAAGAACGAAAGAGCAAAGTGCTCCGGGTGGCGGGCGCGCCGACGAAGCAGCCGCGGAGGCGGTTGCGGCGGCGGCAGCAGCAGGGTCATCGAGGTCGTCGTTGGGATTTCGGGTTCGGCCGTCACCAAAGACCTCGCGCAAGCAGAGGAGAAGTAGGGCCTCGGGAAAGGCGACGGGCCCGACCGCGGGGAATCGTTGACGCACCCAGAAATGGCGGGCGCTCATTTCGACCACGCAAAAAAAGTCAATGACTCGGGACTGCACGACGCTCTTGAGGGCGGCCTCGCGATCTCCGGTAGAGGGCCCTGCGGTGGTTGCTCTGCGCATCATGGAGGTTTGGCCCTGCTGCCATCTCTGTCGCTTGGAGGCGCCAAAGCTGTCGTGGCCGCCGGATGGCCCGCTCGGGGCGCGCGCACCCGAGGATGAGGGCGGAAGCGGCGGGGGCGCAGCAGTCGCTCCGTAAATTGGCGGCGACGATGAGGCTTGCGATAATGATGATGGCCCTGATGCCGCCGCTGCAGCTGCCGAGGCCATGGACGAATTGCCGGGCGGCTCGGATGCGTATTTAGTTGGCCGCATGGGGCCAAAGGAGCAGTGTCCGCCCCCGGCTGCCTTGACTGAAAGGGTGGACGCTGTCTCCTCGTTAGTGTTTTGGCGCAAGGGGGTACTTGCCTGAGAACAGGAGACAATCTCGCGACCGAGCAATTGAATACGAGAGGGGTGCTGTTTCGACGAGGGATGGGCGTGGCCGCCCGGGAGCAAATTTGATTGTTGGGACGCTCGCTTGGACTCTTGATCCGGGTCCGTGCTTGCAAGATGGGAGAGCGTTTTCAGAAAACGGGCCCCGCAGCCTTGCCGCGCCGTGAGAGGTCCTGGTCGCACGAATGTATGTGTGTGTCTGTGGAACTGGCTTTCGGTAGGCCCGACAAACTACGACTTGGTCGCACGAGGGTCAAACGGGAGCGTTACGAGCCCCCTGGTTCCGCCTGCGAGCGTGCGACTTGGCTTAAGCCTGCGAGCCCACTGTTTCCCCTTTGACCCACCCGTGTTGCACAGTGAGCAAAGAGCGGTTGGCACGGACCTCGAGCTCTACCGGCGAGCCAGCTCGATATATGGGACGTACAGCAGGCGCGGCGCAGGGCACACGCTCAAACCCGATCCGCGGCTCCTATCCCAGGGCCCGATCGAAGAGACGCCGCGGCGGCGGCGGCGGCGGTGGTGGCACGCCCGCCACCTTTATGGACCCTATTCGCTCGCTGCTGCTCGCGAGCGAAGGGTCGCGGCCGGCGGCGGCGGGTCCTGCGGGCGCGTCGGGCGCGGGCCCCGGCGCGCGAGGCCGGCCGCAGCCCTGCGCCGTCGCGGCCGCGGTCTCGCGAAGCTGGTTGGAGCGGTCGACCCTGGGACGGAGACCGGCACGAGCCCAGTGGCGACGATCCCCGATCCCAACCTCGCCGGCTGCCGCGGCGCCGGGAAGCCGCGCGGAAGGGCGCGCGCGCGGCGCCAGCCGGCTACCGCGCGCAGCTCCGAGCTCCGGCCGGCCGGCCGGGCCGGGTGGATAGATTGACGATGCGGACGATGACGAGATGAGATGAGAGATCGAGGTCGATGCCCAGGAATCCGCGACGCCCGCGGCCGCCCCGGGGCGCGGCGGGCGCGG
>LNGJ01001094.1:0-26988 GCA_001462505.1 Aurantiochytrium sp. T66
AAAGCAGATGAAGTTGTTCGTGGGCGCGCGGCGGTCCGGCAGATCACTAGGAAAGAAATCGACCTCGACAGGAAAAGCCGAAGTTGGCCTGTCTCTGTGCGCAGTCTGGCAGGAGGGACCAGTGCTAGGTCCCTACTCGAAATGAAGCCTCGGAATCGAACATCCGTCCGAAGCACTTGTCTGGTGGCCACCTCTCAATAAAAGCAGCCGAAGTTAAGCATGGGCGCACGGAGGTCCAGCAGATCACTAGTAAAGAGCTCAACCTCGGTAGGAAAAGCCGAACTCGGCCTGATTTTCGGTGGCAGGAGGGACCAATGCCAAGGACCTCATGCTAGGTCCCCACTCGAAATTGAACCCCTGTCTAAAGCAGCGAGAGGTACGTACGGATGCGCGATGGTCTGGCAGATTCGGGACAGAGGAAGAAAGCCGGCAGGCTGGGAGGGGCCCAGCAGGTCTCACCTTGGGGCTGACGATCCGAGGCAAACGAAGCCCCGGGCACGAGACGGTCTGGCACCAGAAATAGCACATCCATGACACCAGGTCCGATTGCTACATTCCGTCCGCACCGTGTCTTGTGATCGCCATTCGGACACCTTCCTTACACGCCCACACTAGCTCAGCACCTTACCCAAAATGGGTTGCGCATAGATACCTTAACTTCCACCTTAATCTTCGAAGGAGCGCGTGCACGCGCTGCGCGACAAGGACGAGGAGGACGACGACGATGACCAACTCGCCGCGACTAACCCCTTTGACAGCGCCCTCCCCGCCCCCCCGAGGAAGGCCGCGGCCGGCCCGGGCAGGCGCCCGCGGGGCCGGAGGGGCGCCGGACGCCCGAACGGGATGAGCCAGCGCAGGGCCTCGGCCGCGCGCGAGAGCCTGCGCAGGGGCGCCGCGGGCCTCGCCAAGACCGCGCGGCGCGCGAGCAAGGCTGCGGCGGCGGCGGCGGCGGCGGCAGCGACGACGCGGAAGCCCGGCACGGAGGAGCCCGCGGACAACGAGATCGTGAGGTTCCAGGGCCTGAGCGTCCGCGAGCTCGAGAAATTCTGGCTCGACGTCGTCGAGGGGCGCCAGGCCGCGGACGTGGATCTCGTGGTGGCAGAGGAGAGCCTCGCGGACGGCGCACTGGCTGCGGGGCAGACCATGAGGGTCGTGGATCGCCTGAGCGCATCCGTGCTCGTGTGCCGGGCTCCGTACGATGAGTCCGAAAATGCGCAGACCGGCCACGAGGTCCACGCGAGCAAGTTGCGACAGAAACCGCGCGACGAGTGGACGATCGAGGACGTGTGCGAGTATGCCGTGCTCCCGCTCACGCGCAAGGCCGAGTGCTTCTTTCTCGACCTCGTCGAGCCGCACGCCGTGGGTCGGCACTTTCAGGGCGCCTTTGTGAGCCAGGCTCGCAGCAGCCCCATGCACGACCTTGTCAGAGGACTCGTCGACCACTTCGCCTCGCAGGGCCTCCCTCTTGAAGACGCCTACGTCTGGATCGACATCTTTAGCGCGAACCAAGCGCTTCTCGCGCGCCGTGCCGCGGATGACACGCAGGCCAAGGTCCAGGCTGCGCGTATGGACCTCTTGAGCGCTAGCCTCCACGAGGCCATCCGCTGCTTCGACGCCACTGCCATCCTCTTCGACTCCTGGGTCAGTCCTGCGCCCCTCAGGCGCGCGTGGTGCGTGTGGGAGATATATGGCGCCGCGCTGGGCAAGAAGCCGCTCGAGATTCTTTTTGGTGAGTCAGACGAGGACGCGAGCGACTCGCGCGACAGCGTTCAGCCTCTGCAGAGCCTCCCGTCGTGGCTACGAGCGGGCCGCGGCGGTGATGACATCATCGCGGCCCTCGCCGCCTTGGACATGCGCGACATGGAGTGCCGCAACCAAGATGATCTGTGCTCCATACCTGCCGCCGTGGAGAGACTCGAGGGCGGGTTCTCTACGCTCAAGGCCTCGATCACGAAGCGGCTCACCCGCTGCCTCGTTGACCAGGCTAGAGCTGCCGTCGAGCGGGAGGAGCGTCGCGGCGCAACGTCACGGACAGATGTTGACTTTGCGCGGATGCTCATGGCAGCGGGCACCTTTCTGCGGCACATGGGCGACTTGGAGCCCGCGCTTGAGTACTTTGGTAAAGCGTGTCGCATTTTCATTGTCGCACACGGGCCCGTCTCCCAGGGCACCCGCGCCGCCATCGGCAACATGGGCAATATCCGGAGGGACCAAGGGCGCTACAAAGAAGCTATCGAGCTCTACGAAAAGGTCCTGTCACTCGATAGGGTCATCCTTGGCGAGCGCGACGCGGCTGTCGCCGATACGCTCACCAACCTTGGTCTCGTCCACGAACGCATCGGCGCTTATGATCAAGCACTGGCGCTCTACAGCGAGGCCCTCTCGATACGAAGAGAGATTCTGGGCGACCATCACGAGCTCGTTGCCGACGTCATCAATAACATGGCCATCGTCCACCAGCTATGCGGAGGGTACGAGGAGGCATTCGGACTTTACAGCGAGGCGCTTCTTGTGTATCGCGAGACCTTGGGCGACCGGCACCCGGCGGTTGCTGATGCTCTCAACAACATAGGGGGCGTCAAGAAGGAGCTGGGCGAATATGCCGAGGCACTCGAGTATTTTGAAGAGGCACTGCAGATCAAGCGCGAGGTCATCGGCGGAACGCACTTTAGCATCGCAGAGTCTCTCGGCAACATCGCCGTGATCAAGGTTTTGCAAGGAAACTACGAAGAAGCGGTGGGGATCTTTGAGGAGGCGCGCAGCATGTATGTAGAGGTGCTCGGCACCACGCAGCACCCGACTATAGCGGATACAATGACCAACCTCGCGGCAGCCAAGGCCAAGTGCGGGGATCTCGATGAGGCCCGGCGCATCCACCAGGAGGCTCTCGACGTCAAACTCGCCCTGCTGGGCGAATCGCATCCCGGCGTCGCCACGTCGCTCTTCAATTTGTCCTTCGTCGACAGCGAGCAGAACGATCTGGTCGCAGCCCTCGCAAACGTAGAGCAGGCCTTTCGCATCTGGCGTCGGGCCTTCGGCCCAAGGCACCCGCAGACTGTGCAAGCGCAGGACCGCTTCGTTTATCTGCTGGAGCTCGTCAAGAGTAGCCATGTACCATGAACAGAGATGTGCAAATCTTCGATTTGTTGTCAAGTTGTTCGCGGCTGTGCGCTTTTAGAGCTTGTAAAAGGGGTTGTATTCGAGCCGGTACGAGTGAACAGACTGTGTGGAGATGATCTGCCAGGTCTTCATGATGTCCCCACGCAGATGGCCCAGCTTGGCGACCTGGCCGTCGCTCTGCCACGTGCAATACTCGAACGTGCGACCCACATCCTCCTGGTGGACGAGATGCCAGCCGAGTTTGCGCTGCAGGGCGCTTAGCTCCGTTTTCGGAGGCACCTCGCGGACGTAGTGATTTGTGAAGGGAGGAAGGTCTTGCGTCGCGGCCAGGGCCGTCTTCTCGGGAGCAATGTTCGCGTTTCGCGGGTGGACGCGTTTTCCCTTGATCGGAGAGATCTTTTGCGCGATGCGAAGCAGGTAGACGACGGCCCTGGTCAACCGCGGAAGCAAATAAAACGTGTGGAGCACTGCGTACGTCACGTAGTAACTCAGGATGACGACGGCCATAATGAATTGCGGCAGCGCCGCAAGGTGCGAGGCCTTGGAGGCGACGCCAAAGTGGTCGAGCGAGAGGACCCAGTCTGCCCAGTCTGCCCACGGCTGCGTGTCTGCGCTCGCGTCGTCGCTATAGAAAAAGGCTTCCAGCTTCGCCCACGAAAGCTTTTGCGAGGGCACCAGGTCGTCGTTGGCGAGGGCCCAAAACGAAAAGCCAGCGTGACCCAGCAGCGCCATGGGCAGCATGCGGACGACCAAAAGCGGAAACGAGGCGTCGTACGCGGGCGGGCGATGATAGTATCGGAGGATGGCATACTTGTCGAACCAATACGTGCACGCGAAAAAGAGCGCCGCGCACGGAAGAACCAAAGGCATGCTCGCCGAGTAGAGCATGGTCACCCAGATGGTGTTGGTGAGCATGGCGTAGCGCACCGTGACCCCAAATTTGAGCCCGCGAAAGGCCCAGTTGAGGCGCTCCTGCGTCAGCGCAAAGGCGCTGTAGTACAGGCGTCGCATGGGCGCGATCACATAGCCCAGGAAGACGGGGTACAGCTGCACCGTTATGACGTTGAGGCCCATGGCCAAGATGATGGCCTGACCAACGACTGCGTACCACGCCCGCGTAAAGTCCTCAAAGTCGCCCGCCGCAAAGATACGGTTGCCAAGGCTGTCCACGAAGACTTCGTCCGTTCCGTCCAGGCTCGGGCCCGAGGTCCGGGCGGCGTTGATCACGAGCATCACGAGCGCGGTGGTGATGAACTGCGTGGCAAAGATCTTGAGGGCGATGCTCATGTCCTGGTCGGTTACGGTCGCATGATTCTCAAGCCTGGTGATGCGGGACATGACTGTGCGAATGAGCGCGTTGACGACGCTCACCACGATCGCAGGCGACGCGCCCATGAGCTGAGCATAGAGCATGTCGCTCGCTTCGTCTGCGCAGACGCTTCCGTCCTCGCTCTCGACGACGCCGAGAGCTCTGAAAATGCCGACTTGCTTGACGACGGCCCGAAGCCGCTGCGCGCAGTAGCAGGCGCGCATTGTGCGGGACTTGAAGAAGGCCCGACAGCAGTGCACGGAGTCGACTGCACGGACAAGGCGTGCGAGTGCATCGGGGTCGCTGAGCAATTCAGTATCGATGACGATCGCCTGGTCCGTCGCGTTCGTCTCGTGCGTCAGGGCGCAGATTGCGTCCAAATTCGCGGCCTCGAGAGGGTCCTCTGTTGAAGGACAGCCCTCTTCCACACTGAGCGTATAGCAGGCACTCTCTTGATCAGCGCCGGGCCAGCTGACGCAAGGCGAGGAGCATGGGTCGCTCGCATTGTAGGACAAGAGCCCCGCGTCCGATTCGGCCATGGCCGGGTACCCAAGCCAGAATGTCGAAGACTCGCAATGTGCATCCAGATCGGGTCTGCGCTCCAGCTTGGGGCTGAGCTCGACCAGGTTGTACGAGCCCAGAAGCATGGCTGGAATGTCGATAATGCACAGATCGGCGTCCGGGAGCCGCGCGCGAAGGTCGCGGAACTTGGCCTGGCACCAGTAGACCAGAGTGAAGGTGCCAAGGAGAATGACGAGTACGGCGAGGGCGACGAGGCACTGTCTCGCCCAGGCCTCAATCGGGCCTACACCCTGACTCTCCCACTTGATGTTGGTGGGCTCGGGCGCGGGTTTCACGCGCAACGCATACTTTCCATTCCGGAAGCGAAGCGGCGTGGGCAGCTTGTGCCACCACCTCGAGTAGGTGCGATAGTCCTCGAGACACCGTTTACGAGACTCTTGGTGTTGGAATATGACAAAGGCTCCACTACAGGCTTGGTCGCCCTTTTTCTCTTGCAGTTTGGCAATGCGCCCCTGCGCGGCCTCGACGCGGCCTTCAAGCTCCTTGAGCTGTGCTTTAGCCGCAAGTCTGAGCTTTGCGTTGGCGTGCTTAGGGGTCTCGTATTTGCGGATTGCGGCGCGCACCTCGTTCATGCGCATGAGGCTCGCACGACGAGCGAGGCTTGTGCGTACGATATCGCGCTGATTTCGGGCAAGGGTGACCTCGCAGACCCAAGACCCCTCGTAGCTCGGGTCACGAATGTGGGAGGTGTCCCTGACGGGCTCGAGGCCTTCGTCCCGCACCTCGAGCATCTGCCTGTGCTGACTGCTGAGCTGACGATGACCGGGCGGGTCCCGAGGGACTTTGCGCCCCAAAAGGCCAAAGAAGTAGCCAGGCCAGCTCCAGTCGGGCTCCTTGAGCTGATACAGGCGATCAAAGTGCTCGCGGACTTCGCTCTCGGTCGCGTCGGCTGGGAGACCCTGCACGTAGACGGCGTAGTCCGACGTGGACACGAAGCGCTGATTCGCCCTGATCGCGACGCCGCTCATTTTGTGCTTGAGCCAGAGGATGAATGCAAAGAAGAAGCACGTGTTGACCATGTCCATTGCGCTGATAAAATACGACATCTGGAAGGGTCGTGAAGGCGTCCCCAAGGCGTCACTGGCGGTCAGGTTCGCGATCACGTCTTCGCTGTAGGTTGTGTGGTAACGCGCCAGCCAAGCAGTAATATTGTCGGCGTGAAGGTTGCCGAGCGTGGTCGTAGAGATATCGAAAAGGTCAAGCTGCTGCTCCAAGATAGCCCCTCCGCTAGCAAAGAGCACGAGCGACGGCAGCGAGACGAGCGTTTGCGCCACGAAGAACCAAGCAAACCATTGGAGCAGAAGGAAATACAGCGTCACGCCTTCTCCGAGCGGTGCAAAGTCTAGAGGCGTGGTGTTCCAGACGGAGGCGCATCCATTCCCGAAGACCGTTGCCCTGCCGTAGCGCCTGGCCTCCTGTCTCGACGGCTGCTGCCAGGGTTTATCGGACACGTCCACGCCGCGTTGCGAAACAGGATTCTCCTCGTTATCATCCTCGTCTGTGCCGCGCACATTGCGCCGCACGTCGTCGGCGTCTTCCAGCATCTCGCGGGGCGTGATCGATGCTTGCTCTGCTGCTCGATGTCGCTCAGGACATCACAGCAACACGGGTCTCTCCCTCGAAGGTTCGGGTTCCGAGACGGGGTATGAAGGGAGTTATATCGGTAATTCCCGGAAGGCATAGAGTAGTATAAAGCCGCGGAAAGCCGCAGAATGTCCCATCGTACCCCCCAAATGCGTTACGTTACGAGTTGGGCCCGGTTTTCAAAGTTTTCGGGCCTGCCGCCGGGCCGGCCTACACCACTTGATGAGTCCTACGTATGCGCGCGCGAACGCTATGAGCCGCACCGGCATAGCAAACCTCATTGGGGCTCAAGCGTAGTCTAGTCCTTGCGGGATCCGCACCGTGTAGGGGCTTCCGATGCTCTGCTTCATCTCGCGCGAGATGTTTGGTTGGCCTGCACCTGCACAACGACGACGCGCACGGCTCTCAACAAAAAGGGACCAAACTGGGGCTGGCTAAGCCTCCAATTTCTATTTCGATTTTCCGGACTAATTCCGCATCAAAAAATGGCTAGTCTGCGTGTCAAATCAAGCTGCCAAGTACCAAGTCTTGACGCTCGGCCCAAACGCTGATCTGAAGCACCAATGCGCTTGTTTTGGCGCGTGCCCCACAAGCCCTTTTTCAGCCTCAGCTCTACGACTCCGACACCCGCACGACAAACGGCGAGCAGCAGAGCAGCCCAAGAGCGACGTCCAAGAGCGATGCAACCAAGAGTTCCGGCTGCTGTTGTGCTTCACCGCAGCAAAGCGTCAGCAGTGCAGCATTGTCACCTCATGGGACTCTCCTTGTCTCTCACCGATCACCGCCCGGTTCACCCATCCAGTGCATCCACAGCTTCGTAGTTGTAGCCAGCACTCTTTTGCTGTACCGTACTACGTACGTGCCCTCCTACGCTGCACCGCCAGTACCCGTGGCGTGAACATCGCGTGAACGAATCGTGTGAACTTCAACTCCTTCACGTGATCTTGTTTTGCGGAGCAGCGAGTGGGCCCTGCTTTCGCGTTCGAGCAACGTCGTCGCCGCCAGTTGATGAGCAATGGGCGTGGAAGTCCCCGGAGGTCTCCAGAGGCGATTTGCTCTTGGTCGCTGCGCATCCGAAGCTGCCAGTTGTGGGCCCGGGACGTCCTGGATGGTCGCGCAACTTGAAGTTCCGCCCCGCCCGGGCCTCCTTCGACTTCGGCTCTAGTGGCGCTCCACGGGTCCAAGGACGCCAGAATGACGACGTCCCTGGGCCAGATGGCGTCCAAAGTTCTCTCCAAACGGTCCGAACAAATTCAAAATTCAAAATTCAAATTCAAATTCAAATTCAAATTCAAATTCAAATTCAAATTCAAAAATTATATTTTTATGCGCTGCGGGGCAGAGCCTCGGGCGCGATCTCCGGCGGCGTGCAGTGCAAGTCCGCGCCCTCCGCGAGGCCTCGCGCCAGACCGCGCCGGAGCCGCGCGCGAGCCCGCTGGACCCCGCCGGACGTCGACCCCGCCGCGAGGGAGGCCGGCCCGAGCGAGCTGAGCGAGGCCCGGCGGCGCCAGCGGCGGCAGCGACGACGGCCCCGGGGCAGCGAGCCATCAGCGCCCATCAGGCGAGGCCTCCGCCGCGCGAGGAGAAGAAGGCGACGGCGGCGGCCCGGAGCGCGCCAGGATGGCCAAGTCCATGCTCGACCGGTGGAGCTCGCGATGGTCGGAGGTCATGCACAACCTGATGACGACATTCTACCTGCTCCCAATGGTGGCCATGGTCTTCAACGCGGCGCTCGCGGCGCTCTTGTGCTACGCGTCCGTCTTCATAGACCCCAACACGGCGCTCAACCTGAACCCGCAGGCGTGCCACGCATGCGTTCTTATCTGGAATGGGAGCGCCTCGGACGCGAACGACCTGCTCTCCATGGTCTCCGGCGCCTGCATCAGCATCGCCACGCTGACCTTTTCGCTCAGCGTGGTGGCGCTCAACATGGCATCTACGAATTTCTCGCCCCGGCTGCTCGACAACTTTTTGAAAGATCCCATCGCCAAGCTGTGTTTTGCTGTGATGCTTTCGACATGGTGCTACTGCTTCGTCACCCGCGCAAACACGATCCAGGAGTCTGACCACTCGGAGGAGTTTGTGCCCATCATTGCGATGAACGTCCTAGGCTTGCACGTGGCGGCGGTCATGTGCACCTTTGTGTATTTCATCCAGTACTTTGTCAATAGTCTGCGCCTCGAGAGCATTCTCGTCAAGGCGTCCGCATCTGCGTGGAACGCTGTCCTCCGCCTGCGCCTCCTCGACGAGTCGGATGAGATCCTAGAAATGCCCGACGTGCCCTCGGGTGCCTACCGGGCCCTGGCGGATAGCAGCGGGTATCTCTCATCCTTCTGCCTGGACACCATTCTGCAGCGTGCCATAGATCTCGACGTGGTCATCCGCTACGCCTGTCACAACGGCGAGTTTGTCACCGAGGGGACCCTCATCGCATGGATCTGGCCGCGCGATGGCGACGCAGCCGCCCTCGAAAGCCGTATCAACGAGCTGCACCCCAAGGAGACGGAGAAGTCCCCTTTTGAGGGTAGCATGAACACTGCTGTCACGGATCGCCAGCGCGCCGGCGACGCCAAGAACCACGTTGCGCGCGTGCTATGGAAGCTTGCCAACGATGGTGTGATTCTCACCTCGAGCCGGTCCCGAGAGAAGGATGTCTCGCTAGGCGTGCAACAGCTTGCGGACATCGCCACGCGCGCTCTTTCCCCTGGCGTCAACGACCCGCAGACGGCCATCCAGGCCATTGACTCGCTGAGTGTCGTCTTTAGCCGCCTCACCGTCTCAGCCTTTGCACGCAATGCCGCCAAAGATAAGGAGGGCCGCCTCCGGCTTGCAGGTCCTGTGCGAGGCTTCCCGTACCTGCTCTCGATTAGCATGGAGTCCGTCCGCTGCTATGGATCTGGCGACGCCGCCGTGGTACGACGCGCCATGTATTTTCTGGGGGACATTGGTGCCATCGCGGCCCGCGTCCATCGGCCGAGCCGCGTCGATGTCATCAAGGAGCATCTGACGCAGTGGGAGATCCGTGCAGGGGACACCTTTGGCACGAGCAGCGTGGAATATAGTACAATTTTGGAAGTCTACGAGCACGCGCTCCACCTGATCGATACGGCCACGTCGGCGCGCGTTCCCAAAGACGAAGATCCCAAGCACCACAACGACGAGGCCCTCGAGGGCCAAGAGGAGGATGAAGACGACGACGACACCGCCCGCGCCAATGTGTATAACATTGTTCCGCCGAGCGTTTCCGACCCGGTCGCGGCCGTCGTCAAAGGAGTGTCCAATCTCACCACGCTCGTCTGAGTGGCGATCTGTAGCCGCGATGCAGAGTCGCGTCAGCACGCTCTGACACCTTAGCGAAATCAGCTCTGGGCGAGCTGGCCGACAATTTTGGCACCGAGAAACAAAGTGAAGGCACCCTCGTTATGAAAGCGAGGTACCCAGAAAAGGTTTGAAGCTGCCAGCAAGCAAGCAGCTTAGAGCGAGCAAGGTCGCAACGTGGAGCCATCGAAAAAAAAACAGAATCAAACAGATTTGCCTGTGTGTTGAGCAATGCATACGTGAGGCCCCTGCTCTCTCTCTCTCGCGCGCGCTAACAGTGTCTGGGGTCGCGCAGAAAATAAGCCGCCACGTGCGGCGTTCATGATCAGCGGTGGATTTGTCTGTGGCACTACGTGCTGCTCCTCGAGCGCACGCAGCGCAGCCGTGTCTTGACTAGCGTTGACTTTACCGGAGCTTATTAGGGACGCGCAGCGTACTCGTTGAGAGAGCGGTCCATGCTAGAGACCCAGAGCGAGCGCGCGTTGGAGGTGAAGGCGAGACCCGTAATGGGCATCTTATGGTCGTAGAGCTGGACGACAGAGGCCCAGGGGTCCTTCTTCTTCTTCTTTGGCGGCTTGCCCAGAATGGTGACAGCGCCGCTTTCCTCGCCGACAGCGAGGTAGCTGCCCGAGTTGTCGAAGATGATGGCCGCCGGGGTGGACTCGAACCTTGCCGAGTTAGTCTCCTGCACGGTTCGCAAGTCCCAGATGCGCACCACGCCGTCCTCGCCAGCCGAGGCGAGAAGGTAGCCATTTTCAGAAAAGGCGATCTTTCTCACAACGTCGCCGTGGTCCATGGGCTCCACGATGGGGCCCTTGCCCGGGTCCGCGATGGCGTTGTAAACAGAGATCTTCCCTGCGGCACCGGCGACGGCAAAGAGGCGGCCGTCCGGGTGCCACTGCGCGCAATAGATGTTGTCGTCCTCGGCGTTCTTCAGTTCTGCGTTGCCGCTCTCCAGACTCGTGACGGTCCAGAAGCTGTCGCTGCCGACCGTGAGCAGCACCTTATTACTCGGGTGCAGGCGCGCAGCCTCGACGCCCTTGGCGTGCAGCTTGAGCGTGTTCTTGAGTGCAAAGGACGAGGGCTCCTCAACGTCACCCGAGTACACGTGGACGTTCTTGTCAGCCGACGCGGACACGATAACGCCCGCCGCAGCGCTCATGCAAACGTCAGTGACGCGGCCCTTGTGGCGGCCGGGCGTCGCGAGAATCTGACCCTCTTGCGCGTCGATGAGCTTGACCTCGCCATCGACGCCGCCCGAGACTAGATACTTGGTGGGCTGCTCGCCCCGCTTGACGCTAAATTCGTCAATGGCCATGCAAGTGACGCCCGGTTTGCTGGCCTTGTGCGGATTGAGGGACTTTTGCTTGGCCCAGGACCCGCTGTCCTTTTTCAGATCCGCGAGGTTGCCGTCGCCCGGCTTGGGCGGCTTCCAGGCGGTGCGGATGTTTTGCAACTCGTCCGCAGTGGCTCGGATGAGCGCGCCAAGCCTGCCGTTCTCGTTGTCCGTGTCCATGGCGGCGGCGCCGCCAGCTCGCTGAAGGTCTTCCTTGAGCTGCTTGTTCTCGGACATGAGGCGCGCGATAACCGCGCCGGCGGCTTCTCGCTCGTACAGGGCGGTGGCGAGGTCCTTGCGGGTCTCCAGGAGCTCCTTGCGCAGGTTCACCTGCTCGAGCAGCAGGCTGTCCCACTCATTCTGCAAGGTCGAGAGGATCGACGGGAACGAGCTGCTCTGCGGCGGTCGCGGGAGCGTCACCTGGCTGGTCTTGACCTTGTAGAGATCCTTCTCGGCGTCGAGGTCCACGCCCGTGACGGGGCACTTGCCGCCCTCGCTCTCGAGCGCCTTGCGCAGGAGCCTCTCCTCGTAGATGAGCCCCGTCTTGGGCGCGAAGACCGGCTCCGACACGACGTTGCCCGAGATCGCGCAGAACGACATCCTCCTCGCGCGCGGAGCCCGCTCCTCGCGCTACCCACGCTCCTCACGCTCCTCGAGCTCGCGCGGCCGCGCTCTTGTGCAGACGCTGCCGCGCGCGCGGCACGGGCCTCCTGGACTCGATTCAATCCGCTCCAGCCCCGCGATCCCGCCCGACCCGACGCGGCGCGCGGCGGCGAAGGCCGGGGAGGGCCGGCCCGGCGGCGAACGCGGGCGCGGGCGCGGGCGCGCGGCGCGGCGGCGGGGGGAAAGCGGCGGGCGCGGCGCGGCTGCTGACCGGGATTGTCGTCGAGGGGAATGGATCAAGATGCACGGGCCCCATTTTTGCGACCGCAATGGGGCGTAAATATTTGGCACCGACGAGGGGATAAAAGGTCGCCTTACTTATTGAATAGGCGCGACAGCGTTCCCTTCGTTCCCCAAAGCTATCCGTTTTGCTGCCTGCTATCAGAGTCATTTAGCCTAAGCTGAGCTGAGAGCCGTATTACTAGGTGCACTAAACTGTTGCCTTTGAGCCCAGACTCAGACTCGAAGACTCTTCGCATTTGCATTATGTGATGCAGAACGTGCTAGCCTAGGCCTAGATCTGTATGATGGCACCATCTTCATCGTCTTGATCATCATCATACAGGTCGTAATGCGCCTCCGGAGGCGAAAATTGCGGGGTGGGTCCGTAAGCTCCTACACACGTAGTACCAGTGACTATGCTTATACGTACAATACACCATCTCCGGGGATACTCTGGGCGTCAATCGCATAAGTTTGCGAAGTATAGCGTGCAAGCTGGAAGCAATCGCGTGTGCCTGGTCCTCACCTCCAGGCGAGCGAGAGCCTTGCCGATTGCAAAGCGCCATGCCCCCTGAAATGCATCGGGCGCGGACGCAGACGCGCGAGTCGGCGCGAGTAATGCAGGTCCCGGGCAGGAAGCGGAGCCGCAGTCAACGCCGGCAAATGACCTGGGTACAACGCAGCACGACGCTAAAAGAGGCGCCCGTCGACATTGTCCGAACGCTCGCGAACACTGATCCAACCACGAGACTCTCGTACAAGGAGCTCTTTGCCAAGGCCGACTTGGACAATACCGGCTCCGTGACCGTCGAGGAGATTCACAGTCTGAGGCGAAAACTGGGAATATCGGCGGACTCTATTATCGACCTCGAAGACTGGGTTGCGCTTGTGGACGCGGGGCGCGATGGCGAAATTCAGGAGGATGAATTTATTGCCTTTATGCATCTTGCGCAGCAGGATGGCAGCCTCGACAATGTCACTTTTCGCAAGGGTTACGGGCCGCGGGTAAAAGTGAGGCTCTCATGCGCACGAACACGGGAGGTCATCCTCGCCACACTCGAAGATCCTGGATCGTCGCGTCTGGCAGCCGTCTTTAGCGCCTTCAACATGGTGCTCGTCCTGGCATCCGTGACGGCGTATTGCATGGAAACAGTTCCACGCGTCGCGTCCTGGGACACGGCGCAGGTGATGCTCCGAATCGTCGAGCTTGTCTCGGTGGCGTGCTTCTCGACGGAGCTGGCGCTGCGCTTTGCATGCTCGCGCGCGCGTCTCCGATTCCTGCGCTCGCCGCTGAACTGGGTGGACCTGGTGGCCGTTCTTCCATTTTATCTCGACTTGGTGCTAGACGACGCCCATAGCGGGTCGCGCGCGCTCCGCGTGGCGCGTCTCATGCGCGTGGCCCGCATTTTCAAGCTCTCGCGCTACATGAACTGGATGCGGCTCTACGTGGACGCCTTCTCCAACGCACTATTCCCGCTTGGCCTCGGATTTATGGCAGCCTGCGTACATGTCATTCTCATTGCAGGGCTCATCTTCTTCGCCGAGCGAGGCGTCTACGACGGCACCGCCTATGTGGACGCGCAGGGCGAGCGGCGCGACTTTCAAAGCCTGTTCGACGGCATGTACTGGTCCGTGATCACTATGACCACGGTGGGCTACGGCGACCTCACGCCCGAGTCTACACTGGGCCGCATCGTCGGCGTCGTGGCGCTCATCCTCGGGGTCCTTATTCTAGCGCTGCCCGTGTCGATTTTCACCACCCATTTTGAGGTCGAGTACGTTGAGCTCGTCAAGCTGCGCAAGCGGCAGCAGCAGCGTGCGCGCGAGAAACGACAAAAGCGTGAGCTGCCTGCCTTTACGACGACCCGGTCGATCGACATGAACTCGACGCTCGCAACAGGCGCGACGACCACACCGAGGCCAAACGGGTCTGATGCGGACATCGCCGCCCTTAAGTCATGCTTCTTACGCGAAGACCTCGAGCCTGCGGCAGCTCTCCTGGAGGGTCTGCGAGCCCTCGACGACGCCGGGATCTCAAGCCTTCGCGAGCGGAACCAGCTGCGCGACGCAATTTTGCAGCGCCAAATGCAGCGCGTTGTGGACCGTCGTCGCGAGAAGCTCTGGTTCGACGTGCGCGTTCTGGAGCGCAAGTTCCGCAGCGAGCTGGTCTCCGGCATGCTGAAGCGCTACAGCTTTTGGTTCATGCGAACCGAGGAAGACCTCGAGGCTGAGATCCTCGCTGCAGTGCTGCGCATCCAGCGCGCCGTGCGTGGCGGCCTCGCGCGGCTCGTTTATTCTAGCAAGCTCGTCGCATACAAGGGCCAGGCCCTCAAGCACAAGGGAAAGCTTGCCGACGCTCGGCCGGCAAGTCCTCCCCGTCCTTGAGCGAGCATAGCATGCCCAGGCGTGGGGGCCTCGTCAATTTCCTTCTCGCTGCGAGCGACATCGCTAACGATGCCAACGATCTGCCCCTGGGATGATGGTCAGTCTCACGCGCTTGTGCGCGAGCCTCAAAGGTCTCTTCGCGATGATGGCCTAGCCGGCGAGCATCACCGGCGCATTGATGTGGGGCATGGCCTTCAACCAGATCTCTATTTTGCCGTCGACACCAACAAGTTGGCAACCTCGTCCACGATTTCGAGTAGAGGTGGGTCTTGCGTGGCCCTGCACGAGCAATTCACCGCGCACAAAACTCTCGCAGGCTCAAGAGCGCGCGTCGAAGAGCTGGCCTAAAATGTGGGCCCGGCACGATGGTCTCGTTGCACGACAACCACGACGACAACCACGACGACGACGGCGACGACGTCGGCGGCGGCGGCAATCTCATCCGCGATTCCAGACAGTTTCATGTCCTGCGCAGGCCTGCACGAGCACGTCGTCGCGCCTGGAGAGAGCTAGGTGTGGGGCCGGCATGACGGTCTCGTTGCACGACGACGGCGACAACGACGACGACGACGACGACGACGACGACGTTCTGCAAACCTGAAGTTTGAACGCCCAGGCCCGACCGCGCGGGGCGCCGGCGCGCTCGCTGTCCCCAGCGCGGCCTAGCCTGGTCGGCCGAGAGCGCGGCGGGACCCGCGCGCGCATACGCCCGCCCGTAACGCGCGTCTGGACGGGAGACATGGCAGACGACGACGCCAAGACCCGGTCCGAGGAGACGCGCGAGCGCGACCGCTGGCGCACGCTGCTCCTGGCGCTCTGCACGTGCAGAGTGTTCTGCGCGCCGCCGTACGCCTCGCTGTTCTCGGGCGGCAGGGAGCCGGCCTCGGAGCGGTCTGCGCTCTTCCGGGCCGCCGAGGCCCGCGAGAGCGCGCCGAGCTGCCTCTTCCGGCGCCTCGTGGAGACCCCCGTCTCGGAGTGGACCGAGGGCCGCGAGCGCGTGGTCCTGCAGACCGACAAGGTCATCGTCATCGAGGACAAGTTCCCGGCCGTCGAGCGTCACCTGCTCGTGCTCCCGCGGGCCCCAATCGCGAACGTCAAGTCCTTGCAGTACACGCAACAGGACGTCGACCTTGTTGAAGAGATGCTCGACGCCGGCCGCCGGGCACTTCGGAATCTCGGCGCGCCGGGTGACGAGTCCACGTGGCGCTTTGGATTCCATATCCCGCCGTACAACTCGATTGAGCACCTGCACATGCACTGCCTGGCGGGCAAGGCCTCCTTTCGCGGCAAGGTCAAGTTCGGCATTCCCTTTTTCTTTGCCGACGGAGCCGCGGTGCTCGAGGAACTGCGCTCGCACCTCTGACAGAGCGAGAGGCTATGTGCTCGCCACACTCAGACACGACGTGACTTCGTACCATGGTATGTAACAAAGCAGCAGGCCCGGCGTGCTAGCGGTGATGTGGAGCGGTGATTGTGCTAGCGGCGCCATGACAGCAGAGAAAGTAGTCATTCATCAACATAACCCAACACCCAATTCTCTTTAGGTCCTACCTACTACTCGATCGCTTGCTCTCTCGCGCTTGACTGTGCGCGTGCGTACATGGCATAGCATGGCGTCGCGTCGTACAAGCTTGTGTCATGTCGATGCGTGGAGCCACAGTGGGACACGCATTGCTCCTGTGACGCGGGCCTTGCATAAAGAGAAACAGGAGATTGGCTGAACAGACCGCAATGGGTCGAGCGAAGGTCTTACTTCGATCGCCAGCTGGCGGACTCCGCCTTGGCTCCCTGCGAAAGGCTACCCGGACCACCGGCGACCCCCGACTTCGCCGGCGCGGCACTGGGCGCGGCGGGGGCCGCAGGCGCAGCCGTAGCGGGAGGCGCAGCCGGTTTGGATTTGATAATATCAGCAAAAGACTTCTTCTGGCCCCAAGGGCCAGCAGTCGGGGTGGCAGCGGCCTTGGTCTTGGCGTCCTCCGCCGCCGCCGATGGCGCCGCCCCGGACTCGGTCCCGTTCGCGACCGGCTTGCTTGTGGTCTCGACCGAGATCGGGGCCTTCTGCTGCTGCTGCTGTGTCTGAGCTGGGACCTTGCTCGCGGTCGAGCCGGCCTTGAGTTTGACAGTGGCGTCGACCTGATCAATGACCTCCGCAACAACCTCCTTGACCTCCGCAATTTTCGTCTTGGCGGCCGTCATGCCTGGCTTCTCCCAGCCACGCTTGGGGCGCTCCGCTGCAGGCTTGTCGAGCCCGTTTCGCGAACCCGCGTCCGTCGTGCTCGAGCTCGCGCCGGAAACCGGCGCAAGCTCTGCATTTTGGTCAGCAGCCTGCTCACGCAGCTCGCCGCCGCTCGCGGGGGCCGCTGACGCGGAACTCGCCACGCGCTGCTCCTGGTCCGCAACGGGTTGCGGGGTCGCTTGCTGCTGCTGTTCCTGAGGAGGCGCTACGGCGGGCGCGTCCTGCTCGGCAGCCTTGGGCTCCTTCTTGGCCGGCTGTGGGGGCTGCGCAGGCGGCGCCTTGGCCACAGCAGCAGCCCAGCTACTCTTGATCGCGGAGCTCGTCGAAGACGTCTCCATCGACTGTGGTGGCAAATCGAACCCAATTCGCGTGAACTCGGGTGTCAGTCTCTCAAACATTCTGAAACGGATCCGTTCCTCGCAACGCAACGCTCAAAGCACCCAGCCAGGATCCAGTCCATCCATGCCCGCCGTCGCCGAGGGGGCGCGCGTCAATTCCCATCAGCCAAACTGTGAAAGTAAATACTGTGACTTCACATCGAATCAGGAAAAGCGCGAGTATTTCGCATCGTCACCTGGGATCGACGACCACGCCCACAAGGCACATCAAGCCAAGCCTCTCCAGCACCGATTCCCCTTCCCTTTCCCGAAACGCCGCTCTGCGCTCGCAGTTGATCGGCACGTACCTGTTGTTGCTCCACGTCCTGAGTAACCGACGCCGCGTCGGTGGTGCTACTCTTGGCGTCGACGTCGTCGTCTGGCTGTCTGTGCTCCTCCGCTGCCGCAGGCTTGCCGCCCGACAGCGAGGGGAAGTCTTGAGGTTTGAAAACCGGGGGCTTGGCGGGCGCCGCGGCCTGCCGCTTGGCACCCGGGCCCTGTTGTGTGTTGCCAGGGCCGCTCTTGGACGACTTTTTGCGGTTGGATCCGGCGCCCGGGGCTCCGGGCCGGCGCGACCCTCCGCGCGACCCGGGGCCCGACGCAAACGGGTAAGCCTGTCCGTCGCTGCCAAATTGAGAGGCAGACCCGGTCGAAGCGTTTCCGCTGGCGGACGCGCGGCGGCGGTCATTGCTGCCGCTCGGCCCGCTTCGGCCCTGCCGCTGGCTGCCCGAGTTCGAATACTTGCCAGAAGAAGACATTGAACGGCCTGCACGGTTTGACGAGCCTTGGCTCATGTTGGAGCCGCCCATTTGTTGTGCCTGGGACGGATCCATCTGTTGGTTTTCATGACCACGCAGCCGTGAATCGTTAGCGCTTCCAATTTCTTACTCCAGGAGCCCCTCTCACCCTCTCTTGATCGCGCGGCATGCCATACGTGGTTCTCGAGCCCATCATTAGAACGAAAGTATTTGTTCGTCACAGTGTGTCGGAGATTGTTCACATAAGAGAATCATCGGGCCTGCTTGCGAGATACCAGCGACAGCTTGCCAGAGCGCTACCAACACCCCCTCCGACCTTCCCTTCTTCTTTCCTTGCTCCCGACACTTACCTGATAACCCCACCCCTGGGAGTATCCCATCATGTTGCCATACTGATACGCGTACGGCGCGTAGGCGCCCGGCGGCACGGCACCGTAGACGCCCGGCTGAACGACCTGTGGTAATGGCCGGATGGCCTCGGACTTGAGACGCGCCTTCACGGCCTGGCCGTGCAAAGACTTGCCAATGAGGTGAATGACGGCGTCCTTGGCCTCATCCTCGGTCTCCATGGTGACAAACCAGGACTGGCCAACCTCGCTGCGAATCGAGACAACCGTAAAGGCGGTGTCCTGAAAGAGAGCCTGGATGTCCTCTTCCTTGGTTTCCTCGGGGGCCTCTCGGAGAATGATCGTCGTCCGCGCCGGTCGTTTCCACAGGTTCTTAATTTTGGTGCCGTCCTCGCTGAGCTCGCAGACGGTACTGTCTGCGATGGCCTCGACGATGGCGTCCTCGCTCTCGGTCAGCTTGCGGACCTTTCGAAAGGTCGCAATGGTAGCCACCGGGATGAAGCCCTCGCTGTCCATCTGCGAGAGCATGTAGGCATCCTGGTTCAGGTTCTGCTGACTAAAGTAATATTCCACTTGCGCCTTGATGCGCACCTTGAGCGTCGCGGGGTCCATCTTGGACACATCGACGGGCTCGGCGCTGCTGTCCGACGAGTATCCGGCGCTGCCGCTGCCGGCCGGGGACACGGGGCGGTCTTGGGCGCCCTCGGCCGCGTCTTGCTGCTGCTGCTGCTGCATTTTCTTCTCCTCGGGCTCGCCGGCGTCCACCTCGACCTGTCCCGCCTTGTTGTTCTTCTTGACGCCACTGATTGCCGCGTCCAAATACCCGGGTTCGGAGCTTACCATGCTCGAAGCGGCCTCCGTCGCGGCTCCTGCTCGCTCTCCACGAGCGCGCAAGAGCTCTCGAGGTCGGTCGCTCACGAAGGGACCTTGGCCTGGCTTGTCGTCGCTACTCGTCTCGTTCGAAACCCCGTTCGTTCGAAACCTCGTTCGATCCGGGCCTTCTCGCGGCCGCCGCTGCGGCGCGGCTGCTGCCTGCGAGGCCGCCCGCCTGCGCGCGGCTGGCTGGCTGGCTCGCGCGCGCGGCGACGAGCCTGGCCGGGCGGCCGGCCCCGGGTGGGTGGGTGGGTGAGTGGTTGGCGGCGCGGGATGCTCGAACAGATGGGATGCTCCGCGACGACCTCTGTCTCCGCGCAGGACCCCCTCCGCGCGGGCGGCGCAGCGCGCGCTCGGGCGCTCGCTGGCCCGCGGCGACGCGCGGGCGCGGCGGTCGGGCGCGGGGAGCGGCGGCGCAAGGCGAGCGGGCGAGACCTTTGCGCGGGGTCGAAAGGAGTCTGTTCAAATTCAAATTCAAATTTAAATTCAATCAAAATAAAGAATTCGAATAGGCAACTTCGAAGGGCCCGGGGAACACTTGGCGGCGGCGATAACCCACTTGCCGGCCGCTATACCGCACTTGCGGGACGCCAAGCGCAGAAAAGAAATGCTTGGTTTTGGGTGGCGGCGGCGGCGCCTCGGGTGGCCCCACCAGAGAGACTCGCCTCGCGAGACCTTGGAGACCCGCTTCGAGGCCGCCTTCGAAGATGCCGAGACCCCGACGATTGAATGCCGATTGAAAATGGTCGATCGATAAATTGCGAGCTGCGAAAACTTGCTTTCGGAGTGCCGATGACGACGGAGAGCGTTGTCCTGGTGGATCATGAAGCACGCAAAAGGTATCAAATGAAATGGATGGACCGTGGAAGCCTTGGACTCCTTGGAGCCCCTCGTTCGTTTGGAGGCACCGCTATGCGGCGAAGATGATCAATCAACAATCAGTCAATCAGTAATCAAACAACACACAAGCACCACCACCTTATACGTTGCGAGATGCACGGATTGGTGGACGCATGGCCCAGGCGTGGTCTCTCGACAGGCCGAACGTCGTGAAGAAGAAGAGGCCACCACCGCCGATTGGAGAGGAGACGAGGCGAGAAGGAGCTTGCTTGCCGTGATTTTAGCACTGCTGTCACGGCAAGCAGCTGCTCTCGGGCTCAATCGAAGTCGACGCCAAGGCAAGCTAGCAGCAAGCCTGCTGCATCTCACTCCCAAGGATTACTTGCTGATTGACATTGCCTCGGTCGGAACACATCGTTGCTGCCTGGGCCAGTACTGACAAAACCCGATGAGCGGCACGGCATTCCTCGCTATGCACATTGATTTCGCCGTAAGACTTGCTCGAGGTCATCAGGCCTCGGCCTGGCGTTGTGCTTGATGACGATGATGAATCTTCATCAATGTGAAGAAGCAACTTGAAGAGATCCGTGATGATCTACACCAAAGAGGCAGAGAGACATCGAGGCAGCCTGCGCGCGGCCCGACGATGGCGCGCCTCATCCAGATCCCGCTGCTCGACGTGCCCGGGTCGCAGGACCTCGCGACCTCGTCCCCGAGCGGCCGCCGAAGGCGCCCAGATGGGCCTGGCCTCCTCGATGACCACGACCCGGACCAGGAACCCGGTCGACGGCGCGTGAGCGACCGGCGGCTCGCGCGGGACAGCTGGCTCGGGGAATACTGCTGGCGGTACGGGTGGCTCGCCAAGGAGGCGCGCAAGTGCTCGGCCCTCGTACCTTATCTTGGCCGAGGCTTCGAGACCCAGGCCGACCTCGACGCCTACCAGGAGCACGGCGTCGCCTACGCGGCGCAGCCGAGGGCCGGCGACCCCGTCTCGACCGCGTTCTCCCGCGTGCTCGAGCACGAACGCCAGCTCCAAACCGACCTCGCCCTTGGGCAGACATTGGGCCGCCATGACGAGGCCGAGATTCTGGCCTCTCCGCGCGTCGTGGCTGCGCTGCGTGCAGTTGCAGCGCGCCTTGCCGGCGCCCTCGCCTTCTTGCACGAGCGCGGCATCAGCCATAACTTGCTGCACCCAGACGACGTGCAGGTGGAGCTTGACGAGGACACCGTCGACATCCGAGACGTGCGGCTCGCAGCGTACGCGCTCCCATGGCTCTCCAGCCGAGTGCTAGTTCGCGACCTGGACTGGCTCACCTATGCGGCGCCCGAGGTCGTCGCGAGATGGTCGCCTGGCTCGTACGAAGGCGCCGCGGGCCTTTTCAACCCCAAAGCAGACGTTTGGGCCATGGGCATGATCCTCGCGCGGCTTGTAGGCCAGGCCGCCGATGAGACGGAGCCAGAATCCCTGCGCCGCCTCGAAGGCCTCGCGCAGCGCAGCGCCGATCCAAATGGCCCAATCGTCTCTTACGCTGACGAGATCCTCTCGCAGTCTAGGGAGACGCCGTCGGGCCAGCGGACCCTGGACCCCGACTTTGAGGACTTTTTGTTTCGGTGTCTGTTGTTGCGGCCGCGCAATCGTGACAGCGCTGCAAGCCTGCTCGAGCACCCGTTTCTGCGCGACGCCGTGGCAGACGTCCGAAACACTGTCCCAGAGACGTCAACTCTTTGGAGCGAGGCACTTGCGGCACCGCGCAGCGCGAGTGCGTCGCGACTCGCCGCCGACATGAACCTTTTCCTCAAGCTTCGCGGCTGCGGGGCGCGTCTGCGGGCATTCGACAAATTGCAGCGCCGCAAGCTGGCTGGGTGCGCGGTAACGGCAAGGGCTGACCTGGTTGCCGAGGCTAAAGTGCGTCGGGCAGTCAACGCGCAGGACATTGCCGGCGGCGCGCCCCGGCCGAAACAAGTTGCGGACGCGGATGCGGATGCCGATGCCGATGCCGACGAAGACCCCGCAGAGGGGGAACGAGACAGCCATGACGAATCCGAGGACAAGGCCGAGGGCCACAAGGACGAGACCACTGGCGAAAGCGAGCAGCTCGGCCGGATCGTCCAGGTGCAGCAAGTGCTACTCATGCTGAGTGTGCGGCGCGATCACACTCGACTCGGATGGGAGCTCCGGAGACTCGTCGAGGCCATGAGCACGGCCCAGGCTGTCGACACCCTCGAGGTCTCTGCTTCCTTGCGCGCGCTCGCGTGGGTCGGTCTCTTGCGCGTGCCTCTTGCGCCAGCGCGGCCCGGTTTGGCATTGGACGCCATCTCGGGTGCTCCATTGCAGATTGCCCAGAGCGCGCTCCTCGAATTCGAAATGCTTAGACCACTCATCGCCCAAGCGCACGAGGCGGACCAGCAGCTCTTTCAGGACATTCCTCGATGCCACCAATATCACCCGGTCATGCGCTCCGGCAAACTCCGGCGGCAAGTGGGCGTGGTCCTCAAGGCCTGGGTCGTGAGCCACCCGCAGGGAGCGTACTGGCAGGGCATGGATTCGGTGGCGGCCGCCATTTGTGCGCTGTTCCCGGGAGACGAGGCGACCTCGTTCGCGGTGCTGGACCGCCTCCTAGCGCAGCACCTGCCCGGGTTCTTTTTGGCGTCCAAGACGCGCAACACGCAGAGCATTCACTGCAGGCTGTCGGCCGTAGAACAGCTCTTGGTGTTCCACGACCCGCGACTTGCGGAGCACCTGCGATCTCTCGGCGTGGAGACGGAGCACTTTGCGCTGCCCTGGGTTCTGACCATGTTTGCGCACATTCTACCGATTGGCGCCGTGTGGCGTATGTGGGACTTTTGCTTCGCGCGCGCACCGGGCCGCGGCCTCGTTTTGCTGTGCGTGAGCGTGCTCGTCGAGCTCCGCGATGTTCTGATCTCCTACTCGGACTTTGGCGACGCTGTGACCTTTCTTACGCGGTTGCCAGTATCGCTCGATCGCCTCGTGGATCGATGTCTCAAGCTCGCGCGCGTGGCAGACCGACTCACGCCCGATCTCGCGGCGCTGCACTGGGAGACCAATGTCGAGGCGGGCGGCTTGCCGCGCCTCTTCAATGCCGAAGCGCTGCGTCTTGGTCGCGACATGATCTTCCTCGTCGAGGTGGTCTCCACCACGGGTTCGAGCACATCCGTAGGCGCGGCGGATTTCCATTGCGGCCAGGGCCAGCCCGCCAGCAAGGATGCCCCGCGCGTGATCGCCGCGCTTGCCAAGGCGAAGTCTGGCTCTTCATCCCTTCCCACGAGCACTCCCTCGTCTTCGTCATCAACGTCTTCCTCGTCTTCAACGTTTTCGTCATCGTCATCATCGTCGTCGCCATCATCGTCAGCCTCGGCCGCGGCCGCGCCTCCTCGCGCCTGGCCCGAGCAGCAACGGCGACAATCTCGACACGTAATTGCGCTCTTCGGCGACGACGACGCGGCGGTCCACGCGCTCGCAACGGCGCTCATCTCTGAGCACCGGGCGCCCTTTGTCTGCGTCGTGGCGCCCGCAGCGATGTCCGGTCTTTTTGCGAACGCCTACTAGTTTAGGTTTTCAGGCCGGGTGTCACGCCACGAACGGACCCGCTGCTCCCGACTTCCGCTCCCTATTTTGTAAATACATGGCTCTCACCCTCGATAATCCTCGGACCCGATGATTACGCGCAGCTCTGCGCGCGATGTCCCGCGCGCGATCGCAACTGCGCCTGATGCGCTCTGGATGCGCTCTGGATACGTCCCTTCTGGCACAGTTCGTAGTACATGAGTCGTACATAACCTCTCAGGACATCCTTTCGGCTCACTAAGTCGCGCGCAGGGTGGCACCCAGGTCGCTCATGTCCGTCCGTACCGGCGCCCGTCGCCCTGGCGAGTCCTTGCAGCTCGGAGAACATGCCGTGCATCCTGAAGGATCTCCTGAAGTCCAGTCAGTGATGCTGTTGTGCCAAGATTTTGGTCCGGTCGAACCGGCCAATCTTTCGACATCTTGATCGGAAACATTGGTGAAACTTGAAGTTGCCCTCGATGCGCCCTGGCATGCATGCGCATGCATGCATGCCGGTGGCCGTGGCCGTTTTCCTGCGCTGCGGCGTACGAGAGCGGCGCTCAATCTAATCTAGGCCCTAGTCTTGGCCTCGTTCTGTGCTCTTGTGACTCGGAATGAGTTGTTGAGACTTGGTAGCGCGCAGGATGCATCGACGAGAACGACGATCCCGCGCGACTCCCGAGACAGACCAAGAAGTGCGAGTCGTCAATCACGCCTTCGGTAGCGACACGAGCACGCGAGAGGCTAGACGATTACAAGAGACAACGAGGCGGTGTGGGAGCCCTCGAAAAAGGTCGCACCAGTCACAGCAAAACTGAAAATTGGTTTTCGTAGCCGAACGAGGCCTGGACCGCGCGTACGCACTCCGAAGCCCAGGCGCGGGAGAAGATGGCGGACGTCGATATTATCGACCTCATGTGGACGAGCGTCAAGGCGATTCTGCCGGTCTTCCTTCTGCTTGGCTTGGGCGCCTTCTTTGTGCACAAGCGCATCCTGGACGCCAAGGCAGCAGCGGCGCTCTCCTGGCTCTCCAAGTGGCTGTACTCGCCGTCGCTCGTGTTCGTGCGACTGGGTCAGGGGTTCTCGCGCGAGCTCTTCTCTGAAGTGGGCGTGCTCATGCTCATGGGCGTGATCATTCTGAGCTTTAACTTCATCATTTCCTGGCTCCTGGTACCCGTGGCAAAACCAACGAGCTCGTTTCGCAAGTGGTTCGTCTTCTCGATGACGTTTACCAACGCCACCTCGCTGCCGCTTGTCTTCATCTCGGCCGTCTGCACGGGTGGCAAGATCCGCAGACCAGCGCGCGAGATCGAGGCGCTCTCACTCGTCGACAACGAACAGTACTACGAGAGCGCGGAATGCATCGAAACGGGAGAGCTCTACTTGGTCATTTACATTGCGCTGCCATACGTGCTTGTCTTTATAACGGCGATGCTGCTCAAGTCCACGGAGAGCTCTGCGCAGATGACTGATGCTGCGGCTGCGGCGGCTGCCGACAAGAAGAGCACGCATGATCTCGAAGCCTCCCCGCAGGCGGCGCCAGACGCCTCGTCGACGTCGCCGCGCTCTAGCGTCGACGTCTTCTCCGCGGACCACGTGGTCGAGCTGGCGCTGCCGGCGCCTGAAAGCGCCGCACAGGAGGCCCAGGTCCAGGAGCATCGACAAGGCCAGGTCGTGGCGGATCCCGTAAGCAACAGGAACATCGCGTGCAGCGCGAGCAGCAATAGCAGCAGCACCACGTCGTCAAAACCTCCTTCCGCGATGCGCTCGGCGTCATTAGCGGAGCCCACCAGAGCAGGTGCAGAGGCAGTCGAGCTCAGCAGCGACGAGGACGAGACCGCCGCCTCCAGCTGGTTGAGGAGATGGTCGCGCATCGCGTATCAGGTCATCATGCAGCCGGCCGTGCTCTCCCAGATCTTTGGACTCATTGTCGGATTGAATCCCAAGCTTCAGTCCTTCGTATTCAACACGAACTCGGTTGCCGCGCCCTTTGTGAGCGTCTTGAAGACCCTCGCGCCGGGCCTCGTTTCGGTCGTCACCCTCGCGCTTGCTCTTCTTGTGGGTTCCAAGCTCACCAAGACAAAGTACAGCGAACTGCTCGGGGGCGACGAAGAACGCATGGGCATCTCACGTAGGACACTCTTCGTCTTTGTGTTCGGCCGGATGTTCATCGTGCCGGGGCTCTCATTCATGCTTCTGTACGTCACCATCGACCTCTTCCCAAAGGACCAGATGCTGCTCATGATCCTCTTTTTTGAGGTGTTCGTCCCGAGCGCCAACATGTGTGCGATTTGCGCGCCGCCGGACCAGGGCCAGATCATCAGCCTCGGCATGATCAACCAGGACCTCGTGGGCATCTTCAGCATGACCATGTGGTGCTTCATTGCCCTAACAATCACCACGGGGGCCACCTCCTCTCTGTAGAAAGCTAGTACGTACTACAACGATCGTTTGAAGTCTTTACCAATCGCGCTCTTCACGCGCGCCTCGCCGCAGCGCGCTAGGCTGCAGATGCCGCGGAAGACAACCCTGGACTGCTGTTCTTAGAAATTGCAGGTCTCAACCTCGCGGCACTACTCCTCGTCGCCCTGATGACGACGCCCTGACGCGTCCTTGCAAGTGCGGCACAGCTCGGCGACGTGGTCTGGTGACGCCCGGGGAACATTCTCGCCGTGCATCCTCAGGCTGTGCATTCATCCATCTCGCATGCATGCGCCAGGGTTTGCGCAGATGCTGCTGTCGGGTCGGGTCGCCCTTTCTGCCCAGCTTTTGGTCCGGTCGAACCGCCCCAGATCCAATCATCATCTCCCGGGACTCGGGAGGAAACCTTGGAAGCCTTGCCCAATCAACAACCCTCGGAAGGTTTCACGATCGGCACGGCCTCTGGCACTGCATGCATGCATGCATGCATGCATGCCGATGTTCTTGCGGCGGCGGCAGCGTGCGAGAACGGCATTCATCCGCTTTTGTGACTCGACGGAGATGAGACTTGTTAGCGCGCAGGGTGCATCGACGAGGACGACCCCGACTCCCGAGACAGACCAAGAACTGCGCGTCAAGACAGCGACGAGAACTCGGCACGTCGGTCCGGGCAAGCACGCCACCGACCTGCAGCGACGCGAGCACGCGAGGCGCGAGGCGAAGCGGGTCTCGATAACGCCAGACGGTGGTAGACGACCGACCGACCGATCGACCACCAAAGCGGCAAGGTTGACGTGGGAGCTCTGGCCACGGACAACGGGAGACTGCGGAGACGGTCGCACCAGCAGAACTGAATATTGTTCGTAGCCGAGCGAGGCCTGAGCCGCGCGTAGGCGGGCCGAAGCCGAGGAGGCGCGGGAGAAGATGGGGGACGTCGATATCGTCGACCTCATGTGGACGAGCGTCAAGGCGATTCTGCCGGTCTTCCTTCTGCTTGGCTTGGGCGCCTTCTTTGTGCACAAGCGCATCCTGGACGCCAAGGCAGCAGCGGC
>KQ758795.1:5084-17747 GCA_001462505.1 Aurantiochytrium sp. T66
CTAGGCTACCATTGGTAGTCATTCATTCGATGATGATCACCCGCACGCACACTGTGGTTCTCCGGGCCGCCGGGCCGGGTTCTCCAGCCAGCGAGGCAGCCGAGGCAGCTCGTGCGTAGCTCGTGAAAGGTGACTGCCGTCCGCTGACTCGGACTGTAGTGGCTGACTGCGCTCGCCGCCCGAGATGCCGTGGCTCGTGAAGAGCATCGCGAAGACCGCGTGACGACAGGAGGACGCGATGCTAAGTTGCGCCCAATTGGGCCGGTCAAAGACGGGCTCTTGCGGCGCCGCACTGGCTGCCGCGAGTCTGACTTCGCTCACGCTGGGCTCGTCTTCAAGCCATCGTTGCGACGGTGCCGGAGTCGTGGTGGACGTGGACCCAGGCTCTGGCCTCTGGCGGGCCAGAACACGTGCCAGTCACAACGCGCGAGCAGCATCGTCGCCACAAGGCCATCGGACGCCAAGGCGGTCCCAAGGAGTGTCCCGTCGAAGCGCGCGAGGCTTGCCGGGACCTTGCCGGCGAGACCTGCAAGTTGACCGTACCCGGGTACGTACGTACGTACCTGCCAGGTATTACGTAGACTAGGTTAGTAGGTACCCGTAGTACGTACTAGGCTGTCACTAGGCTAGGCCTAGCCTACTGGTAGCATTGGTAAGTCGTACGTATCTTTAGTAACCCCGTAAAGCCGTGTGCGTGTGCAAGCAGAATGCTCTTCCAGCTTCCAGGCAGCCCAGGCTGCTGCACATGCCTCGATGCCTCCCTTCCTTCCGCCACAGCCGCCATTACTACGTACCATGTATCTTATGTATTCGTCGGGTCTACGTGGGTACGTATACGTACGAGGCCTGGCCTAGGCTAATGACGAAGCACGATCACTTCACGATCATCTTCACGATCTTCACGACGAGTCCGTGTCATCCGTGTCGAGTCATCATCACTGTCCAACGCGCACGTGTCCTCGCATCGCTGGTAGGCCTACTACGTACCCAGGGTACTGTACGTAGGCTTGAACCTGCATCGATCTATCGATCGATCGATCGATCGTCGCGTCTCCACCACCACGAACTTCATCAGTCGTGATCATCGTTTCCGGCCTGCATTGGCCTCCCGGTGTCCTCCCGGTTCCCGTGGCCTCGCGGGCCACGCGCGCCGGCCCAGCCAGCAGCTCGCGGTCCCGCGTGCGGTCCGTACGTACGGGTACTACGCGCCGTGCTTGTCGCGTCTAGTACTACTTTCAGGGGGGCGTGCGTACTATACGCACCCCGCGAGGCAGACGACCAAGGCAACGCAGCAGCTGCCCGCGGCGCCGCCGGACGTCGCGCGGGAGCGCGGCGCGGAGACGCGCCCGACCCGTCGCGGCGTGAGGTCTCGTCTCATCTCATCTCATCTCGGCGCGGGTCGGCACGTGCACGCGCAGACCCACGCACGCGCAGCGCGGCCATCTCGACCCGACTCGACCTCGTCGCGGCGCGCGCGCGTGGTGCCGCGCTCCTCGTGACCTCGCCAAGATGTCGACGCGCAGGCTGGTGATGATGCGCAAGGAGGAAAGCTTCCGCGCGCGCGAGGACGAGCCCGAGGAAAAGGCCGTGCTGCGCGTGCTCGAGCAGAACGACAGCAACACGAGTCTTGTCCGGGACCTCGTCGACGAGATCGAATCGTCCGGCAACGCCGACGGCGAGACGACCACAAAGCGCAAGCGCAAGGTCAAAGTCGACGCGACAACGCCGTACCTGACGCACGCGCACGTGCGGGCCATCGAAAAGGGCAACTTCATCTACGACCCAGAGCTCGTGCAGACGGTCGCCGACCTCAGCCGGCGCCTTGCCAACCTCGACCACTACGTCACCGATCTCGAAAAAGAAGGCGGCGCCACCGACGACGACCCGGATGCCTCCAACAAAACGGTCCGCGTCATCAATCCGCGCATGACCGAGGTGCTCCTCAACGACGTCGAGGACTTCCTCCAGGTCATCTCCAAGATCATCAGCAAGATGGAGTTCATCCGCGAGTACCACGAGGATACGCACTGCGAGATCATGGAGCAAATCAAGAACGAGAGAAACGAGAGCGCCCCGCAGCAGTCGGGCGGCTGGTGCGCCGTGCTCACTGCGCAGGCCGCCTACGTCTGGCATAACCTCGTGTGGGCCATCGGCCTCGGTTGCTACCCCTCGCGCTTCATCAAGGGCATCACCAACAAGTACGACCAGCCCATGCCTCGCCGCCTCACGCTGCCCCACGCCTTCGAAAAGAACCGCCGCCAGCAGCTGTACGGGGCCGTGTACGAGGGCTTTCTCGAGGTGGCCAACATCGGCTCCGACATCCTCTTCATCACCACGCAGCTCCACAAACTCATCGGCACGAGCTGGGCGCCGCTCTTTTACGTGTCGGCGGCCGCGCTCGCGCTCACATTCATCGGCCGTCTCATGGTCGGCCTCGCGGACTATCGCCTGGTCGACTGGAAAGACCGGCGCCGCGTGCAAAAGTACTTTGTCGGCCTCCTGGTGGGCCTCATCGAGCCCAACACGGGGTTCAACGACCTCGTCAAGCGCTCCTTCAAGGTCCAGGAGACCCTGGGCCACAGCATCATCGGCGAGTCCGTCGGCAGCTTCGTCAAGGACCCCATCGCCACCCAGGCCAAGGCCGACTACAAGGCCGCGCGCATGTCCATCCTCACGGCCGCCATCCTCCTCGTGCAGGATATTCCGCTCATCGTCGTCGAGATCCTCTTCATCATCAGCTTCCAGCAGGGCAACTTCAACTTTGTCTACTGGATCGCCCTCGCCACCTCGCTGCTCTCCGCCTTTCGCCAGCTCGTCGAGGCCTACAAGCTGCTGCAGGACATCCCCGGGCTGCGCAACATTGTCCTCGTCCGCCACCTGGTCCTCGACCCGGACGAGGACAGCGACTACAAGTCCGCGATGGAGATCAACGAGATGTCTGGCAGGGGCACCAACGGCAGCACCCCCATGCTGGAGATCCACGACACGGAGGGCGACGACAACGACCACCCCAGGCAGCGCAAGACCGTGCAGTACGCCCTCGCCAACTTCTTCAAGTACGACCGCAAGGAGTACACCAACAACAAGGTCGGAATGCTCGAGGCGGCCAACATTCTCATCAGGATCCTCTTTGCGCCCTTGACGCTGGGCATCTCGCTCCTCTGGCGCCCGGCGAATCGGTACTCGTGGGGCGCCTTTGAGCACTTTCGCGAAACCATCAGCGCGGCCCTCATCGTCGAGGGCAAACCGTTTTCAGTCGTCAAGGTCGATCACGAGGAGCGCAAAAAGAACGTCGAGGCGCAGCCCGTCACCCCCGTCGAGCTCGTGGACGACCTCTTCTCGAACAAGACGACCACGCGCAAGCTGTCCAACACGCTCCCCTTTGACGAGGGCGTCCTCTCCATCCTCTTTTGCCGCATGAACAGTCGCACGCTCTTCCGGTCGATCCGCACGCTCGAGCTCACGGACTGCGTCAGCGTCAACGACGAGGTCCTGCGTCTCATCGCGCTGCGCTGCCCGAACTTGCAGAACCTCAACCTCAGCTTCTGCGTCCAGGTCACCAACCGGGGGCTCTTCAACCTCAAAGAAAAGAAGTGCCTGGCGCTCGGCTCCGTCACGCTCGACGGCTGCACGCGAATCACGAGCGAGGGCGTCAAGCACGTCGCGCAGTGCTCCGGCCCCAACCTGTGGCAGCTCAGCCTGCGCAGCCTGCCCAAGATCAGCGCCGACGTGTTCATCCACATTGCCGAGAAGTGCCCCAACATCCGGTCGCTCGTCTTCGACGTCGACGTGCTCTACAAGGAGGAGGCGGGCCGCAGCGAGTCCGACTTTCTTGCGGTCGACAGCAAGAGCCTCCTCGAGCTCCTCAAGAGGTGCGGGGCGTCGCTCCGGGTCCTCAAGCTCAGCAACGTTATGAAGAACTTCAAAGACTTTGACGACCTCGCGAGCCTCCTGAGTCCGTACATTCGCAGCATTTCGCTCGCCGGCCTCGACACGCTCACCCACAAGGACCTCCGGACGCTCACCAAGAAGACTCCCTTTTTGCGCGAGCTCCGCCTCTCGCGCGCTTCCAAGCTCGAGCACGCCAAATGCCTTCTCGAGAACTGCCACTCGCTCCGGGTCGTCAGCCTCGGCGGCACGGCCGTGCCCATGGCCGAGACCGAGTTGCTCTTCAAGTCCGGGCGCCTGCCCGACCTCGAGGTCGCGCAGATCGACCATCCCAAGGAGCTCGTCAAGTTCTACGCCAAGCAGCTCGTCCTCCAGCTCGAAAAGTACGACGCGGTGCGCGAGAGGCTGCTGCACGGGCGCGCGTCTTCCGCCTGCTTCCCGCTCTCCTCCGTGTGCTGCGGGCGCGACGTCGACGAGTCGTCGCGCGTCCAAGAGGCCTCCTGGGCGCTCGAGGACGGGCCGCAGACCGCCGCCATCGAGCTCGAGAGGATCCACACCAAGGTCGAGGCGATCCGCGAGCTCAACGAGGCCCTCACAAAGCGCCAATTCTCCGACGACCTCAAGTACAACGACCCCGACGACATGGCCGTGGTGGCGACCGCCGTCGAGCTCGTCGACTACGTCCGGCGCGCGCGCGAACGGCGGCAGCTCTCGCAGGATGACCTCGAGGCCTGGTTCGCTCTGGTCGGCGGCCGCGAGTTCGAAAAGGGCGACGCCCTGATTAGCATGACGCATGGCCTGCTCGAGACCCCGCTGCGCGGCGCGAGCGACCCCGCCGTCCCCGAGAAGACGCCCTTTGTCTCGCTCTCCTCGTTCGGCGTCATGTCCACGCGCCGCCTCAACATCAAGATCGACTTTACCGAGAACAAGTACGAGTTCATCTGCCCCTCCGAGTTCGAGCACATTTACATTACCTCGGGCAGGTTTTCGAGCAAGGTCCTCAGTGGCAGCATCAGCCCGCTCAGCGACGTCACCCTCAACCGCTCCACCGGGGCCACCAAGCAGCTCCTGCAGCGCTTCTGGTTCATCCCGCCCAACGCCCGCTACTACTGCTGGGCGTACCCGATCGAGGGCCTCGACCCCGAAAAGCTCGACTTCCGGGCGAACCAGCGCTACGAGGACACGCCGCTCCGCCTCTTGCACTTTGGCGGCTACCTCTACTTCGACGCGGACCGCCACTTTGTCGCGGCGTCCGCGCTGACCTTTGGCACCGCGCTCAGCTTCAACGGGCCCTTTGAGATCCCGAAAAGGAGCGTCAAGCTGCTCGAGCTCGAAAAGCGCTGGCACAAGGTGACCATTCTCCACCTCATCCCCGAGGACGCAGAGAGCGTCGAGTTCTGCTACATCTTCAGCGGCGAGACCGTCCTGCCCGAGCACCTGCGCAAGGACCACTGCCAGCACGGCTGCTTTGCGTACCGCATCACGCCCAAGGACGGCGGGCCCGTGCGGGGCTTTGCCTACAGCATCACCACCGTCAACGAGGCCATCCTCGCGAACCCTGCCCATGCCTGATGACTCTACCTACATACAATCAAACTACCTTTGTTCGTTCGTGCGCTAGTCCTTTCACCACGTCTGCGTGAGCCCGCTCTCGAGCTTGGGCACGGCGTGGAAACGGGTGTGCAGTAGCCTCCGACTCTCGTCGCCAAAGGGCGCGCCCTGGATCCAGTCCTTGTACACGGCCGCCACTCTGGGGTTGTCTTCCGGAGCGCGCAGCACCCGCTCGTGAAAGACCGCAGACACCTCGCCGAGGCGCTCCCGCTGCGCGGCGGCCTTGGTGGCCTCTGAGGCGACCATGTCGGCTTCCGACACCGCCGGCCGCGCCTGGCCGCCCCCGTTCAGGCAGCCGCCGGGGCACGCCATGATTTCCACAAAGTCGTACTTGCACTTGCCGCGCTTGAGCTGCCGCACAATGGCCTGGATATTGCGGAACCCGTAGGCGGTCGCGAAGCGCAGCGCCGGCTTGCCCTGGACGTGCAGCTCGACCGTGCGAATGTCCGCGTTGCGCCCCTGCTTGAACGGCAGCGGCCCGCGCGGGACCTCGACCCCGAAGAGCTCCTTTGCCGCGGTGCGAAAGACATACTCTACATAGCCGCCGGACCCGCCGTCGGCAGCACCCGCGCCCACCGCAGAGGCCTCCGAGAGCGCAGCGAGGGCCTCGGAGACCCGCCGCGCGCTCTCCGCGTCGACCTCGGCGGCATCTTGCATTGCGGCGTCGCCGTCGCCGTCGCTCGCGTCGGCAGTCCCGGATGATTCCGCGTCGTCAATCATCAGATTGGCGAGCTCCGTCGTTGTGAGCACGCAGTCGACATCGCGCGCGTCTTGGTCTTTGTCGTAAAAGTCGTTCCGCGAAGCCTCGAGCTTTTTGTCCGCGCAGGGCATCACCGTCGCGTGCAAAATCCGGCCAGGCCTGACGCCAGTCTGCTTGCTGATCCAGTTCTTGACCAGCGCGCCCGCAATCTGCTGGGGAGACTTGGTCGTGGAAATGTACGGGATCGCCTCGGGACACGACTTCTCCGCGTAGCAGATCCAGCCCGGGCACGCCGACGCCAAGAGCGGGGTTAAAGCGCCGGCCTCGACGACGCCGCCGTGGTCGACCTCCTTGGGCGCCGGGCCTGTCGGGTCCATCTTGAGGGTCGTCGAGCTCACCGCCGCGCTCGTGGGCGGCGCCTCCCAAATCTGGCCCCGCGATGCCTGCTGCTGCGTCTTGTAGCGGTGGACGAACTCGCGCGACTGCTCGACGAGCGCCAGGTCGCCCGCCAGCGTGGCGTCGAGGACGAAGGACACGCGCTTGCGCTTCCGTAAAAAGTCCGCGATGCGCTGCTGCATCTCGGCGGCGCTCGCGACGCCGAAATGCGCCGCCATCGACGCGCGGGACTGCGTCGAGATCGTCACCACGACGGCGTCGAAATCGCCGGACGCGGCCTTGCGCTCGAACTCGTCGGCGCTCTGCTGCTCGATGAGCACCGTCTCCGCGGACGTCACGCACCCGCTGCACGCGAGGCAGTCGCTCAGGGACACCTGCGCGGTCTTCTTCGCCGAGGTCTTGATCAGGTCCGGCGCCGTCTGCGCCGCCGCCGGCGCCGTCTCCACCGTCATCGCGGCGCCGAGATCGTGCTCGATGCGCAGCCCCACCTTCGGCAGCGCGCCGCCGCCGCCCTTGCCGCCGCCATCTCCATCTCCATCTCCATCTCCATCTCCATCTCCATCTCCGCCGCCGCCGCCGCCGCCGCCCGCGAAGATGGGGTTCACGCACGCCTGCGCCGGCGCGATGAAGTCGTTCAGGTCGCCGAGCAGCACCGAGCTCGCGAAGCCGGACATCCTCTCGTTCGGGCTCTGCGCGGAGTTCGTCCGCCGCCGCGTCGCCGCCTCGGAGCAGCACGCCGACGACGAGCACCACGCCGTCGACGAGCACCACGAGGCCGCCGACGCGCTCAGCCAGGTCGCCACGGCCGGCCTGCACCAATCAATGAAAACGTCGAGAAGGAGCCCCGACTCGGAGCGAGAGCTCCACGGGATCATCGAGAGCTCCGAGTGGCCCGCAAGCGCAGACCATTGGCGTGCACGTACGTACGTAGGCTATGGGCGTGTACACGCTCTCGGTGCGGGCAAACGCTAGCCCCACGACATGCAGGGTACCAGGGTATCCCCGAACCGGCGACGACGACCACTCGCATCGTTATTTAGGAGAGAAATGGTACAGATCAGTCAGTCAAAGTTCGAGCCGCGGCTGGACTTGGACCTCTTCAGCTTGGTGGTCATCTTGAGCTTGGGGATCGTGCACATGCGATGCCCCTTCTCCTTGTCGTTCAGGTTCGCAAGCACGGTGCGGGCCTCGACGAGGCCGTCGTCGAGTCGCAGCGCCTCTTCGAGGGCGGCCTTGGCCCGCTCCTCGAGGTGCAGCGCCATGAGCGCCAGGCCTTTGCGCAGATGCGCCTCGGCGCTCTGCGGCGCAGCGACGAGCGCCATCTCCGCGCAGTGAACCGCGGCGCAGAACCACCGGCGCTCCATGTTGCACGCGCACCGGTGCATGTAGCTCTCGGCCGCCGTCGCGTTCGACTTGACGCGCGGCCAGCCGAGCTCGTTCGCGGCGTGCGTAAAGACCGCGACGGCATCTGCGAAGCGCTGTTCGCGCTCAAGGTCCAGGCCCTGGCGCACGATCCGCGGGACGTCCATAGTGTAGGTTGCTCCCTTGGCCAGCGCCACGGGCGCAAGATGGCAGGCGTCGAGGATCTCGGCCCACTTGTTGACCGTCTGGGACGACTCGCTCGTGAACTCGAGGGTCGCGTCAGGTACGGAAATGTCGTCCGTCTCGACTCGATGCGGCGCGTCCTCCTCCGCGAGGAGGCGAAAGGTGAAGCGCGACGAGAGCGAGAGCGCCGCCAAGGGGTCCTTGGCCTGCGCAGACTCGTACATGAGCATTGCGCCATTCTGCACGGCGCAGTACACCGTCGTCGAGGGCCGGCTCTGCTTTTGCCGCGAGAACTTGCTGCGCAGACTGCTCGCCACGCGCTGGGCCCGCGAAGCGGCCGACGCCGAGGTCAGCGAGGACACCGACGCCGTGCAGGTGCTCGACGATCGCTCCGTGCCCACGGACTCGCCATCTGCAAAAATGTGGTGGACGGCGCCAGATTGCCGGAGCTGCAGGGGCCCGCAGCGCGCAGAAGCCTTCCCCGCGGCATCGGGCGCGGTCTCCGCAAAGAGGTCCAGCGCCGTCAACGGCTTGAAAAAAGCCAGCACCCACTCCACCGCGCGGCCCCGCGGGTCGCGAAAGGCGTAGACTGCGTCCAGGTGTGGCGAGACGCCGGCGACGAAGAAGTGATGCCTGTCGCGCGCGTACACCCGCGTCTCGGGGGTCAACAATAACTCGTCGATGGCTTGCGCCGACGTCGTGAGCACGAAGCGGTTCTGCAGCAGCAGGAGGTGCGCCTCCGCTTGCTCGGGAACCCCGGTCACCTTCGGCAAGAGATCCTTGTGAAGCGCAGACTCGCACACCACGCTCGCCTCGTGCCGGAGGACGTCCTCGGCCTGCATTGAGTCGGCCCATGGCAGCTTGCGGGTCTGGTTCGCATCCTTGGCGCGCTTGAGGCGTTTCGCGACTGCGCCTCGGTACCATGCCCGGATTCTCGAGGCCGCGCACCGCGCTCGCAGCCTGCGCACGCCCCTGCGACGCCTCCAGTAGCGAAAGTAGGCCTGGATCGAAGCAGCGCCGTGCGTCTTTCGCCTCCAGAGATGCCGCGGCCCCAGCATTCGCGCCACGCTCTGGAGTCGACACACGGCCTTGCAGGCCGCGGCGAACTTTTGCAGCGCAGTACGCGCGCGCCACCACGCTGCGAGCCTAATAGTTGCCTTTTGCTGCGCCCGAAAGGCCAAGACCGCACATCTCGCGCGCCAGCAGGCTTGTAAGCGGGTTGCCGAGGCCTCGAGGACTTTACTGTCGACCAACAAGACGGCGCGCGCCGCCTTTTGCATCGTGCGGGCAGCCGCAGTTTCAACAATCTTTTCGAGGGCGTCCAGCCTCGCGAGCGCCCGTGGCTGCAAGAGGACGTGGTCGAGCCCGATGCGGAAAAAAGCGCCGTCCTGCAGCACCTGCCCGAGAAGGCGCGCGGATACCTTACGCTGCGCGCTGATGGGGCCCGCAGCGCACCCGCTGCGGACGGCGAGGCCGCAGAACCGCGACGCAAAGAGCTCGTGCGGAATCCGCTCGCAAAAGCCGCGCGCGCGGAAGCGAACCATTTCGAGGACCGAGAGATGGTGCAGCTGGTTGAGTACGAGTTCGCCATCAAACTCCGGGGTCTCGTCGACATCGTTTGAGAGTTCGAGCGACGCGCCGCTATCCTCCGCGGGGCCCGTCTCACTATCCTCCGCGGGGCCCGTCTCGCTATCCTCCGCGGGGCCCGTCTCGCTATCCTCCGCGGGGCCCGTCTCGGACGTGGCGGACTCGTCGCCGTCGTCGAGGGGACGCTCGACGCTGCCGGCCGCGTCGCTCGAGCTCGCAGACGTTGACGATGAGGCGGCCTCGTCGCCATCGATGCGACGCTCGACGTTGCCGGCCGCGATCTGCGGGCGTACGCAGCGCACAAAGTGGACCGAGGTGGCCTCCATGGCATCGTCCAGAAAGGCGAGCTGTCGGCGAAAGAGCCCCGAAATGGTCTTTGTGGACGCCATCGTGCGGACGGCCTTAAAGTGCGCGGTGACCGCCCCCATGCGCTGCGAGTGGCGCTGGCCTCCCACGGCCGGCTGCGCGTTCTCGGCGTTCACGTCGCGCGCTGCAGTGCTCGATGTGAGGTTGGCGTCCTCGCTCGCGGTGGAGGCCTGGAATAGTCGGGCGATGAACTCGTTCTTGCTCTGCAACAGCATGTCGGCCACGTCGGCTTGCAGCGCGTCGGCGTTCTTTTCCACAAAGCCGCGCACGTCGTACTCGAGGTCGCCGGCGCGATGCCTGACGACAAAGACGAGGGCGCCTGCTTGGCGCGGAATCTCGATCAAGTGGGGGCGCCCCTGCTGCTCCTGCTGCTCGAGTTTCGCACGGAGCGCTGCAACGAAGGCATCGTCGCCCAGCTGCAAAGCGCTCGCTTCGTCCAGAACGGCGAAAACGCCACAGGCTCTGTCGTCAATGGCTTTGATGACGGCGCTACTGTCGTGAAAGACGGCCATGTCGGCCTCGACGTCGAGGCCCTCGTCCTCAAGGAAGGCGCGCTCGGCCGCGACGAGGTGCGTCTCGAACTTGTGCTGCAGCTTTTCATTTGCGTAGTTCATGCAGAGCTGCTCAAAGGAATTACGCTGCGTGACCTCAAAGCCAAAGACGTCGAGCAGGCCAATCGAGGCGGAAGCCTGCTTGTCCGCGTTGCCCGCATTAATGCGCAGGTTGACGGTGCTGACGATAAAGTCAAAGAGGGCCGTGTAGAGCGCCTTGGCCAGCCCATCGCGCGAGGCGGTCGCTTCCTCCGCGGTCAGCGGGTGCGAGAGCACGGAAGAGCGCTTCGACCCGCCCGCCGAGACCGTCCTGAAACAAAGTGCCTTGTCGAGGACGTCCACGTCAACGGCGAGAAAGGCCGCGACGCGGTCGAGCGCGGCGGCGGCGCGCGCGTCGAGACGATCCACGCTGCACCCGTCGAGCCCGTGGCCCCGATCTGCGCTGAGGAACTGCAAGTTGCCCACTTCGAGGACGCAGAGAAGGGTCTGCCACACGACCTTGCGGTGCCTGGCATCGACACCGATCTCGTCGAGCGCGGCGCAGACACGCTGCATGGCTTCGACATCGGCGCCCGCCTGCGCAGGCGTCTGCGTTTGGCCCGCCCCGCTCGGCGTCAGGTATCTGTACTCGCTGACGTCGCCCGCGGCCTCGAGCGCAAATTCGCCCGATACTGCCGCCTCGCGCTCAGAGACTTCCGTGTCCGAGGAGTCGCTTGCCCCAGCGGGCCCCTCGCTCGAGTCGCGATGCTCGCGCTCGCCCCGGTCCTGGTCCAGGCGTCGAATGGAGGCGAGCAGCTGGTAAAAGACGTGAAAGTTGCGCTGGCGCGAGGCGTGGCCCACGACGCGCGTCTTTTCGAGCAGGAAATGCCGGGTCTGCGCCCCAATCAAGACCCCGTCGCGGTCGTAGTCGAGCTGGAGGAACTTGCCAAAGCGGCTGGAGTTGTGGTTGTTCTCGGTGGCCGCGTTGCCAAAGGCCTCGAAGACGGGGGACACGGTAATCATGTACTCTTCGACGGCCGAGCTGATTTCGCTGCGCGGCTCTGCAGGCGGCGGCGCTAGCGCAGCGAGCCCGCGACCGCGGCCTCGGGAGGCTCGACCGCCGCGCCGGCCGAGGGACACGGGCGACCCGAGTCCCATCTTGCCAAAGTAGTTGTCGACCTTTGATTTCGAGGCTTTCGCGGCCACGGCGCGCGCCCTGCGCGACTTCCGGGCGAGGCAGCGCGTGAGGAACTTGGCCGCCTCTGTCTTGCCGGCGCCACTCTCGCCGTTCACCATAATGGTCTGGGTCCGGCGGGTGGGGCCGGCCATCATTGAAGCGTAAGCGCGGTCCGCGACGCCGGCGAGGTGGGCCTGCGGGGAAACTGCCGACACCGCGGCGGTCGACACCGTCGAGGTCACGGACGCCCACGACGACACGGAGGAGGACGGAGACCGACCCCCAGAGGGATCCGCCGCGGCGCTCGCTTTGCTTTCTAGAGCGCTGTTCCGCCGGCTGCTGGGGCTGGAGGCAGCGCTCGAGGACCCGCCGTCGAAAGCACCCTGCACGAGGTCGAAGTAGTCCTCTCCAATGCCCTGGACCCCTTGCAGCGGCCTGCCCGGGTTCACGCTCACCAGGACGGTGCCGACCCATGTGCACGGGCACCCATCGAGGAAGCGTCGCCGAATCAGGTCCAGGAGCGCCGCCTCGTGGACGTGGGGCAGCTCGAGGGCGTCGTGCACATTCTCGAGCTGGCCCGCCACGAAGGGGAGCTCCTCTTCGCCGGCCTCGTCTTCCGCGGCGGGCCGCCCGAGTTTCCACGCCGCGGGGCCCTTTTCGCGCCTCCAGCACTCGCGCCGGGGCTCGAGCGGGGCGTCCGCGTCCATCCCGCGAGGGTGGAGATGTCGCCGAGCCTGGGCCCGCGCGAGCGCGCGCCCTTCGTGGGCGGCCGTCGGGTTCTCCCGGCGCGCGCGTGACGATGGTCGATCGATCGGGTCGAAATCTCGGCCCCGGGCCGCGGTGGTGCACGCGCCGCGGGCGTC
>KQ758795.1:17757-31382 GCA_001462505.1 Aurantiochytrium sp. T66
AAGACGGAATCGCCTGCACACACATTATGGCCGCAGGCATCCGTCGCCCCCCGGCCCCGCCGGCCCCGGCCCGTCCGGGCGCCGGGGAGAGCGCAGGCCCCGCGGCGGCCGCACGCGCGCGCGAGCACCGGCGCGCAAGCCACGCGGCCAGGCGGGGCGGGCCGAGAAGAGCGGAGCCGCGTGCGCGGCGCTTCGAGGTCGTCACAAACATTTCCTTGAGTCCATAGTCCTGCGCATGGGAGAACGGAGCGGAACCGCGGCCAGACGCGGTGTTGACAATTGTGTTGACAATGGTGTTGACGATAGTGTTGACAATAGCCGGAGTCCCTGCGCTACGATTATGAGACCAAACTTGCGATCGCCCAGCTTCTAGGCCTACTTGGACTCGAGCGTGGTGCTCATCCGGATCATGCGCGATATTGTCACGGTCGCACAGTGCTTGTGAACGCCGGCAACGACGAGACGGCCAGCTTTGCATTGGTCGATGGCGAGACCGCGCTTTTGGAGACCTGTAAATCTGGCCGTAAGGGAATTCGCTCAACTTGTGGCGCCAAGGTAGACCTCCAGACGAAGAAGGTGAGGAATCGTCTACTTCGCCTTGACAAGATCCATGAGGAGCTGCTCGGAAGAACTGGAGACGATATTTACGACTCGGACAAGTCGATGGCAGGACCGCGCTCATGGTGGTCTGTGATGGAACTCTGGCCGAAGATGCATATGTCGGCAGTGATGACTGTATTCGTGGCTACGACGAGATTGCAAAGCTTTTGACTAATAAGCGTGGCCTTGCGAAGCGCATGATAGGCACATCCAGCGTCCGCCGCCGGAGCCCAACCAAATTTTCACAAGCCTATCCACGCAATGTATCCACGAAGAATTCTTTTCGGTATCCAACTCGCGCAGCCTGCAGCTATAGACCGATGTGCCTAGCTCCGAGTCGATCGTGGATCCCGAGCAGGAATCCCAGGGGGCAGAGTCTGAGATTCTGAGAAAGAGCGAGTAGATATCGTACCATTGGTACGGTATCTTGCCCTACGGAGTCGCAAGCTCCGAGTCGCCAGACCTCGATTCGATCGATCGGTCGAAGCTTCAGTTCGGAGCGGGCCGCGCGCGCGCTGCGGCAGGTGCCCGCTCGCGAGCAGGCGACTGCGCGCTGCGAGATCCACGCCTTCGACGCCGCACCGACGCGGCAGAAGGAAAGCAACTTCGTTCGAGTCTCCCCGCGGCGTTCGCGTCGCTGTTCGTCGCGCCACGGCAAGCGAGCGAGCGCGCTAGCGAGCGAGCTCGGCGCCCAAGACCGGGCCGGTCCGGCCGCGGAGCCGAGGCGGCGCGCAGCAGCGCGTGCCGGTCGCGACAGCCTCATCGTCATCGTCGTCCTCATCGACGCCGCGACCACCGGCCGGACCGCCAAGTTACCCTGGCGCAACGACCTCTCGCTCGCGGACGTGGCGTACGCGGCGGGCGACACGATGGACTGGAATAACCGGCAGCACCAGCAGCAGCTCATGAACGAGAACGGGAGGGCTATGCACCAGCTGCAGAGCGAGGCGTCGGCGTCGCAGCCCTCGACCGAAAACTCGAACTCGTACTCGACGACCTCTCCGCCTGCGAGCTCCGACACCTCGCCAGCTCGGTCAGATTCTGCGCCGCAGCAGCCTCAAGGCCAGCAGCAGGGCCAAGAGCAGTATATCCAAATGCAAGCACGAAACCCCATGTTCATGCAGCAGCACATGGGGATGCCACAGATGCAGCAAGGTCAGCAGATGCAGCAGACCCCGGGAAATGGAATGTTCTACATGCAGCAGCATCCCCAGGCGGCGCAGTTCCCGCAATTTATGGCACAAATGCCCATGCAACAACAGCAGCCGCAGCAACAGCAAATGTTCGGCATGAACGGGAGCGGCTTCATGATGCAGCAGCAGCCGCAGCAGCAGATGCAGTGCATCATGCTCCCGGACGGCCGCATTGCAATGCTTCCGCAACAGTTCCAGCAGCAGCAGCAGCAGCCTCAGCAGCACAATATGGTACCCCAGCAAATGCAAATGCCGTCGATGCAAGCGGCTGGCAACGGAGCATGCACTGGTCCTGCCCAGAGCCCGCCCAACCAGGGACAGGCTCAAGACATCAACGCGGCGGCCAGTCAAAAGAAGGGCGCGGATCCCGGCGAGGCAAAGACTGGCAGCGGTACACCCTCTCCCAAAGATAAAAACGCTCTCCAACCGTCGAACGGCCCCGCGGAAACAGCTTCCCAAGGACAGTCGCGCAACGACAGCAAAGACGAGGACCCTCAAGACCGCGATAAAAACAACAAGCGTACGCGATCTGAAGCTGAAGACAACTCGTCGCAGCAGCAACCCCAGCAGCAGCAGCAGCAGCAGCAACCATTCCAGATGCAGCAACAGGTGCCGGTGCAGCTGAATCCGCAGCTATTTATGATGAACAACGGGATGCCAATGATGAACCTGCAGCCTCAGCAGCCTCAGCAGCAGCAGCAGCAGCAGCAACAGCTGGGCCCCGGCATGATGTTCTTCAACCAGCAGGGCACGGGCATGCAGCAGCCAATGCAGATGCCGGGCCAGATGGGCCCCAACATGGGGGCCATCCCCGTGCAAATGGCAAGCATCTTGCAGCAGCAGCTGCAAGGGGCGGGCATGCCCGATCTCGGGCGCAAGCGACAGCGCACCTCTCTTCCGGCGGTCAAGTCCTTGCGCGCACACGTCAAGTCTCGTAAGGTGCTTGGGCTGATTGTAGAGTTTGCCGGGCCGTTCAAGACGGCAAAGCTGAAAGAGGCGATTGAGCTCGCGCGCATCGTTCCCGGTGCGCGCTTTGCGTCTCACTTTCTCGTCTCGGATGCCGCGCTCATCTCTAAAGTTAAGTTCGGCGGTCTGGGTCTTCAACGCGGCAGCTGCTTTGCAGACATCTTCAGGGTCATCAATCGCTCAAAGATTCACATTCTCGACCTCGACGACACGCAGACGATCGAGCTGACTGCGCTCGCTTCACTGCCGGACCAAGTGCGCAAGGGAAGCACCATTGGCGAGGCAGCCCTGATGGCGCTGTGGACGGCCCTCAAGTCCAGCGCATGCCCCTTGGAGGAGCTCAACGCGGGCGGGACCGATGTCGGCGCCAACAAAGGCTACCGCCACTTAGGCGCAGCCCTTGCGCTCAACACCTCCCTCCGCGTCCTCAACCTCGACGACACCTCGGACGATGACACGAGCACGCAGGACTGCCGCGAGCTTGCAGAGGCACTGCAGCGCAACGCCAAGCTCCAGTCGCTCTCTTTTGGCGGGAACCGCGTTGGCTCAGCCGGCTGCAGCGCTATCGCCGAGGCGCTGCAGTTCAACAGCTCGCTCACAACGCTGAACCTCGAGGCAAACGGGATCGACGATGACGGCTGCAGCGCCATCGCCGACATGCTCAGGATGAACTCGGCCCTCAAGAGACTGAGCCTCGCGCGCAACACGCTCATTGGCGGTAGCGGGTGCCGACTTTTGGGCGACGCGCTCCGCGCCAACGGGACGCTCGAGGAGCTGGATCTCGACCAGATCGATGCCGGCGCCAATAGCGCCGCGGGCGTTCGTGCCATTACCGGCGCGCTCCGTTACAACTCGGCGCTACGGGCGCTCAACCTCTCGAACAACGACCTCGGCACGAGCGCCGCCGGATATCTTTGCAAACTCCTGCAATCCAACAACGTGCTGACCACCCTGGTACTTTCGCGTAACCGGCTCGGGCTCAAGGCCATTCGCCAGCTCGTTGCTGGTCTCGAGAAGAACTCGTCGATCGAGTGTCTCAACTTGGTCGGAAACCCGCTCACGCCCGAGTGCTGTCAGGATCTCGAAGCCGTAAGTCGCAGCCGGCCCAACTTGGCGCGGGCCCTTATTTTATAGCAGAAGACACAATTACTATTACTGGTCTCTTCGCTCGAGTTGTCTGCTTTCTGCGCGGCTTTCGAGCTGCAGAATTCCACTGTGCTGCTGGCGGTCCGGCTGAGCAAATGTCCTACTCTCGAAGTTCAGGGGCCGCCAAAAGAAGTCTGCGCCCCCCGTCAAAATCATGATGCGGCTCCGGTCCAGTCAAGTCAAGATTGCATCAATCAAGAGCTTGAAGCGTCTTCAGTCATGACTCATAATCGTCCTTATTCAACGCCGCCCGATCGTGTACGTAGTACGTACGTTCAACCACGACGCAGCCAGGCTCCATCTCTAAATGCAGTTCATCATCTTGGGACTTGTCGCCGACGCTTTTCTCGGGGTCCGTCCTCGAGTCTCGCCGCAGCTATTTTGGAGAAGCGAGCTGCGAGTCGAGTCGAGCCGTCAATCAATCAGTCAAGAGCAGCGAGCGAGCGTGGTTCGTGCGTGCGTGCGCGCATGCGGTGCGTACGCTGCGTAAGTAAACCTGTATACGTAAGGGCGCGTGGCGTGATCGCGCCACAGAAAAGCAACTTGGGTTCTGCAACTTTACGCCCTTAGTATTACTAGTACTGCTATACTACTAGGCCTAGGCCTAGTAGGCTAGCGCTAAGAATTAATGCCCCGGCGGCAAACCGCGTACCGCCGCCGCCGCCCCGCCCGCCGCGCGCGACGATGACGACGTGCTTCGCGTTCCTCGCCCCGCGGCGCGGCGCCGGCCGGCACGCCGGCTGGCGCGAGGAGGAGGAGGAGGCGGGGGATGCCGACGTGAGAATGGGCCATCATGGCCATGGCCATGGCCATGGACGCGCCGCCAGAGACCGCGGCCCCGCGCACCGCCGCCGCCGAGGCAGCAGCCTGCACGGCGCCGCGAAGCGCCTCGGCGCCGCGGGCGCAAACGCCGCCGCCGCCGCTACTGGCAGCAGCGGCGCCGCGGCGCAGGGCGGGGGTCGAAGTGACGACGACCTGGGACGCCTGCGAGGCCCGGCGAACGCGAGAACCTCGAGGACGCGGACGCGGACGCGGACCGCGGGGACGACCTCGGCCCTCTCCGCGCAGACGTCCGCGATTGCCGCCCTCGGAGCCCCTGGTCTGCCCGGGTCCAGGAGCAGCGCGAACCGCGCGAGTCCCGTGAGCTCCGACCCGGCCGAATCCGACGCCTTCGCCCTCGTCGCCGCCGGGACCCTGCGGCCCAGCGGCAGCAGCAGCGGCGGTAGCAGCAGCAGTAGCAGCAGCAGAAGAAACGGCGGGAGACTATCGGTGCGCGGCCTCGTCATGGGCAAGCAAAAGACCCCCGCACAGAACGCCACGCGAGAAGTGGAGGCCTACCTGGAAAGCCTGCTTGTAGGCGGTGGCCGCCCGTCCGAGATCGCCGAGGCCTTTGCGGAGCTTGGCGACGCGCAGCTGCGCCTGGGCGCGCACGCGCAGGCGCTTGAAAGCTTCGCCTTTTGTCTGTCGTACTCGTCGCCCAAGATGCAGGCGACCGCGTACCTCGGCCTCGCCAAGACGCGCTTCGCCATCGCCAAGAAGCAGCCCAAGTCCAAGCGCGCAAAGACGCGCGACGAGGCCCTCGCGGCCCTCGAGTCCGCGCTCAAGCTCACCAAGCGCTTCCATGCGGACTCCCCACTCGAGGCCGACGTCGCGCGCCTGCACGAGGCCGTGCAGGCGCTGCCCTTCAAGGTGTCCGTGTGAGGCAGGATGGGCCAAACCCCCACAAACCCCGCCACTTCTTTCTCTTTCGCACTCGTCTAGCCTTTGGTTGCTTTCATGGCGCATGAAAATTGATTGAGCACGCATGTCTCGCTACTCCCGCTCATGGACGATGCGATCATGCCCAAGAGACCATGAGCGATCAGAAGCCAATGTTGTTTTTCTTCCTTTCCTCATTAGGCCTACAATCAAGACGAGCCCTTTCTTGCATGGACGGGCCCGGGCCCTGAGATCCCAACAACGTAAAAGTACGATAAATTAGAGCTTGGCATGGACGCGCGCCCCGCGCGACCGCTGGACTTCGGCCCAGGCCTCTAGCAAAGCGCGTCGCAGTATCGCCAGCTGAATGGCCCGCCACGCGAGTCTCAAGAGCGTGCGTATATGGCCGAGCGCAAAGAGAAGGCAGCCAGCGTATAAGGCCGCGGGCAAGGCGGGGTACTCGCGCGCAAGCTGAGCGAAGCGGTCCTTGAGCGTGTCCAAGTCGATAAATGGAAGCAAGGCCATCTGTGCAGAGCGAAGCAGAAACGTCAGCGATTGCCAGTCCCGCTCGCTCACCAACACGCTCGCTGCGGATTGTGCAAACCCCATCAGGGTGCCCGCCATCCCAAAGCGGCGCAGGCTTCCGAGGGCCAGCAAGACCTCGTTCACAACGCTCGAGGAGACGCTCGCTTGCTCAGCCGCCCCGACGTGGGGAGAAGCGCTAGCAGCGGCGGTCCGCAGGACAAAGACGTGCTCGATGCCGGCGCCCGAAGCCCAAGACGCAACCTGACGACGCTCTGGCCCGTCCCACGAGCCCACCTCGATGCACTCTACATGCGCAAAGAGGTCGGGTCGGCAGCGCTGCAAGACGACAAAGTCCTCCAAGGACCCGCTCGCCTCGTTGGCAGGGTTGTAGTCGAGTCGCTGGTCCAGCTCCCGCAGCGCCGCGGCGACTCGCGGGCTTGATCGCAACAGCGTGGTTCTGAAGTGCACGCGCGGACGCGCGACGGCTCGTTAGCGATACGGGAGCAAGCACACGCAGAGCAGCGTTCAGGAATGAACTTACAGGATCGCGTTTGTACAAATTCGTCCGGGCGGGATCAGGCCCTCTGCGCGAAAGGGCGTCTTCGCGAGTGATGGCAGGGCAGAGCCGGCCGCCAGCCTGGCCATGGCGCGAAAGAGCTGCGCAAGCGAGTACTCCTTGCCAAGCATCTCTTCGAGCTGCGCGAGCCAGACGTCGCGGTCCCTGGCGGAGATCCGCGGCCGGATGATGCGCGGATGCCTCGAGGTCCGCAGCACGGTCTCGAGCGCGAGCGTGCGAATGACCGGCGGGCTAATGTGCAGCGCCCGCTGGCGCTCCAGCACAACCACGACGTGGTCATGCGATTGGCCCGTGAGCCTTCTCCCCAGCGCGTACGCCTGGCCTGCCGTGGCCAGGAGCACGAGGTCTCCCGGCGCCGGGTCCCCTGCGGCGCGGGGTCGCGCCACGCTCTGCATCCACGCGTCCTCCTTGGCGGCAGCATCGCGGCGGCTGGCCTGCGCGCCGCGCTCCTCGCCGCGCTCCAGCGAGAGGCTCTCCGGCGCGAGCGCCTTCGTCAGGGCCCGCGCGAGGGCGCGCGCCGCGGCCTCGGCCATCCGATCCGATCCGATCCGATTCGATCTCGCCCCCGCACCAGAGCAGCGGGCGGCGCGAGCCCCCGGCGGGCGCGGCGCGCGGCTGCCGGGCCTGCCTGCCTGCCTGCCTGCCTGCGCGGCTGCCGCTGCGCGCCTTGCGCGGCCTGCGGCGAAGATCCGGGAATGGTCCCGAGATCCTCCCCGACTATAACGACCGCGACGATGCCGGCCTCTTCGCGGCTGCGGCGCGCGGCCTCTGCGACGCGCACCGCGTGCATGCCGTCGTTCGCGACACGAAGAAGATTTGCTTGCGAGCTCGCAACGATGACCACGGCGATGATGACGATGATGCCGACGGTGAAGGTGATGATGAGCGTCGAGATGTGCATGGTCCCCAAGATTGAGATCCCGTGTCATCCCGTGGAGTCCGAGCTCAGGTCGACGGCGTCCGAGGCCGCATCGGCTTGCTCGTAAAGCCCTCTGCGCTACGCTACATCAGACTGGACGCTGCCAACGCGTCGCGATCAAGATCGCGGCATGACATGACATGACATGACATGACATGACATAACATAGCATGACATGACCTGACCTGACGTTGTGCGCGTCTCATGATCACAATGCTTGCAGCCTGAGGCCTGCGCACGTACGTACGTGCATGGCGCTCCAAGCCTCCGCGTGGCTTATCCGTCTCGCGGCCTCCCTCCTCGTCCTCATCGCCTGCGCGCACTGCGTCCTCGAGGAGTTCCTGGACCTCGCAATGCAATCCTCGGCTCGCGCGTCATCACGGCCACGCGCAAGGTTCTCGCGACCGCGTCACAGCAGTCTGCTCGCGATCGACGAGGCTTCGCGAGGGCCGCGCGTGCTCCCAGGGTGGTATGTAATGGTCGCAATGGTGAGGATCTCCGCGCCATCTGCAGGCAGCAAAGTCCCTTCGACGGACGGCGCGGACCCTCGCCGCCGCGACCGGCGCCAACCCGCGCAGGGCCCGCGAGCGACGCGCAGGAGGGCACGGCCGCCGCTACGCGCTACGCGCTGCGCGCTGGGCCGCGCCGCTGCGCGCTGCGCCGCGCGCGAGGAAGATGACGGACTACTCCGCGTTCGAACGCGACATGACGGACCTGACGCGGCACAAGTTTGGCGGCCTGGCGAAGCCGACCAAGGCGGAGCCCCTGGTGGTCGGGATCTGCGCGATGAAGAAGAAGGCGGAGTCCAAGGCCATGAAGGAGATCCTAGGCAGGCTCCGGAGGTTCAACATGACCTCGGTTATCTTCTCCGAAAAGGCCATCCTCGAGGACCCCGTCGAGACCTGGCCAAAGTGCCACTGCCTCGTGTGCTTTTTCTCGGACGGCTTCCCGCTGGAGAAGGCAGAGGCGTACGCGGAGCTGCGCAAGCCCTTCCTCATCAACGAGATCAAGCCGCAGTACCTGCTCAAGGACCGCCGCCACGTCATGAAGCTGATGGAAAAGTACGGCGTGCCCACGCCGCCGCACGTCGTCATGAACCGCTCGGCCGCCTCGCCGTCCGGCTTTCCCGTCGACATCAACAACGAGGACGACCTCGAGGAGTACGACGACTACATCGTCGTGAGCGGCATGCGCATCGACAAGCCCTTTGTGGAAAAGCCGGTCGACGGCGATGACCACAACATCTACATTTACTACCCGCGCACCGCCGGGGGCGGCAGCTGTAGGCTCTTCCGCAAGGTCAACGACCGGAGCAGCGAGTTTTTCCCCGATGTCAACAATGTGCGCCGCAACGGCAGCTTCATCTACGAGTCATTCATCCGCACCGAGGGCTCCGACGTCAAGGTGTACACGGTCACCGACACCTACGCGCACAGCGAGGCCCGCAAGTCGCCAACGATCGATGGCGTCGTGAGCCGCAACGACGACGGCTTCGAGGTGCGGTACCCCGTGCTCCTGAACCCGGTCGAGAAGGAGATTGCCGCGCGCATCGTCGTGGCCACGGGCCAGCGCATCTGCGGGTTCGATGTGCTCCGCTCCGACTCGAACTCCTTCGTCTGCGACGTCAACGGCTGGAGCTTCGTCAAGAACAACCAAAAGTACTACGACGACTTCGCTCTCATCCTGAGCGATCTCATGCGTCGCGCCATGGGCATTACCTCGCTGCAGCGCTTCTTCCCGGTTGGCTCCGGGACTTCGCTTACCGAGGGCTACGACGACGACACCGATGACACCGACACAGACGCTGGCCCAGGGACCCCGCTCGCTCACGTGCCCCCCGCGCTGCGCAGTCTTTCCCCGTCGTCGTCCATGGCCAGCGGCGGGACCGTAGTCGGCGTCGCCAGTGAAGGCGACAACGAGAGCCCCCACGAGGAGCTCCGCTGCGTGATTGCCGTCGTGCGCCACGGCGACCGCACGCCCAAGCAAAAGCTCAAGCTCAAGACCCAGCACCCGTCTCTTCTGAGCCTTTTCGACAAGTATGGCTCCGGGAACACCCGCGAGGAGCTCAAGCTCAAGACGGCCACACAGCTGAGCGACGTGCTCAAGATCCTCGCGGAGCGTATCGATGAGGTCCGGCGCGAGCGCGAGGCCCGGAACGGCGAGGACTCGGACAGCGAGGAGCAAGACTACCTGGACGGCCTCCTGCAGGCCCGAACGGTTCTGGAGATGCACGGCACCTTCAAAGGCATCAACCGCAAAGTCCAGCTCAAGCCCACCGAGTGGGACCCGGACACGGGCGACATTACTGAAGCGCAGTTCATCCTCAAGTGGGGCGGCGTGCTGACCTTTCCCGGCCGTCACCAGGCAGAGCTCATGGGCCAGTCGTTCCGGCAAAAGCTCTACCCGTTCGACGGCCTCCTGCGCCTGCACTCGACGTACCGGCACGACCTCAAGGTTTACAGCTCGAACGAGGGCCGCGTCCAGGTCACGGCGGCGGCTTTTGCCAAGGGCCTGCTGAGCTTTACGGGCCATTTGACGCCGATTCTGACGAGTCTCGTGCGCAAGTCTCCGGACGTGGACCGCCTCTTGGACGACGCTTCGGACGCCAAGATGCCCATTGAAAAGGTCAAGAAGCGTCTCCACGCCGCGCTGCTCGAGAAGGAGCCCAAGAAGGATGCACTCACCGAGGAAGTGGCGCCCACGCACGCCTCCTCGCTCATGGACTCCTTCGAACACATTGACTTCTCCCCGCGCGCCGCCATGGGCAAGCTGAACGCCCACATCGTGGGCCTCGTCAAACAGCTGCGCATGCTCGTCAAGACGCACCGCGAGCGCTACGGCATTAACACCGGGTCTGCGGGCGTGGCCAACACGGGCAAGCTGCTCGAAGACAGCACGCAGAACGGCGACTCGTCCGCGGAAGGCGACACCAAGATGACCGACGGGCCGAAGGAGGGCGCCGCGGCCTCGCTGGGGAACTCGGACGTGGGCCACTCGCTGCAGTCTATCGTGTCAGCGGAGAACGGCACGGCGCTGCTCATGGCGCTGCACCGCTGGTCCAAGCTGGAGAAGGACTTTTACGTGCGCAAGAAGGACCGCTTCGACCTGAGCAAGATCCCGGATATTGCCGACAGCGTTAAGTTTGACATGCTGCACAACCAGCAGCTGCGCAAGCTGCAGCCGCCGCACTTGCACGAGATCTTCAAGCTGTCGCTCTCGCTGGCCGATATTGTGGTCCCGCAGGAGTACGGCATGACGCCCGCCGAGAAGAAGAGCATTGGCGGCCGAATTGCGCGCAACCTCATTGAAAAGGTGCGCTCCGACTTTGCCAACACGGTCGCGTACTGCATCAACGGTCCCGGCGGCAGCAACGGCGGCGGCGGTGCGAGCCTGCCGACCGCGGGCTCCTCGCGAATGATCAACCACCTGCAAAAGGTGGACCCTGGGAACGTGGCCATCCCGCCCCAGCCGGCCTCGAGCAGCCAGGGCAGCACCAGCCAAGGCTCGAGCACTGGGGCCAGCGCGGCGCCCGCCGCGGCCGCCGGGGCAAGCCCTAGCGCCAGCGCGCCGGGCGCAAGCCCGCTGGAGCCACAGACGGGCGAGAGCACTAATGGCGGCGATTCGACCTCGGTGGGCAGCGTGGCGAGCGAGGAGACCTTTCACCGCCTCGACCGCCGGCATGCGCGGTCGCTGGGCATCAAGTCGAGCGACCGTATGGTGCGCACACGTCTGTATTTTACGAGTGAGTCGCACCTGCATTCGCTGCTCAACATCCTGCGTTACACCACGCCCGAATCGCTCGGTCTCAACGAGAATGACGAGATCGAGCTGCCCGAGCTCACCGAGGAGGCCAAGGCCCAGCTAGAGGCCATTCCGGAGCTCAACTACCTGACCCACATCGTCTTTCGTCTCTTCGAGCTCTCGCCGCGTAAGGCCAAGGGCCGCAGCTTCAACCGGCGGCGCAGCGAGACGCAGTCGGTTGATTCGCAGGCCGCCGCCGAGGGCCACTACCCGCGAAGGTTCCGCGTTTCGGTAGCAGTCTCGCCCGGTGTCGAGATAAGCGTGAGCCCCGACGGCAAAGTGGAGCAAGGCTGCGGCGGCGAGGAGGCCGTCAACGATAGTCTGGGCCTCAACGTGCAGGACGGCGCCGCGTACGGCTCCGAGGCCGACATCCAGCTCCTGCCCTGCTCGCCGCTCGTGCCGCTGTGGAACAACATCGAGTACACGAAGCTGAACAACCTCTTTACTCACGTGCTGAAGGACGTGAACAACGAGCTGGTGCAGCAGCAAGAGGAGGCCAAGACCGCGCAGGTTTCGAGTGAAGTCCAGGCCAACGCCGAAGCGGAGCTCTTAGACGAGGCCAGCAAGCTCATGATCGACGTCATGACCAGCCCGCGCCCGACGCCCTTGCCCGTGGCCACGGAGGATCTGCCTTTGCAGAGCCTCGACGACACCAAGTAGCCAGCGATAGCTCCTCTGGAGATGCTTTCCGTGGATCCACTAGTTAGAAGCGCGCGCAAGCGATTGAAACGACCGCAGGCTGGATCTTTCATCAACGGGTATTGGTATTCTTGTTTTTCATTCCTTTCGTTGCGTTTGTCAGGGTCTGACGGAGCCCCCGTGCAGATCCGGCACACGCTTGAGCTCGGGACCCTTGAATGGACAACAAAAAAATTGCCTCCTGCAAGAAGAGTGGAAGAGGTGTAGGGGCTCGAGTGCTCGAGCGAAGTGACGTCCACGGCTGTCTCGTTCGCACTGTATTGATGGTAGTAAGGGTTCTGTCTTCTGCTCTGTTCGCGGAGGCCGCGAAGAGTCTGCAAGCCTATATGACCCCGTGCGGGGCTGGCTGGCTGTTGCTGGGTCTAACTGCCACACTATGGTCGCACTCGCCGGACGCTCACGAGACGCTTCTCGGCGAAGCGCCGGAACAAAAGGCCGGCGGTAGTCAGCTACAAAGCCCGGGGACTCCAGAAGGTCAACGATTTACTCTTTTTCCTCGCCGCCATCCTTTTGCGCCACAAAGATGTAGTGCACGTTGGTGGAGTCCTTGGCCTCGGGCTGGGCGGCCGTCATGACTGTTGGTTTAGCTACAGTGGAGACCGAGACGCGCCAGGGGTACTCATCGTTCTCGAGGTACCCAAGACGGTTGTCCGGGACGCCATAGGAGATCATGAAGAAGACGCCGTTGGGCTTGAGCACGCGAGCGCATTCGCTGAGCATTTTGGTCACGTTGCCCGTGGATCCCTCACCGCAAAGGATCGAGTCCATGGTACCCTTGTCGATGATGCAGTCAAAGGTCTCGTCGCTAAAGTCCAAATGGCACGCATTCATGACCTGCCACGTGAGCGTGGACTTATCCTTGTGCCGCTCCTTCATCTGGTCAATGACCACCTTGGAGATGTCGATGTTGGCGATCGAGGTAAAGCCGTCCTCGTACATGTCCTCGGTCATTCCTGCAGCGGGGCGCGCGTGAGCACATCACTCATCTAGGTCAGTCTCGGATGGTGAACGAGCCCGCAAGCGATCGTGCACATCACTTCACTTACGAGAGTTGCCGCATCCCAGATTAAGGATGTTATCGCTCTCCTTGACGCCGGCGCCCCGGAGCTTGTCCTTGAGGCCTGAGTACCTTTGGTACCAGTCAAACGCCTCAGGATCCTTGGTGTACCTATGCGCGCAAATCAGATCAGCATGTCGTCCTCGCCAAGAGTGAGTGTTCGAGCGTCAGTCAGAAGGGCCATTCCTGGACGGACCTGCACAGTCTGGGCTCGCTGTCTCGGCGCCCGAGGCCGTCCGTTTTCTTCTGTGCGCAGAGCGTAAATTCGGGGCCTTCGGGGTCGCTTACCTCTCGTCCCAGTACTGGTGGCGGCCGTACTGCGCCATGTCGTCGCGGTGCGGGTGCTGCTGCTCCTCCTCCTCCTCGTCGTTCTTCGAGACCCCGCGGCTCGAATCGCGTCGCTTCGTACCGGTTTTTTTCTTTTTTCTTTTTTTTTCTTTTTTT
>KQ758795.1:55255-68004 GCA_001462505.1 Aurantiochytrium sp. T66
TGAAGCAGGCCAAGCAAAGGATTTGCTTGGAAATTTGAATGAGTTTTCCTGTTCTTTTTCTTTTCTTTTCGCGTTCCTTTCGTTCTTTCACTGGGTGGACCCTCCAGCCGCCTCCCCAGCACTGCGCTAAACGCCGCGGCCCACTGTGCGGCGCGGGCCGCAACACGAGTATATGGAGCGTCCCCGCCACAGAGGAGGCGCGGGATGCCCACTTTGGGGCCGCCGTTGGCCCACTGTACGCGGCGGATTGTCGATAGTAGACGAAGGCCAGCGCTGAAGCTGAGTTAGTTAGTGTTGACGTTAGTGTTGACGTTGGTTACCGGGCAGTCCAAGATGGCGCAAGAGAGCACTCGAAGACAACAGGATAAGTGCTCACAAACCGGCCGGAGGCTGGCCCGGAGACCGCCGCAGCTCTTGACGGAGCCCTCCAGCCCTGCCCGCGAGGATTTCCGCAGCTTCGCCCCGAGGAATCGCGGCCGCAGAGGCAAGTTTGAGGCCGAGACGAGTCCCTCGGGTTCAGGGAGCGAGATTCATCTACGGCCTTACGCGACCTAAAGTATAGTGTAATTTTTCTTTATTTAGCTGACACGGGGTCTGGTGGGATCATTAATGCGGTTACGGAAGGAGAGGTTTCGTGTAACGCTCGCAACGCGGCCGTTGGAGGGCCTGGCGGCCGCGCTGCTCGAGTCCATCCGTCAGGACGCCAGGAAAGTCCACTCCGCGCGTCTCTTCGGCGCCGCCCGCGTCTCGGAAAGTCCTGGCCGCCCCGCTGGAAACCTCTGGGTTCCCGCCATTTGCGAGAAACTGCTGACTGTCCATGATGAAGATGAGGCACGATCATCTTGATCTTGAAGGCGGACGTAGACGACGTGGTCACCATCATCTTCTCAGCCATACTCTGACTGTGATGAGTCAGCGGGCGAGCTGCGCCTCGGCGGGCGGGAGCAGGTCGTTCATTCGAGAACGATGACGACTTGCTCGGCGTCCGGGCCTGGCAACGCAACGCTCGTTCTTTGATCTTGGAAATGGTGGGGAGGGGACGAATTGTCCCGACCATCCATTCGACATGGCTGGGCCTCGCGAACGCGGCAACAACCTGTTGTTGTTGTGACGACAACAACTCGAGGCTTGCTCCTTTTTAGGCTTCGATAGACGATGTCATTGCACTGCGTCGGGACCCTTCGGGATGCCCGGCAAGGGTGCAAGTGCATTGGACAATCTCGCTCAGGCATACTGGAGCGCGAAGCTACGTAGGGGGCGCCATGCATTGCTCGCGAGTGACTTGACTTATGGTCGCTTGGGCGTCCGCGAACGAGATCCGAGATTGAACTACGGGCCGGAAATGGTGCGCAGCTTCGAGCGCCCTTGACGGTGATGAACATTTTGGGCGCTCGTCTGAAGGCCGGGTGGCGCCAATCTGCACGCGGGCTGGACAAATTGTAGAAGTACAAGCAGAAGCCTGATGATGAAGCAAACTTGTCGCGCCGTCTACATGGGCTGAGAATGCATGGATTGTACACTACGAATCCTGGACCTCGTGCTCCGTCTTGTGGTGTTGCTTTGTTGGATCTTATTGGGGTGCATGAACAGCTTCGATGGTGCACAGAATCAGGGCAACAGCTAGCTAGCTGCAGACTGTTTGCGAACACATCGATGTCAAGCTCTCGACGTTGCGATCACATCGTTGCTTACTGCCCCAGCTTCAGCATTGCTGTGCCAGATTTGCGACCTCTGGAGCAACTCTTTCTCGACTGCGACGGGAAATTTGTGAGCGTGTTTGCGAGAGCGTTAAATTCGGACCGAAGCGGTCGACTTTGGGACGAAGAGAAGGAGGATGGAACAGCCGCCCGCCTGAGATGCAGATCCACCAGCGCAATTTATAGAGAGCATCTGGGGCCGAGATGCTGGAGAGACCAGAGGTGTCCCAGTAGGCCTGATATCCGGCGTCCGCCGTGCCTGCGAGCACTCATGAAGAAGGGCAAGCAAGCGAGTCAGAGTGATGGTTTCCCCATCATGGTCTTCAAGTTTGTCGTGAAGGTTTCGCACCTTTCGCCAACAACTGTATTTCAAGCCTACTCTTGGATGAACACCGACGCGGCTGTGCCCGTGCGACCGCACCGCACAGGCTGCATCTCATGAGGAACCCATTCCCCAGGGCGCAACCCAAGGCGGTCCTTTGCCGAAAGGCTAAGACAAGAACGTACGGTACGTACGGTACGTACGTAGTACGTACCATACTACGTACCACGTACGTCTTCGTAGGCGCCGAGGCGTCCGCCGGCCGACCGACCGACGAGCATCCGATCATCGACGCGGACTCGCGCGGCGGAGATGCTCTGTGATAGGGTTCTCCTAGTACTGCGGGATGAAGAGTTGGCGCGTGCCGCCTTGTGCACGTGCCGCACAATGCGACCACGATGCCGGCAGCAAACACCGATCGACCATCATCCGAACAGCAACCGATCGACAACCCCACGTGGTGGCCGGAGGCCTGCAGCACCCCCGCTGCCCGACGCCTCCCCCTCGGCGGCGCGGACGCCGCGATGGTGCGACTCGCGGCGCTGCTGTGCCGAAATGTTGCGCGGCGACGGGGCCGAGACCTCGAGGCCGACGTCGTGCACGTCGTGGACGCCGACGACGACGAAGACGACGAAGACGGCGACATAGACGACGACGAAAACGGCAAGGTCTGCGCGGACGACCTCGACGCCTGGGTGGAGGCCGCGAGAGGGGACGAGCAAGAGCACAGAGCGCGGCGAGATGCGGTCGCCGAGGTGCGACGCGTGCTCGGCGACATCGAAGCCGCGAGCGGCGTCAGCGTGGACCAAGAGGTCGAGATTCTTCGTCAGGCTCTCCGCGCGACGGAGGTAGAAGAGCCCTTGGAGAGCGAGTGTATTATCGCGAAGCTCGAGGAAAAGGTCAAGGAGAAAGGCCTGGGCAAGCTGCGTACCTGGGGCGCCTTCGACATCATGCACGAGGTCTGCGGCAGCTCGGCGGAGCACGACGCCATCGTGACGAGCGAGTGGCTCACAAGGGCCATCGCTCTCGACCTCAGCCACTCGCTCATCAGCGAGTTCCCCCCGGTGAGCTATATACCCTGCGCAGTGAATCTGAGCGACTGCGTTCATCTAGAGTCCCTCGGATCCGCGCTCGAAGAGGTCGCCGGCAGTCTCGACCTCAGCGACTGCCCTCATCTTGCCAATCTCGGCCCGCTTGAGCGCGTGGGCGGCGACCTCGAGCTCTACGAGTGCAAAGCTCTCAGGTCGCTGCCCGCGAACCTTTACGTTGAACGTGATCTCATGCTCGAGGGCTGCGCCGAGCTCAGCGACCTGGGCACGCTCTCTCTCGGCGGGGGGCATCTCAACGTCGACAATTGCATTGAGCTATCCAGCGTCGCGCTCTCTCGTGTCGAAGTTTGGGTCACTGATAGCTACTCGCTGGCCCCTTCTGGTCTCCAAGGGCTTGTGAACCTCTCTCTGGGCTCGTGCACCTCTCTGCAGCTCGTTGGTCTCGATGCGCTCGAGACGATCGAGATTGCCTCCTTGTCCAAGAGCCTCAATATCTCGCAATGCTCTTCGCTCCGCTCCGTGCACGTTGCGGGAATCCCTTCAACTTCCCGCGAAGCAGCAGCGGCCGCGTCAAGCGCGGCCGACAAATCAAAGGACTCCCCCCGAGATCCCTCCTTCAACGCGGCGTCGCTGCCGGCGCTCACGGAGCTCGAGTTGCAAGGCGTCTTCTCCGAGGTCAACATCCGCATGTGCGATCGCATCGCTGCCGTTGAAGGCGGCGCCTACGTGAGCAAGGAGCTGCACGTTGCCGCTTGCCCGGCCCTGGTGGCACTCGATCTGCTCGCATCCACGTGCGAGGCTCCGCGCGATGCCGAAGAGCCCGCACCTCTGCTGACGCTCTACATGCTGCGCAGCCTCGCTTCCTTTGCGACGCCCTGCGAGCTCGGGGTCGTGACCGCCAACTTCTGCGACAAGCTCGCCACCTTGAGCGCCCCCAAGTGCTCCGAGCTGGCACTTACAAATTGCCCGCGTCTGGCCGCTCTCCCACACGAAGCAACGAACGACGTCAGAATCGTTAGCGTCGGCACCGCGGCGCTCCCGAAGCTCGGCGATGCCGCCTCTGTCGTCATCTGGGACGCCGGCCTTGACCTCATTGGACTCTCGAGCCAGCCGTCTTCGCTGTCCGCCATCAACTGCCGAGGCCTCCGTGAGGTCTGCATCGATGCGAGCGAAATCCACGGCAGCTCTAACAATGCACTCGTGGTGGAGTTCTGCCCAAGCGTGGAGTCAATCGTGATCGAGAACCACACCGAGGAGACCTTCGAGATCTCTTCGCTTAGATTCCACCAGCTCTCGCGCCTGGCCCGGCTACGTGTGCTCGGCGACCTGAGCGTAGTTGTTCTAGACATTCAGGCGTGTCCGCAGCTGGATTCGCTTCCGGATCTGCGGGTAGGCAAGCTCCGCCTGGGCATCTGCAAGGTCGTCTCTATCGCGAACCTCGGCGCCGTGCCCACTCTCCACGTCCGCAGGTGCGCTGCTCTAGAAGATCTCGGTATGATCACACCTGGGGCCGACGTCACGATCGGCTGGTGCCCGCGGCTGCCCCATCTGGAATTCATCGGGCCGGTCAAGAATCTGCGTATCGACGCCTGCCGGTCGCTTACGCGTTTACCGCCCGACACGTTCGTAGAGGGCGATCTCTCCATCTCGAGGTGCCCCCGGTTCTCTGAACTCGGCGAGGGCCTCGAAGTTGGTAACGATATCCATATCAGGGAGTGCTCTTCATTTCGCACGCTACCCACCAAGCTTCATGCCCGCAAGGTCTCGGTAGACCAGTGCGACGCCTTCGAGAGCGTCACCGACATCGACGGGCTTGAGCGCGCCGAACTCCGCATCACAGACTGCGTCGCCTTTCGCAGTGTGCAGGAAGGTCTCAGGGTCCGATCGCTGCGTCTGGAGAGGAACTGCTCTCTCGTGGGACTTCCGTGTCTGGGGTCATCACTCCGCGACCTGGAGGTGGAGAGATGCATCACCTTCAGTTCTCTCCCAGAAGGCCTGGCCCTCAGCGGTGTCCTGAAGCTATCCATGTGCATAGCTCTCGAGACGCTTCCGACCGAGTTTGTCGCCGGCACCCTCGACATCTTCATGTGTCCATCGCTTCAAAGCATGCCTTCGTGCGTCTTTTCGTGGGGGCTGTCCGGTGGCCTCGGGCCCCTGGACACCCCGCACCGCATCATCGTCTCAGAAACTGGCCTCGACGTGGATGAGCTGCGTGCTCTCGCCGCGGAAAACCCCAACCTGAGCTTCGAGGTCTCACTTCCGTCTCGGCGGCGGCGACAGCGGTGGCCTCGGTCGATTGTCTCTAGCGACGACAATATCTACCCTGGCGAAGACACGAGCTTCGCAACGCTCGAAAGTGCACTCGGTGTGTTGCAAGACGCCTTATCCGAATTGCCTGACGAGACCACCACCTTCTCCGCGGCGGCCGCTCTTGAGGTCGTGCCCTCCGCCTACGCGCACGGCGTTACGGAGTTCTTGCGCATGACCTTTGAGTCAAAAGAGTACAGATCGACCGTGATGCGCAAGGGGCTCTTGCAACGCTTACACGAGGTCATGGACCTCCTCGTGAACACTGATGACGCGACTATCCGGGAGAGCCTGTGCATCCGCATGGCCGATAGTGGCGATGCCTGCGGCGATAAGCCGATTTGGGCGCTGAACCAGATGCAGCAATCCGTCCTCCTCGCGCGCGCGCGCGGCGACCGCGAGGCCCTACGCAAACTCGGTCGTCAGCTCATGCGTCTCGAGGTGGTCCACGAGCACGCGCGCAGTTTCATGGACACGCTCAGCTTTGTAGACGACGTTTGCGTGTACCTCTACTTCGAGATCAACCTTCGCGAGGAGCTCGATCTCCCGGTCTCGGCACGCGACATGCTCTTCCCCAACTTTATCCGGATTCCGCCAGAAGCCCTCGCGGACGCAATCGCCGACGTGCGCGCCCTCACGGAGGAAGACTTTGAGGCCTGGCTCGAGAACTGGGACGAGTGGCGGCGCCAGGTTCGCGTCGAGCAGGCGGCTACGCTCACCCTCGGCGCGCTTCCTCGCAACAGCATCAAGCGGATCTCCTTGTCTTGGCAGTCCCTTTTGGGCACGCGCCTCAAGGATCCGGTGCGCCTCCTGCCCAGCAAGACCATCTGGAGCCTTGAAGAGCTTCTCAAGCACTGGACCGCCACCGGCTACGACTTGCACAACGTCCCGCGCTCCTTCGAGGACCTCGTGAACAACCTCACCAGATGCATCTGACGGAAAACCATGAACTTTGAAGTCTTCATAAGATACCTTCGCGCCTCGCAAATTTCGACTTTTGCGTGCTCCTGCACGATCTCGAAGCTCCTCAAGCCACCGGCAATGGATCATCGCATCCCAGCTTTCTGCAGATCGCAACCTGAAGCAACTTGGCGGCGAGCCAAATCAGAAGCACGTACGCACGCACATTTAAACGCGAAGTTGCGCCAAGTCAGACGCCCACGTGCCCTGGCAACCACCGGCAGGCAGTAGATCAAGCAGTACGTACCACGCACATTCACCGCACGAGGTCATGATCATGATGGAAAACGACGACGACGATGATGATGATGACCGCGGCATCGCGGCAGCGCGTAGCCAAGTACGTACTGTACGTATGCACTGCACGTACGTCGCGAGACTTCTTCGTAGTACCACGTAATCCGTGCACGAGGTCGTCCGCGACGATGACGACGACGATGACGACGACGATGACGACGATGACGACGTTGACGACGCCTCATCGTCGGCAGTGCTCCAACGGTTCGCGCGGCGACCCCAAAGGGGCGGGCGGGCGGCGGCGCGCGGCGCGCGATGGAGCTCGCGCAGGACCTCGCGGCGGGGTCGCTCGCGGGCGGCGTGGGCATCGTGGTGGGCCATCCGCTCGACACACTCAAGGTCCGGCTGCAGAGCGCCAAGGGCCGCCTCGGCGTCGGCGCGGTGGCCCGCGCGACGCTGCAGGGCGAGGGCGTCGGCGGGCTCTTCAAGGGCCTGCTCTCGCCGGTGCTGGGCCAGGTCGCGTACACGGCGCTCAGCTTTGCCGGGTACAACTACACGCTGCAGGCGCTCTGCGGGCACTCGCTGGCAACGGGCACGGCCGGCGCGACGCTGACGGACGTCTTTATCGCCGGCACCGTCGGCGGCGCGCTCAGCACGCTCGTGACCACGCCGCTCGAGCTCATCAAGTGCAATCTGCAGGTCGACCGCGAGCACTCGAGCGCGGGCGGCATCCGCAGGGTCGTGCGGCAGCGCTGGGCCGCGGGGGGCTTCCTCGGGCTCTACCGCGGCTTCGGCATCACCGTCATCCGCGACTCGCCGGCCTCCGGCCTGTACTTTGTCGTGTACACGGAGGCAAAGGTGATTGCTCAGAACGAGCTCGGCCTCGCGCGCACGCCGTCAGAGCTCATGGCCGGCGGCCTCGCGGGCGTCTTGTGCTGGTTTCCCGTCATCCCCATCGACGTGATCAAGACGCGCATTCAGACGGATTGTCTCCGTCCGGTGCACGAGCGCAGGTACACGAGCACGCTGCAGTGTCTGCGCGTCACGCTCGAGACGGACGGCGCGCGCGGGCTGTACAAGGGTGCGGGGCCTCTGCTCGTGCGAGCCTTCCCGGTGAGCGCGGTGACCTTTTACGTGTACGAGGTCCTCATTCGCTGGATGCGCCAGGCGTAGTCCGGCATGGCGGCCACGGGCAGGATTGTCAAAGCTATTTTTCACACACAAAAGGTCTGTTGAGGGCGCGCACGCAGAGCAAACTGGGATCCTCATTCGGCTCATACGTACGTCTGGGCGCTGGTCATTAGTTCACAAGGCGCCACGCAGTGAAACCATCCTGGGCGAGAAGAACGAGGTGTTGCTGCCCGCCCTTCATGCAGAGATTGCGGTCCGGCGGTGGACAGAGAATGCGGCTCGGGTTGGCTACGCTTGCCGCCCGAGACAGGCCGCGAAGGCGCAGGTTGGCGAAAACGCGAAGAATGCCGGCCTGGTCGCACGTGGTGATGCGCCCCTGGGAGGCCACTGAGGTGACGGCGCGTACGGGGGCAGAGCCCGTGTCGGCGAAGAAGGCCGCGGCGTCGTCGACCTGGGCATCGGCGGTGACCTGCGCAAGGCTACCATCGTGACAGCCCACGATAATAGTGCGCTCGTTCATAACGTGGATGCACGTGACCGCCGTGTCGAACTTGGCGAGGGTCATGAGCTTGCCACCCTGGGGCGTGGTCACGAGCTTGCCGGTCACGTCGTCGTTCTCCCCGTCAGCGGAGAGCGACGCCAGCAGGCCAACAGAGGACATGGACTCGGTGGATCGCAAATCTACGGCGCTCGTGCGCATGGTAGCCGCGTCGTCTCGCTTGCGCACCCGCTTTGCGCGCGCGGAGATGGCGTCGAACCAAATGCGAGCGAGGGGCGAGGCCGCCCCGACGACAGTCGAGGACCGGGCGCTGCTGCTGTGGAGCCCTTTCATGCTTGTGGATGTCGGGCTGCACAGAATACTGTTGCTCTCGCTGTCTCCCTGGAGCGCCTGCTGCTGCTGCTGCTGCTGCTGTTGCTGCTGCTGCTGCTGCTGCTGCTGCTGCACGAGGGCAAGGTGCTGATGCTGCGCGAGCTGGTCTCGCGGCGGCTCGACGAGGATGAGGTGGCCGGTCTCGAGACCGACGAGGAAGGCCCTGCCCGCGCTGTCGAGGGAAACCATGACGGGCCGAGCATCGTCGGCGTCTGTGCGGGCCGCGTCGGGGTCATCGCTCTGCATTCTGACGGACGCGCTGCCATCCACAGCGACCAGGTCCCGGACCGCCGCGTTGATTGTGGGGGCGCGAAGGAGGGTGTCAAGCTGACAGGTCCATAGGCAACGCAGGCGGAGGTCGAAGCCGCGCACGGTGTGCTGCGCACAGCCCACGAGGCATGCCGAAGCGGCCGCGTACGAGACGGCCGAAAAGGCATGGCGTGCCATCGGGCGGTCGATGAGGGTCTCGGTGGAGTGGATCCACCGCACGCCCTCATCCTCGAGGTTGATGCGCATGTTCCGGATGGCCGCGGCCGGGTCTGACTCGAAGAGGCGTGCCGTCTGGCGGAAGCTTTGCATATCCTCCTCCGTGAGACTGTCTGGATTGGTGGTGAGGTACGGCTTGGCGGCTATGCGGCACGCCGTGAGAGAGCCGCGGCCCGTCGGGGTCATGGAGAAGATTACGATGCGCAGGGGGTCGGGGACAACTGTTTTCCCGCTCAACGTCGCGTCGAGCCCGCCGCCTTCCTCGTTGTCATTGTCGCTTTCGCCGAGGTGCTCGTGGCCGTCGCCGCTGCTATTGGCGCCACGGAGGCCCCCGCCTTCACCATCGCTGAGGTTCTCTAATTCTGTGAGTAGGGTAGCATTGCTGACGTCTGATGTAGAATTTTGGCCACGGGCGCGGTCCGTGCGCGGTGATCGTTTAGCTCCGGCCTTTTTGCGGTTCTTCTTGGTCCTAGACTTTGCTCCTGCGGCGGCCTTGGACTTTGCGTTTGGGCTGTTCCTGGCCTTGCCCACAGCCGCCGCGATGCGTAAGCCGGTGTTCTCGCGAGCGAGGCCATTCGATGAGGCGGCGGCGAGGCTGTCGACGGCGGCTCGCGCATTGGCCCCCTCGGCCTCGAGCTCGTCGACGAGTCCCGCAACGGCGAGCGGGACCTGCTCCGAGACGGGATCGATGATGACGCAGGCGACCGCGACGACGTGCTCAAAGTCGCCCATGAAGCTCTCGCGCATGATGTCAACGTAGTCGACGAGAGTGGGCGCGGGCAGGGGCTTGCCGACCTCTGGGCGGGGCTCTTTCCAGACGCCCAAGAAACCGTGGCTGCCGAGCGATATCATGAGATCGATCTTCTCGATGCGGAGGATGTCGAGCGCGCGGCCAAAGGCCATGAAACTCGAGTACACGAGGGTTGGGCCATCGGCGTGGGCGCTCTTGATCTTCCGGAACTGGTTCCTGATCTGCGCCAGCTCTCTGGCCAGTGTGCTCCTCCGCTGCTGCTCGAGGCGGGCCTGCTCGCGCCTCTGGAGCTCGTCGAAGCGCCGCTTCTTCTCGAGCTCCTCGCGGACGCGCTGCTGCAGGACGAGGGCATTGTAGTCTTCCTGCCACGCGAGGGAGTCCGTGGCCTGCAGGTTCTGCTCGAGGGCGTCGACGCGCCGCTGCGAGGCGTCCGCCTCGCGCCGCAGCTCCCGGATCTCCTCGTCGCGCGCGTGCGGGCCCATCCTCCGGCTGGGACTCTGGCTGGGACGGGACGACGGGACGATGGGACGATTTGGTGAAAATGGGTTGCGCAGAAGACCGTTACGGATAGGACGAACTTGAACTTGAAGTTTCGAAGATTTGGGATAGATTTTTCGGGATGCGCTAGCCGTGCGTTCGGGCGCAGCACAGCTGCTCGAGGGTCGCTCGAGGCCTTCATTTGGCGCCAGCAGCAGCTAATGATAACGCGATACTTCCTGGCCTGCGACCTTGCCTGCGGCATGCGTGACTTGCGTGATTGGCTAGTGTTTTTTGGGAGGAACTTCAAGACCGCCTGAACGCAAGCGTTGGCGAATCGCGCTGGAGATTGAAAGCAAGAACGCTTTTGGTTTACAAACTGTGCTCGATGATGCGTGCTGGTCAGGCAAGACTGCTCGAGCAAGTGTACGGGAGCCTAGGCCGGCAGGCTAAGCTGGGCGACCGTTGCTTAATGTGGCTAATATTTCATGGAGGGCGATGATGGGCTCCTGCAGGAATGCTTCGAAACCAGCAGAAGAGTCTCTATCGCAGGCCAGGCTCCGCAAAGCCAACCTAGGTCATCGTCTCGCAGCAAGGCAAGCCTCGCGCGAGCCTTCCGATTCCGCTCAGGCTAGGAGGCACCTGACATTACTAAAGCGCCCTGCCTGGCCGTCGGGCGGCGAGGCGAACCTCGGACTAGGCCTAGCGGAGCGGGCGGACCTTCTCTGTTGAAGATGCGCCCGCGGCCGGTCCCTCGGCCTGAACTGCGGAGCCCACGCCCTTCCCCAAGGTGGTTTACAACTCGCGTGGCGTTATCGGTCGCGCCCACCTCGACAGTGACGCAGTACGTACTAGGCCGCCAATGTGCAGAAGCATGCGTAGATCTTTTGTTGCAGCGGCTATCCTGGTCGAGGCTGACCGCTTTGCGTGCGGCTGGAGACAGCTCGCCTTCGCCGGCGAAGTCTTTGGCCCGCTGCAGCGGCACGGGACGGCTGCCACTGGCAGGCTCGTCATGATGTCGTCCGCAACGAGGCTGCCAACGAGGCTGGGGACTAGCGGTGGCCATTAGCGCAAGATATAACCTGCGCAGAGTCTCCAGGCCTCGGGCCCGCATTGCTGATCCGTGTTTGAGTGTTTGACCGACCGCCGTGGCGAGCCGAGGCTCCTCTGAGGCCTTCCTGGCAGCCTGCGCGCGTCGACGGTCGACTCACTCGAGTCTGTCTCGAGTCGGGTCGATGAACTCGTCAACGGTCGGTCGCGCCATCACTGATCGATCAGTGATCATCGGCATTGGCATCTACGTTCAAGGTTCGGATATCCGATTCCCGGGCCGTTCGTCGCCGTCCGCACTGAGGTCATCATGAAGAGGCTGGCTGGCCGTCGCTCTCCGGCTTCTCCTCCATCCACCAGGTCACGCTCGCGTCGCTCGGGTCGGCCGCGATGTCGGGCCGATCGACTGCGATGAAGGTCAGAAGTCGCGGCAGCGAGGTCCCGACGGCTCGAGTCCCGGCCCGCGCTTGCTTGCAGTCTTTCGGGTCTTTCCCGCACTGCGCCCGCGTCCTGCAGTGCGGGCCTGTGCCATCCCTGTGCCGCTGTGCCGCCTGCGCTGTGCGGCGTCTGGAGGGGAAAAAGGAGGTCTGTCATGTCAATCAAGTCACTCGACGGGGCCTTGATTGATTGATCGATCGCCTTGATTGACTCATTGATTGACTTGATTGATTGATCGATCGCCTTGTTGATTGATTGACTGACAGTGAATGATTGATGGAATGATCGAGGTACAGTAGAAGTCAGTACGTACCGTACGTACGTACGTACTACTCGTGCGGCGCCCGATCTGGTTGGCCGGGGCCGCAAACGCCGCCGCCGCCGCGCCGCGCCAGATTCCGCTCTGGCCGAGTCCGGCCCGAGGTGGATGCACTGGATGGGAAGGGCCAGGGGGACCACGGGGAGGGAGGGAGAAGGGAGCCTCAGCCTCTGCCTGCCTGCCAGGGCGGCGAAGGAGTCAATCATGGCCCCACATCCCGCCGGCATTTCTCCCGCAGCAGCCCAGGAGCAGTCAAGGAAGGTCTTTCGAACTCCCCTCTCATGCGGCGCGTGTCTTTCAAAAAGCGGGGGACAGAGGGGCCGTGTCAGACAGGGCGGCGGAGCTGCCACTACGTCGAAGTGGGGGGTAAGCTCCGGAGCTCCGGAGCTAATGCGATGCGATGCGATGCGATGCGATGGCTGACGGCCAGCCTGACACCGTGGATCGCGACGCGGTGCACGCCGCCAGACCGCCGTCGCTCGTGCCGTGTCGGTCACGATCGGCGGCGGCTGGCGGGAGCACCCACCCAGGCTCCTCGCTCTTCCGCGGCCAGCCGGCGGGAGCGACGCGAGCGGCGTGGCGGGTCTTTCACTTCACCTTCTTTCATTTTCCCTTTTTTTTTCATTTCCCGAAACAAACAAACACAAACAAAGG
>KQ758797.1:4123-25832 GCA_001462505.1 Aurantiochytrium sp. T66
TGGGGGCGCCGTTGGGGATAGCCGACTTGCGGAGCGGCCATTGTCGACTTGCGAGGCGCATTGTTCACTGTGCGGCCACAGAAGAGGGGCGGCGACGGTTGGCGGTATGGCGGGGCCGCGATAGCGCAGTGTGCGGGCGGCCCGCACAGTGAGCTATAGCGCGCCACACAGTGGGCTATAGCGCGCCGTACACTAGGACAAACGGCGGCCGCCGGGGCGCCCAGACCCCGATCGAGACGCACGCAGGCCCGCACACGCGCGCGCGCGCACGCACGCACGCCCGCCCGACGCCCGCAAGCGCGCCCCGCCGCAGGCACGCCCGCCCGCTCCCGCGCGCGAACCTGAACTGATTTGGTCTGATCTGGAATCGGCCGCCGAGGGATCGATCATCGACGTGGACGCGGCGCGCGACGCGCGCGAGGAGCGAGGCGGAGACCATGATGGGCGGACGCGGAGGCCCCGGCGGGCAGGTGTTCGTGCTTAACCAGACGCAAAAGCGCGAGAGCGGCCGCAAAACGCAGCTGGCGAACGTGCAGGCGGCACGCGCCGTCAGCGACATCGTGCGCACCACGCTGGGCCCGAACTCGGCGCTGAAGATGCTCATTGACTCGCTGGGCGGCATCGTGCTCACCAACGACGGCCACGCTATTCTGCGCGAACTCGATGTCTCGCACCCGGCGGCGAAGAGCATGCTCGAGCTAGCCCGCAGCCAGGACGAAGAGGCCGGCGACGGGTCGACCTCGGTCATCGTCCTGAGCGGCGAGATGCTGACCGTGGCCGAGCCCTTTCTCCGCGCCGAGCGCATGCACCCGACCCAGATCGTCCAGGCGTACTACCGCGCCATGGAGGAGGCCCTCGAAGTGTGCAATCGCATCGCGCGCCCGCTCGACGTCCACGACCGTGACGCAATGTTCAAGATCGTCGACGCCTCGGTGGGCACCAAGTACGTGCACCGCTGGGGCGACCTCATCGTTAACATGGCGCTGGACGCTGTCATGAAGATCACCGTCGAGGGCAAGGCCAGCGCCAAGGAGGTCGACATCAAGCGCTACGCGCGCATCGAGAAGATTCCCGGCGGCGAGCTCTCCGACTGCACCGTCATGGATGGCGTTATGCTCAACAAGGACGTCACGCACTCTAAGATGAAGCGCCGCATCGAGAACCCGCGCATTCTGCTGCTCGACTGCTCGCTCGAGTACAAGAAGGGCGAGTCGCAGACGAGCGTGGAGCTCACCAACGACACCGACTGGGACGTCCTTCTCAAGCTCGAGGAGGAGCACGTCGAGCGGCTCTGCGCGGACATTATCAGCCACAAGCCCGACCTCGTGCTCTGCGAGAAGGGCGTCTCGGACCTCGCGCAGCACTACCTGCAAAAGGCCGGCATCACCGCGCTGCGCCGCCTGCGTAAGACGGACAACAACCGCGTCGCGCGCGCCACCGGCGCCACTATCGTGTCGCGCACCGAGGAGATCCAGGAGAGCGATATTGGCACCGGCTGCGGTCTCTTCGAGGTCCGCAAGATCGGAGACGAGTACTTTAGCTTTATCGAAAAGTGCAAGGAGCCCAAGGCCTGCACGCTGCTGCTCCGCGGCGGCTCCAAGGACGTTCTTAACGAGGTCGAGCGCAACATTCAGGACGCCATGCAGGTCGCCAAGAACATCGTGCTCGAGCCCAAGGTGCTCCCCGGCGGCGGTGCCACCGAAATGGCCATCTCGCAGGCCCTCAGCGAGAAGTCCAAGACCATCGAGGGCGTGCAGCAGTGGCCGTACAAGGCCGTCGGTATTGCCTTCGAGGTCATCCCGCGCACCCTTTTGGAAAACTGCGGCGTCGATGTCGTGCGCCGTATTACCGAGCTGCGTGCCACGCACGCGCAGGGCGGCAACGATTGCATCGGTGTCAACGGCGAGACCGGCGAGCTCGTTTCCATGGATGAGCTCAATGTGTGGGAACCCTTCAGCGTCAAGACCCAGATCGTCAAGACCTCCATTGAGGCCGCGGCGATGCTTCTTCGCGTCGATGACGTCGTCTCTGGCTCCAAGAAGAACTAAATAGGGGGCAGCCCGCTCGATCATTCGGTCGATCGATCGATCAAGGAGGGAGAGGGGGCGAGGGAAAATTATATGCACCAGCCAGCGAGCCAGCAGCGAGCGCAGCATACGCCGAATGCGGCCCGGCATGGGCAGACCAGGCGTACGTACAAATCATTCATAGTGAGTCGAAGCTTCCGGCATGCAAGCAAAAACAAGAATTCTTAGTGATGATGATTTTGGTTCTTCCCAACTTGGTGGCGGCCGCCGGACTTCGTACCGCCACGCCTAGGTTCCATAACCTATTTGACGAAGAATTCGAAAGGAGTCGAGATCGAAGATGCTAATGCCTATAAACGCAACGAAAGCCCGCTCGCGTGGCCGAGCACGAGAGCGAGAGATTAGCTAGGGTGTATCTGAACGCTTTAGGTGTTGCGGGTCTGCATGCCGATTCTAGCGAGGTTTTGCTTTTAGCGAGGCATACATTCCAGTGTGTATGTGATGCATTAACTATGCAGGCTTGCAAGCCTTGCTAGAAGGCCTAGCCCATGCTAGGGACGATAGGGTTAGTCTAAGAAGCAGTGTACGTATAGGACTGCTACTTCACAGTTAGGCTAGGCTAGCCCTCAGCCGCAGGCGGATGTCCTCGACGGGGTCGCTTGGACTTTCTTCGCTCACCGAAAAGGCCAGTCTTGCCGAGATTCTTCTGGCTGACAGTAAATCGAGCTCCCTCCGGCGTGCGGCCGAGGCTGGCGTGGCGTGCAGTGGCTATGTCCCTCATGGGCATCATCATCATCATCATTATGGCAGAATCCAAGGACCACCCATTATTGCACGTACGTAAAGTATAACCTTGGGGTCTGCGACCGCCAGCCACGCGACAGAGCGAGTTCTGCGACGAGCCCGACCCGCCCGAGCCCGCGGCGCGCCTGCCCAACGCAGCGAGCGAAACCTAGCCTACCTACCCGAGGCGCGCGAGACGATGGCGTCGGAGTCGCCGGAGAAGAATGGCGCCGAGAGCGCCCCGGCGGCGGCGGCGGCCGCGGAGACCGAGAAGACCGAAGCGAACGGCGGCTTCGGCGCCGGCGCTGCGCCGACCGACGAGGCCCAGCTCAAGCTAACCAGCAAGGACTACTACTTCGACTCGTACTCACACCACGGCATCCACGAGGAGATGCTCAAGGACGAGGTGCGTACCTTGTCGTACATGCGCAGCATTATGCAGAACAAGCACCTCTTCGCCGGCAAGACCGTCCTCGACGTCGGGTGCGGGACGGGCATCCTTAGCATGTTCGCGGCAAAGGCCGGCGCGAAAAAGGTCTACGCCGTCGATTACTCCGGCATCGCCGAGCAGGCCAAGAAGATCGTCAAGGCCAACGGCCTCGACGACACCATCGAGGTGATGCGCGGCAAGATCGAGGAGGTCGAGCTCGACTGCGGCCCTGGCGGCGTCGACATTATCATCTCCGAGTGGATGGGCTACTTCCTGCTCTACGAGTCCATGCTCGACAGCGTCCTCGTCGCGCGTGACAAGTGGCTCAACAAGGAGACCGGCATCATGATGCCGGACAAGGCGAAGATGTACATTGCTGGCATTGAGGACGCTCAGTACAAGGACGAAAAGGTCCACTACTGGGACAACGTCTACGGCTTCGACATGAGCGTCATCAAGGAGATGGCCCTCACCGAGCCCCTCGTGGAGACCGTCGACAACCAGACCGTAATGACCACTCCGTGCCTGCTCGCCGAGTTCGACGTCGGCACCATGAAGCAGAGCGAGGTCGACTTCTCTGCCAAGTTCAATGTTGAGGGCATCCGCGACGACTACTGCCACGCGCTTATTGTGTACTTCGACATCGAGTTCAGCCGCTGCCACAAGCCCGTGCACTTTAGCACCGGCCCCCACGCAAAGTACACGCACTGGAAGCAGACCATTTTCTACCTGCGCGACGACCTCACTGTGCAGCGCGGCGAGCGCATCTCCGGCAAGATCTCCACCAAGCAGAACAAGGGCAACAAGCGCGACCTCGACATCGAGCTCGAGTACTCCTTTGAGGGCGAGCACCAGAAGGCCGGCCGCAAGGACATCTACCGCCTCCGCTAAACGCGTGCGAGCCGCGCTCGGAAATTTGAAGGCAACAAGCGCGACCTCGACATCGAGCTCGAGTACTCCTTCGAGGGCGAGCACCAGAAGGCCGGCCGCAAGAACTCGCAAACCTACTGCAAACTATCAATCAAGCAGCTATCAACAAGCAATCAAGGCAAGCAAAGCAGCAAAAGTTGTCCCCTGCCCACCTCCTTACCCTTCTCGCCTCAGCACGGTGCGTGCACTTCACATCGCGTGCATGCCAATAATCACTGCCCCGCGACTTGCCACGTCTCACTCATCGTAGTATAGGATGTATTCTTTACCTCCGTCGTCGTCTTCTACCGCTTGCACAAGCACGACTCCGGGACCGTGGCGTGGATGTCGGTGGTGGCGCGATTCCTTGCCTTGCCTTGCCTTGCCTTGACGGCGATGAAGAAGTCGCCAGCGGCTTTCCCCACGACAGCGACGACCACGACTACGACCACGATCACGACCACGACCACGCTCGCAAGTCGTCCACCAATTCCGCAAAGTTTGGTCCTGTAGCAAAAGCTGCAGACCTCGATCGAGCCCCGAGCGCAGCAGCGCAGCAGCGCAGCAGCGGCGGCGGCGGCAGCGGCGGCAGAGCGGGAGGCGCGCCGACGGCGTCCCTTCGCGCCGCGCCCGGCCGTGCAGGAGCAGGCGCCATGCCGCTCGTGCGCATCGCCACGACCTTCGCGCCGACGCCGGCGCAGGCGGAAAAGGTCATGACGACGGTCACGAAGACGGTCGCGCAGCAGTTCGGCGTGCCCGAGGGCTTCGTGCACGTGCACATCATGCCCTCGCAGCTCATGAGCTGGGGCGGGACCTTCGGCAACACCAGCGTCATCAACATCAAGGCGCTCGAGGACCAGCTCACGAGCGACTCCCGCGTCGCGCTCGCGTCGAGCGTGACTTCCGCGCTCCAGGAATGGGCGCCTGCGGACAGGACCGAGATCATCTACCAGGTCGTGACGCTCGACGACGTGGCCATCGACGGCACCGTCATCTCCAAGAGGTAGAAGCCAACCAAGAAACCAATGCAAAGCTCAGTTTAGTCCAGTCTCTCAGGCCTGCGCGCGCTCGCTTTGGAGAAGCGAATGAGCGCCCGTGCTGCTCTTAGAACATGGGGTTCACGTCGTACGCGTAAACGTCGTCCGCGCCGCCGCGGGCGCCACCATAATACATCGGGGACAGCTCGAGTCCCGGCGGTGGGGCCAGGGGTGGCCCCGGGCTCACGGGCGACGGCGGCGGCCCGACGTGCGGCCCCAAAGTTGTGTTTGGACGAGCCCGACGTGCGCGCTTCGTGCGCATGTCCCGCGTCACCAAAAGGGCCACTACGAAGACCATCCCGCCCAAAACGCCAGCAACCCAAGACGCCACCGTCTTGATGTTCGACGATCCAGCGCCGGCACTCCCGGCGCCGGCCGAGGATGTCGGCGGGGCCGTCGGCGTCGTGTCATCGCCATTCTCGCCAGTGAGGATCGTCACATCGGTCGTTGCTGAGCCTCCGGCGCTTGGCGCCAAGGTTGGCGCCAGAGTGGGCGCGGCGGCACTCGGCGCCGCTGTCACGATCTCGGACGACAGCGTCGTTGGCTCCATGGTCGGGCTCTTTGAGGGAGGCTTCGTCGTGGCAAGCTGGGTGGGAGACAAGGTGGGGTACTTGCTCGGAGACCGTGTGGTCGGCGAAGTGGTTGGCGACTTCGTTGGCGTCTTGGTCGGCGCCTTGGTCGGCAGCTTCGTTGTCGGCGACGCGGTCGGTAGCTTGGTTGGCGACTTGGTTGGGAAGGCGGTTGGGAATTGGGTCCGGGAAGGAGTGGGTGGCGGAAAGAAAAGGTCGATGATCAGGCGATCATCAGAAGACGCATTCGGGCTCGACGTGCGCGTGTCCGCAAACCCGATCCAGCTCCGATAAGAGTCCAAGTCCACTGCGGAAGCATCGGCGCACGCGATGCTGATATCCTGCGATCCAGCAACACCCGTCAACGTCCAGGCCGAGGAGGTGAGGCCCGTTGGCCAATAAGTGAGCTCTGTGGGATGACTTGCTCGCTTGCTTTCGGTCGAGGACCTGTCGATGCGCCAGGCGCCGGCGATGGTGGCAAAAAGTATGTGCGTGGCCGAGGCGAACGAGGGTCGCCCGTTCGTGTGGCCTGCATAGGCATACGTGCCGTCGAGGTCGGTCCCTGCCGTGACCTCAAGCTCCAGGCATGGCGTGAAACATGCCGAAGAGCTCAACGGATCCGGCAGCGTGTCTGCGGGGCAGGCAGCGCACGTCGGCAACGCGTCGCACGAGCAGCTCAGCTCAAAACCGTCCACCTCATCGCGGGCGAGCATCGGGTGGTCTACATCCGCCTCGAGGAGAATCTGCCAGTACGCAGTGTCCCCCACACTCGGTCCAAGCACCCACACGTTTGCAAGTTTGTAAATTGCGAACGACCTCGAGCGCGTAGCAGCGCTATGCACAATCCACGACTGCACCCCATTGTACAGGTATCCGGACGGCACGTAGAGGCCATCCGCGCCATAGTTGCTCTCGGTGATTCCGGTGGCGCGAAGAAAGAGATTCTCGCATGGCTCAACGCACGCCTCCGACCCCGTGCTGGCCACTTGCGAGACGAGGCCCTCTGGGCATGCCTGGCACAGGCCAGCATCCTCATCCCAGTACCTGTTCTCTGCGCAATACAACGTCTCGCATTCTGCCTCAAAAGAAAACCCCGACGATGGCACCCCGTGCACGAGCACGAAGTTGTCGCGGGTGAACGCGTGGTACCGAGTCCTCCCAAGCGGCACCGACTCATAAATGTCCTGATAAGCGCTCGTGAAGTGGTCTCGGATCTCCCCGGTAACCTTGGTCGCGCTGCACGCAAAACTCAGCCCGCTCGTCACAGCAATCGCTTCGTTCGCCTCGTTCGTATACGAGGCGGCGAGCGCATTCGTACCAATGTCCGCCAAGAGCATGCCGCTTTCCGGTGGCTGGACGTACGCATGGTACGAGTTGGCACCGAGCGATGAGGTGATAAACCAGAGGTCTCGCTTCCCCCCGAGCGCGGGCATATACTGATTCCGGAACGAAAAGTAGTACTTTGATCCTGACAGCGTCGCCGTGTACACGGGCTTGTCATTGACCGTGGTATCCGGAACCACGCTCCACAGCCCAGTAAACTTGGGCTCAAAGACAACGTCCACGGCGCAGGTCGCTGACGTACAGTCCGTGTACAGAGGAATGAACAGCCTCGCCCCGGACCCGACGTTGGAATCTGTCGCGCGAAGACCCACGTTCGCAGCGAGTCCTCCGGAGATGTTCATAAAGAGGTGCGCGGGCGCGCGCTCGTAGACGTACAACCCAGGCTGCGCCACGTTGTCGTCGAGCATATCAACGTCCACGCAAGTCTGCGTGAACGCGATTCGCGAGGGGTCCTCCAGAAAAAAAGCAAAAAGCTGCGTGGACTGCGAGCTCGAGGTACTCGTAGCGCACGATACTGATTCCAAGGCATCAAGCTGCGTCGACAGCGCCGAGGTCGACACGTATTCGACGCGAACCTTGATGGCAGATTTTTCTTCGTCGGCCTCGAGGACGCGGACGTGAGCGTTTGTGCGCCCAAAGTCGTAAAAAAAGGACTCGCCCACTGGCACAAAGGCATCCGACTGGTTTGCGGTGGTTGTTGCAAAGTCAAGAAGCTGCGTGGGCCCAAAGACGTCGTCCGCACCTTCGTAGGCCCACGTGAGCAACGCGCCTCTCAGGCTGTAGTACTTGGACCGCAGCTCGACCCACACGTAATGGTTTGCGTCGACTGTGTGCAGCTTAAGCCCGTAGAGCTTATCGCTTGCAAAGACTTCGCCCGTATCGTGCGCATGCACCCAGAATTCTCCCTGCGAGATGCAATACGGATTTGCTAGACAAAGCGCCGGTGTACCGAGATTCTGCACGTTAGTCTCCGCGTTGAGCCAGCCGAACGAAGCCTTGGCCCCAATCGTAAAGTGCCCCGCCGGGAGGTTCTCGGCGCCGCCCATAATGCTAAACATGTTCCCGAAAGAGTCGTCCCCGAATTCGGCATGGCCAGCGCCGTTTGTATGGCCGAGTTCGTGCGCAAGTGTCAGGGCGAAGGAGGCTGCGTCGTCCTCGAGCCCATTCATCCAGACGAGTTTACCTGGACGTTCGCCGACGCCTGCCACGGTGGCTCCGTTCGCCTGCAGACTTGCACAGTACGGCAGCGCGAGCACGACGCGGTCAAACTGATCGTACATCGCAGCGCCAATCTGAAGTTCCACCGCGTTCGATACGCCTGGCAGATAAGGCCCATCGCCTCCGCTCTCGCACACGTGCGCATTGCCAGTGCTTGCGTCCATAGCAAAAACGTTGACCTGCACGACGCTCTCGTACATTGTGAGATTCAGATTGACGCTCGCCCCGGATGCCTCAACAAAGAACTCGTTGACGCGCGTCGCCACGTCGTCCACAAAAGACAGTGAGAACTCCCCATACGCATACACCTGCGTCGAGACAACGCGAACGACGAGCACATCGTAGGTCGTTTGAGATGAACCGCCGAGTCGGCGCGCGAACTCTGCGTGTCGCGTAACGTGTTGGCTATGGAGAGGCGCGCCTCGCCATCGGCCTGCCGACTCTTCTTCCGCAGGTCTCTGCTCCGCAAGAGCCGAGACGCGCCTTGTCAGAATGGCCAGCAGAATCGCAAGCAGGGACAATATGCCAATAGCATTCGCGCTGGGGCAACGTCGACGAGGCTGCCTCGAGCAATTCTGCGTCATTCCTCTCGTGCGCGTGGTTCGGGCCCGGGTTCTGATTTGCTTCGATAGCCCCGTTGGGGGGCCTTGGCTGGGTGGGGCCTTGGGGTCTGCTTGCTTGCGCCTTTGTAGTAGTAGTACTTTGCCTGCGCAACGGTTGTTCGGACAGGGCCGTGGCCCTGGAACTAATCTTGGCACCGCCCCGAGACCCTGATCCATGTGCATTGCATCCCGTTGGTATTCAATGATTCCGCGACCTCGGCCATCCATCCAACCGATGCACGTCGGCGCACAAACTCAGGCAGACGTTGCTGGCCAGTTCGCACTTACCAACAAGGCGGGAGATCCCCGCTGCTTGCGAGCAATTGATGCGCGAGCGCTCTCAGATTTGCCATTCGAGCTATCCGTTGACCCTCATAATTACTAGTAGTAGTAGTATCGTGATCATGATTATCATCACGATGACTGATGATCATCGTCACCATCATTGACGATGATCATCGAGTGATGATTACCATGATCATTGCCCGTGGCCCGGGTCGATTCCTCGAGCCGAGAGTCGGAGTCCCCGAGGCCGCGTCTGGGTCCAGGCTCCGGCAGGAGCGAGTGAGGCGCATCCGGCCGGCGGCGTCGAGGCCTTCCGACTGTGTGTGGCCTTTTGCCAGGTTGAGACCAGCGCCGACAACAACGTCGAGAGGCCGTTCGTCTTCAATCAACGGCGTCACCACCGCTACCGAGACGACGACACCTGGATGACATTATCGTGACCTTGAAGACCAAGCCAGAAGGTCTCGGCGCAGATTTGGACTTGGGCGCAGCGGAGCCAAATCTCGGGCGCGTTTGGCGCGCTGTGCAGCGCGTACCACGAACTTGGTGGTGCTGACGCTGGTGCTGAGACCATGGGTTGCAACCCGTCCGTCATGGTGGCGCCACCACGGCCGGAGTCTTTGGTCGCGGAGCATACCGAGCCGGCGCTTTCCGCGAGCGTGCAAGCAGAAACTCGCCGCGATGTGACTGACGACGCTGTTCAAATTCATTCTGGGGAGGAAAGCAAGCAAGAATACCGTGAGGAATCCGACGCGGGCCAAGAGGATTCTCCAGGCGCACCATCTGCCCCGCACGACACACCGGTGGTGATCTCTGACCCTGCTCGAGACGATGACCCGCCTGAGCTGGTTCGTGAACGCACGGCAAAGCCGCCGGCTCCGCGATCAGCGCCCAAGCTCGACACACAGCAGACCAGCGCAATGCGGCAGCCGATAGAGGGCGGTCCTTTGCAGGGCGCGAGTCCAAAGACGAGCGCCTCGCCATCAAAGCGGCGTATGCGCTGGAAGAAGGGCGAGCTCATTGGCGCCGGCTCATACGGTAAGGTCTTCGTGGGCCTCAACGAGCTGAGCGGGTCGCTCATGGCCGTCAAAGAGGTGCGCGCAAGCAGCGAGACAGAAGTACGCGCTTTGCAGCAGGAGGTTGGGCTCATGCGCTCTCTACGCCACGAGAACATCGTCCAGTACCTCGGCTCCGAGGCAGACGCGCGTCTCAACATTGTGTATATTTTCACAGAGTGGGTTCCTGGAGGCAGCATTGCCGGCCTCCTGCAAAAGTTCGGCGGCCTCACCGAGAGCGTCGTGCGCAAATACACGCGGCAAATCCTTCAAGGGCTGGCCTATTTGCACCGCAAGGGCGTCATCCATCGTGACATCAAGGGCGCAAACATTCTCGTGGACGATCGCGGTTGCATCAAGCTAGCGGACTTTGGCGCCTCCAAGGTCCTGAGCGGATCCGCCAACGGCAGCATCCTCGAGAACCACTCGCTGCGCGGCACCCCATACTTTATGGCGCCCGAAGTGATCATGCAGTCTGGGCATGGCCGGAAAGCCGACATTTGGAGTGTTGGCTGTACGACGCTGCAAATGGTCTCCGGGAAGCCCCCTTGGAAGTCAATGCAGTTCGGCTCGCTGCAGGCTCTCATGTACCACATTTGCAACACGAACGAGGCTCCGCCCATGCCACACGATATCTCTACGGCGCTGCGATCTTTTCTGATGATCTGCTTCCAGCGCTTACCTGCGGAGCGACCCACGGCGAACAGTCTCCTGCAACACCCTTTCCTGACTCATACTGTACATGATGAGGTCGCCTCTGTGGGCAGCCTCACGGAGCGCGAGGTTGAGGAGCGGCCCTTGAGTACACGGAGCTTTGCCAAGTCCCGGTCCACCTTTTTTTGTCTGGATGGCCGCCCTCAGCAGGACAACCACGGCTCGCCTCTCGATCACCAACAGCAATTCCAGCTTGGTGGCGACTTCGAGTCCTACCGCCAAAGCTCGACTCACTATTATGGCTCCTCCAGCCCTGGCGATCGCCATTTTGTCGACGAGTCAAGTGCCCGACCCTACAACCACAGAGAAGACGATGACGCCGCAGAGGAAGAGGAAACGAAAGATGCTCAGGTCCGCGAGGGAGCCTCAAGAGGACACTATGTTCACGCAAGGGATGGCAGCGACCGCGCATCTCCCCAGTCTCAGGGCCAAGATCACCTCGCGGCCACGTTTCGCCCAGAGCACCCGGAAACGAGCTTTCTCGCATCGGCCCGACGCGTTGATGAGCTTGAGGTGTCCTCGTACGTGCGAGACCGGGTCTTGCAGAGCCAACGAAAGCGCGATGAGTGGGAGAACACCGTGATCGAGACCGTGGAGGTGCAAAAGATCAGAGACAGCCTTCGGCGCAGAGAAGAAGATTTGCTGCGTAAGAAGCAGGCAGAGCAAGAGCGCTGGCAGCGCGAAATGAAGGAGGAGCTCGACTACCAGCGTCGCTCAGGGCTTCGGAGCTAGACACCCATTTTTCGACAGCGGCGGCAACAGTTGAGGGGCTTATTTGGGAGCGGTCTTCGCTTTGCCAAAATGTGAGCATGCATCGCTACCGCTGTCACTCCAGGTTCGGTGCTCAAGGTGTCACCGCGTCCTGTCATGTCCACTCGCGAGGCCTTGCAATTTCCTCTGCAACGGGCTCTTGCAGCCAAAAATAGTATCAGTAGTTAGCCGGCAACTCCACGAGAGTAGCCTCATCCGGAAAGATATGGGGAGACCGAAGATAGGAGGTGACCGGAGGGCGGGCCTGCCGGGGAGCAGGCACCCCCAATCGGCCCGCGCTCCGGGACCGGCCGCAGGTGTCCTGGACACCAGAAACGAGTTATTGCTTATTTTGTTTTTCGGAATTGGACTTGTTGGCCTCAGCGAAGATGTTGTCCCAGTTGGCGCGTCGCCAATAGTCGTAGCCAGAAGCGAAGGTGGAGCCGCCGCTGATGAGCCAGATTGCTGGCATGAGTTCAGTAGGGGGCAAGTTGAATGCGACATGGGTCATGGAGAACCAAATGAGTCCGAACTGGAACAGCGTATTCCACTTGCTGATCATGGACGCCTCGACTGCCACGACGCCCGAACCCTGGCCCATGTCAAAAAAGCCGGCGTCCTTCGGCTTGGTGCGATACCGCACGTAAAAGGACCCTAGGACAAGCACAAGGTCCCTCCCGAGAATAAGATTGCCCAGTGCAAGGGGAATGATGCCCTTGGCGGTCAGCGTGAGCAGAGTGCCGGCTACAAAGAGCTTGTCGGCGAGGGGGTCGATGAAGGAGCCAAAGACCGACATTTGGTTCCACCTCCGCGCCAGGTAGCCGTCGACCCAGTCGAGGAAGCCGGCAACCCAGAAGCTGACGATGGCAAGTTGGTAATGGTCCGTCGCGATGAGCCAGCAGATTCCAGGCGTCGCCACGAGCCTCGTCATGGTCAGCGCGTTGGGGATATTCACGGCATCCTCCCAAAATTCCTTAGATCCTAGCACGAGCCTCTGGTCGATCTTGGACGTCGCTTCCGGGCCCTTCTCCGCCTCGAGCTTGCCTCGATCCGCCTGGGTCCCGAGCGGCCTCCAGAGCAGCGGCTTCGGGCCCTGCCGCGGCGTCGAGGCGGGGCGCGCCTGCTCCTTGGCCCATGGCGCTGGGCCTCGGCGCCAGCCCTGGGCGTGATAGCCTCGGGGCGTCGTGGCGAGGCTCGAGCTCGACGGCTGTCCCAGCGGCAGCAGCCGCCGCAGGCCCGGCGCCCGCGAGGGCCTCAGCGCCGCGAGGCTCGCCGCGGCCAGCATCTCGCCCCCGGCGCGGTAGCGAACGGGCTCTGCTCAGCGCGCTCAGCGAGGCGGCGGGGACTTGCGGCGGCGTGGACTTGGTCGCAGGGGCGAGAGCATTGTTCTGCACCCAGCAGCGGAGACCTCACATGATGGCATGCCCGTTACGAAGACTGCGGCCCGGCCGCCCGGGCCGCCCGAGCCTTGACCGGAGTCTCCGGGGCCGCGGGGACGAGAATGGTTCCTGTCCTCCGGGAGTCAAGAGCGAGATAGGTCGGTGATGACGATGAGGAATGGGTGGGTCTACGAAGAGACAGTGTCGAGGTTTCCTTCCGAGTCCCCCTTGCCGTGTTCTGCTTGCTGCAAGCTTTGCGTAAAAGGTAAGTGAAAAGTTCCAGATGCTGTGCCCAGCCAGCTTCGTGAGCGAATCAGAAGCACCCCGAGCGCGGTCCTGCGCGCAAATTGATCGATCGAAGAGAAACACGACTTGCGCCTAAGTTGCATGTTTGAGGAAAGGTGCACTGGCGAGCGCGACTCGGAGCTGAGCGAGCGCCCGAGGACTCTTCCGACTGACTGGCGGCGGTTGAAGCCCTAATAATAAATAAGAACGCTGATATGGGCCATCTGGCATGCCTCGAAAAGTGAAACGTCCCAGTTCTGAGCGACAGAAACGAAGCGTCCGAACCCTCCCAGCCGCCGTCGACCAAGGCTGCTCAGGCCACAGGGCAGAGACGATCCCTCGCTCACCACTCCAGCAGTCCAGACCCAGGTCGACTTGCCGGAGGCATACGTACACGGCCGACCGACCAGCCAGGCGTTGAGGGTCGGCACGGACGGCCTGCGTGCTGGGTGCTGAGAACCTCGTTGAGCGGCCATCGCGGTCGCCATACCACTCCGCAGCAGTCCAGACCCAGATCGACTTGCCGGAGGCATACACCGACCGACCAGCCAGGCGTTGAGGGTCGAGAGTGCGACGAGTAGCGCGCCCGCACGGCACCGAGGGAGTCCCGAACAAGTCTCGGTGCTCACTTGCCAGCGACAGCAAACGCGGCCCGAGGCCGCCCTGCATTGCGAATGGGAAGCGGGAGGCACCGCGAGGGAGCCGTGACCAGCAAAGACCACACGACCTCGTGGCGACACAAGCTCTTCGATGGCGTCATCAAGCTCAAGGACGACCAGGCCACGAACTCCTGGCTATACGCAGTCCTGGTGAGCTACCGCAACTTGCAGCTCGTCCACCTGTCACTCAGCGAGGAGCTCGGAGGACCATGGAACGCAGCGATCCACCCGCTGCGCAAAGGCCTTCGGGCGCTCTGTATCGGATTTATAGACCTCACGGACTTTGGTCTCTTCATCATGGGCCTGATTTGTATAGTCTGGACGGGCGTGCTGCTGATTATGGTTGTTGCGATGAGCTTCCAGCCATCTTCCTTTGGAGTGACGAGCACGCGCGTTATTGAGCTGTCACTACGAAGCTCGCAAATTCCTTTCCAGCAGTCGCTCGTTATGCTTCTCACAAGATCTTTTTGGGCGGCAAATGACATCACCGAACTTACTTTGATGGCTCGAGGTGGGACCATCATTTGCATCCTTATCATCGTCATTCTCACTAGCTCTACGGCGCTAGTGGTCTTACAGCACCTACCAGGACAGAGCGAGTCGAGCCCACGGGGACTGAGCATGGTACACGGAAGAATCGAATGTCTGACGACAGGAATCTGCGCTTTCTTCGCCGTTCTCGCAGGCGTCGTCGTCGAGACGAGTCATCGCGCTACCGACGCCAGCGAAGGACCATCGGTAGCCCTCCTCGCCTTTGCCCGCTGGTCCCTGGCCGTCGGGCTCGCGTGCATCTCCGCGCTCTACTTCTTCTTCGCGCCCTTCTACTCTTTGTGGCTCAATCGACTCTGCCTTTACCTGTTCTCCTCAAGTACCTTTGTTGCTTTGTGCAACCTCGGCGTCGTCTTCGTCAATGACGCCGAAGATCTCTCTTGGCTTCTAGTGTGCATTCTCACGATGCCCTTTCTTCTGGTGAGCGTACGCTTCGCACATGAGATGTACCTTCGGCGCCTAACGCACTCCAAGGGCCCGTTCGAAATGCGACACCCCCTGATTGCCGAGCTCATCCTACGTCTGCGGCATCTCCGTGGGGAGCCCAAAGAGTGGAGTTTTTCTGGCGACCTGGAGCGGGATTACCGCGCTGCCGTTGCCGGCATTCCAGACAACCCGTACTTTGGCCTCTACGTCGCGCTCCTTGCCGGGTCGCTCGGGAATAGCATCGTGTTTGCCCTCAAGCTCATTCGTCAGGCGCGCCGGTCCATTCGCAGCTTTGACGAGTACGTGCTGCTGGCGTACAATAACAAGGTCAATGAACGTCGTCAGGAAAAGCACACCGGTGCCGTCACGTACTTGCAGCACGATAATCACCTCACGGCTGCCCGGCTTTCGATTGTGCAAATTACGCGCCACGTCTCGCAGTTCTGGAAAAAGACATCGCAAGGTCAGTATTCCATGTCGGAGCTGCTCGAGCTCGCCAACAAGGTGCACGGCGAGGTGGTGGGCTGCCAGGCCCACCTCGCGAATCTCACACGTCTTGCACGCAACGATGCTCAGGGCCTCCGCGTCAGAGCCATGTTTCTGCACTACATTGAGAACGACACCGAGCGCGCTAGTGACATGATGGCCCGGGCTGCTTCGTTTGACGATGACGCAGGTATCGGGGGCTTTGCGGTTTGTGTCATCAGCGGTGACCTCGCGACGTTGTGCAAGGTTCTCGATGCCTCGCAGCCCATGTGTACTCTTTTTGGGTACTCCAAGCTGGAGCTCATTGGGCGCAACATCAACATGATCATCCCGCCGCCATTTGATCACATTCATGACCTCATGGTGCGCAGCTTCGTCAATTCGGACTCCGATTTCCGCACGCGGACCCGCCGCATCTACGGCCTGCACCGCAAGGGTCACATTATGCCCATTGATTTTGTGCTCACGCCAAGCACAAATGCCAAGAGCGATCTCGTCCTCGTCGCGAGGCTCGAGCCGAAGCCGCTCGACGTCGACGAGTACCTCCTGCTCGTTGACCGGAAGACACGTGTAGTGACGGGATACAGCGAAGGTGCCCCGTCCGCCCTACACTTCGACGGTCACGATGTCTTTGCCATGGCGGTGAACGTGACCCGAATTCTGCCCAATCTTTTCGATTCGGAGGGTAATATCGCGTACGAGAGCAATGAGCTTGTCGAATGCGTTGAGGAACTTTGGAAGATCCGCGTGCAAGCGCTAGAGTACAGCTCGAGACCAGAGGACAGCAGTCCCTTTTCGTGTTCCGTGCTCTTGATCCGTCTAAAGCTAGCGACTAGAGGCGGTATGATGCAGAGCGCTTTCATTCTCAGCGGTGCGCAGCTTGGTTCCGCGCCGCGCTCTGCGTCAAAGGCAGGCTCGCGCTTTGGAGGCCGATCGTCGAGTAAGTCGCTGCGGCAAGTGTCCCGAATGCACCTGGGAGGTTTGGCGCTCTCGAACCAGATGTCGCGAGGACAGAGCCACCATTCCCGGGGTCCTCAAAGCCCTTCGAGGTCCCCGACAAGCCCTCGAGGCCTCTCGCGCTCCGTCTCCAAAGCGTCGTCACCTTTCCAAATGGCCGGCGCACGAATCGCCCGAGGTCATTCGGCGGCTTCCAAGTCAGCCTCGATGGCAAACGCTGGGTTCTCCGCCGGCCTGCATGGCGGCGCAGCAAGCATGTCCAGCGCAGGAGACGAAGCTTCGTCAGTATCTGGTTCTGTAAAATCGGGCGTGAGCAGCATTGGCGCCGACAAGAATGGTATGGCGCGCATCAAACGGCTCATCAAGAGCAAGCTTGGCGCTCGTGATGCCCAGGTGATGCGCTTCCAGTGGTTCTCCACCCATTTTGGGATTACCTTATTCGCAGCCGTGGCGGCGCACGTCGTTCTCATGATTTCGCGCGCGTGGGTCCAAGCGACGTTCGTCCGGAGCATTCAAACATTGGGTCTTCTTGTCCATAGCTCGACGTTGGCGAGCGTTCTCCTTTTGTACGCCAACGCGGGCGTCTCGCGAGATATGGTTTTGGCGGAGCTCACAGTGCTGGTGCCTGAGATGCACTCGCGGTACACAAACTTTAGCACGAACACCATGAGCAGCGTGGACGGTCTGGGCGCGATGGTGCTCGAGCGCTCGGTCAACATCTCCGCGTACGAGACCGACGGTTTTGAGCTTGTCTCCTTCGACAGCGCGATGCGAGACATGCTAAGCCACCTCAGCCGGATTGTAGACGCGGGCGACGCGACCACATGCGGGCCCTCGTGCCGCTTTGTGATTAATAATGGCGCTCACGAGGTGTTGCAGCACGGTCGTGGACTTCTCGATGCTGTGCAATTGAGCGCTCTTGCGCACTTTGACGTCATCAGGGAAATCGAACGCTACTGCACGGTCGCGATTGCCGTAGTTCTCGTCGTTGGGATCATCGTTGGCTACGTCCCCGTGCTCAAGTCCTTCAACACGAAGCGCTGGCGCATGACCATTGCTTTTCGGTCGATTCCACAGTCTTTGAGCGTTAAGATGCACAAAAACTCCGAGAAGAGCTATCAGAGTCTGCACCAGCTACAGCACGCTCACGAGATCGCCACCTACAACGACGACGGCGACAGCGATGATGACGATGAGGAAGGGTCTAATGCTTCTGATTCCGCGGAGCACTTTCCGAACGAGCGCTCTACCTCGGGAGTTGGCAGGCATGGACCAGGAGCGTTCAGTTCCTTAGCGCGCCCAGGAGGCACGACTGCAGGAAGCAGTTCGATGCTGCGGAGCCCGACCCTGCGCGCTTCGCTTAGGAACGTCTCTATGCGCAAGATGACAATGCGCGTTGGGGAGGTAGCCGCGCTGCAGAAGGTACGCCTCTCCAAAAAGATCAGCCGCGCCACAAGGCGCACCGCAAAGCTCTGCGGGGCAATCTTCTACGTAGGTATTTCTGCTTGGATGACCTTGGCTTTTGTGCTCGTGAGCTTTACGCTGCGGACATCACTGTGGGCCGAGATGGCACATCTGAGCTCCTCGACCTATGTGGCCGCGGTACGCGCGATCGATAGTGCCGAGGTCAACTTCTTCGGCATGGTGCCTCTCCCTTCGGCCGTGAGCGACTGGAAGGGCGCAGCCTGGGTCTTTGAGGACGCGCAAAGGCGGCTCGAGCCTGCCGCCACTACACTCGCCACGTCAAATCGAGCACTCAAGTTCGGTAGCAGCGAGCTTCGCCTGGACCCTTTCATGCTGACTTCTGGGGATGAGTTTGACCTCAATTTCGGGTCGGGGTGCCTCGGACGCTGCCTCGCGCGATACGAAAGCGCTGGTGCGGGCAGCGCGAGCTCGGACGGCGAACTGACGCGCAGACTGCGCAACGGCCTGGTCCTTGCCATCGACTTTTACGTCCGGGAGTGCTACATACTGGGCCAGATGCGCAGCGGGCTGACGCCCTCAGTGGGGGAAGACGAGCAGAGGACTCAGCAAGAGGCCATTTTTGGAGACCTGCTGGCCAACCTCATGCTGAGTGACGCTCTGCTACAGTCGGTGGACAACTACGCCGCATCGCTCGAACTCGAAGTGGCCGCTCACAGGCTTACCGAAGCTGAGGCCCTGCTGGGCTTGCTGGCTCTCTTGCTTGTGGGCCACGTGATTTGCAAGCGGGCGGTCGCCGCATTGGAGCACGAGCTCAACAAGATTTTCTATCTGCTTTCGATTCTGCCCGAGGACGTCTTTTTGCGGGTTCCGCAGTTTCTTTTGCTGCTTCAGGACTAGTACGTTTGATCCTGAATGCTGAGCAGACAAGACTTTGGGCTCTTTGCGCACCGTTTTGCAGGTTCGCCTTGCAGCAATCCGGGGAATTTGGCCGCAACCGCGCGAGAGAATCCATCCGACATGTGATCAAGCCTGGCGTGCTGCGACAGGAACAGTGGTTGAGCGAGCTTCGTGCTGTGCATACACAAATATTACGAGCGACCGCAGGGCAAAAAGCGCGCGTGGTCCGACTTCGGGCCTTGCATCGCGCCCATTTTCACTAAGAAAGTTTCTACAGTTGCAAGAGTTCACGGGCCTTGGCGCGTACGTTCTTGACAGAGTCGTTCTGAGCGGCATTGCGAACCAGTTGCTCGAGAGTCGCCGAGGAGCACTGTACCCGAACGAGCTGCTCGATGAGCTCAAGCGCAGTTATGCGCACTTTGTAGTCGGCCGCCGGGTCTTGGATAAGAACCTGCGGGATCCCGCCCAGGTTTCGATGCACCCACTCGTGGCCGTAGCGCTCAGCAATGGCCGGGATTTGGGCGACGGCCGTCGCGCGGATCTTACGTACAGGGTTTTTCAGGCATTGAATGAGAAAGTTGACGCCGTTGGCCTGGTGCGTCCACTCTTGGTCGCTGAGGACCTTAACGACCTCATGCACGGCGCCAATGGCGGCATCCTTTGCGCGCCAGCTCGAAGCGGCGCTGAAATCGCCGGCGTCCGAGTCGGTCGCAGAAGAGTACGCTCGGTTGCTTCTGCCGTCTGCCTCGGCGTCGGACCAAAAGACCGCTCCGTATATCTGCGGGAGAAGACTAAGGCAGAGCTGCTTGGGCAGCGCGCGCAAGAAATCGGCTCGGAAGAATAGCTGCACGGCCTCGGTGCGGACGTCGGGTTCGGGATCATCGGAGATGAGGTGGTGCAGCATGTTTGCGATTCGCTCAGGGGCCATGTGAGCGAGCGATGGAAAAGTCTTGAGGATGGCGCGTCTGACAATGACGTCCTCATCACATACGAGCTTCTCCAGCAGGGGAGCAAACGCTGGGTTGGCGAAAAAGTGCTCGAAGTGCTTGGCGGCCGCGGCGCGCACCTCTGGCTCTGGGTCCGAGAAGAGCTCCATGACGAGGAACTGTAATTCTTCGCGCTGAAAGGCCTGGACCGAGTTTTCAGCGTCTACTGCTGCTGCGGCCCCCGCAAATCCTGCTCCAAAGTCGCTGCCGTTGCCGTCAAGCGCGGCCGAGTGAGGCGACTCGCCGATGTCGGCGCGCGCGCTGCCGAGGTCAACTTTAGCGACAGCGTCGGGGAGGTTTTCGGCGTCGTCGTCGAGCTCCTGCTTTCGTGCGGGAGACTGCCCGACCGGATCCCCGCGCGGGTTTGCTGCCGATCCTGGGTCCCACTTGGACAATTCTTGAAGCAGAAAGCCCAGCTGTTCGGCAAGCGCGAAGCGCGTACGCCACGAGTTGGAGTGAACAAAGTTCTCCTTCAGCACGTGCAGAAAGTGCACCTTGTCGTCCGGAGTCTGCATTTCGAGAATGAACTGCGCAAGGCAGTGCTTGATCGCCAACGCCTGCACGAGGTCATCTGGGTCCGCCATGAGGTCGCGCACGAGAGGCAGAGGCATCTTGCGTTGCACCAGGACCTCGGGGACTGGAAATTGCGGTGGAGTGTCGCAGATTCCTGATTTGGGGGGCGAAGCAGATAGTTCTAGCGGCACAGTCATGACGGCGCTCGCACCCTCAGCATTCTTTTTCTTTTTGGCGTCTGGCCGCGAGGCCTTCGGAGACGACATGGCCGGTTTCTTGGGGCTGCGCGCGGCCTTGACGGCGGCCTTGTGCGCGAGGCTGCCCAGGTTGCTGGCGACGGCGGCCCGAACCATGGGCACAGGATCCTTGCCCAGCTTTGCGATAAGGTCCACCTCCTGGTCGGGGGTCATGCCCGTCGGAATCGGTTCCGCCAATATCTCGCAGACGGAAATGCGCTGAAAGAAGCTCTTGAAGGCGCCCGGGTCACTAAGGTACGGGAGGAGAAGACAGCCCGGGCTGGCCTGGGCCTCGGGGCCGTTCCTCGCGGACCGCGGGGAGACGATGTCGTTGTTCTTGCTGGTGCTCGGGCTCTTGTCGCCGAGGTTGTTATTGGCATTTGTAGGCGACCTTTGCTGGCCGGCGGAAGCGGCCTTCAAGCCATCGACGCTGGGGACCGTGTCGAAGGCCGAAACATCGATGGCGCCGGGAAAGGCGAGCAGAGGCTCGCCCCGATGCGCGTGCAGGAGGACGCTGTGCACGGCCTCGCGGCGGACGCCGGGTTCTGGCATTTCCAGGAGCCAGTGGAGCAGACAGCTTGCCCCGGCCGACTCTGAGAACTCCCGCGCGCCCAGCGTCTTGGCAAGCGCGCGCCAGACCTGGTCGGAGGTTTCGCGGGGCAGGAGGGCTTGCTCGAGAGCTTCGACGACGCGCTTGGGCCCGACCTCGCGCGCGATCAGGTGCGCGTGTTCGGCGGCGTGAGCGCGCACCTCGTCGTCGAGAAAATTTGCGAGTTCTGCCCTGAAGAACTTGAGGAGCTCATTGCGGCCCTCGCGGCTCGCCCGCGCCTCCACCTTGAGCATCTTGTTCTCTTCCGGGGAGTCTGTGATTGGCGCGTTTCCCATCGACCCGGACGGCGCCGCGGCGGGCGTCCCCCCTATAGGCGGCGAAATCTCGCCCGCGTCCGCCTCCGCCGTTTCTGCGCGCCGCTTGTCCCGCTTCAGGGGCGGCGCCGTCCTCCGCGTCCACGACCTGCGTCTGTGGGCCCTCGTCGTCCCGGCCCCGGGGCCTGCTCAACGCCTGCTCAGTATCCGGGAGATACTCTGCTAAGCGCGCCGCCGGGCTCCGGGTCCCTCTGCTGCGCCTTAGTGCCCTCGACGGCCGGGTACCCGGGCTCCGGGCCGCCGGCCGCCGGCCGGGCTCGGCCG
>KQ758798.1:236-15252 GCA_001462505.1 Aurantiochytrium sp. T66
TCGTGTGACCGAACCTGCAGGCCAACATCAGCGCAGACGTGCCGTCTTCTGCAATCTGCAGACCAACCTTGGCACCGCGATCGAGGAGCAGCTTGGCGGTCTCCGTGCGGTCCCGGCAACACGCCTCCATGAGCGCAGACATGCCGTCATCTGTCAAAGACGCAGGGCGAAAGGACCTCGGGCCCGCGACGTGTGGCGGAAGGACCGGGGGCATCACGTCGCGCATCATGGGTAGTTTTGCCGACGGAGCACAAGAATCCTCCTACGATGCTCGTAAATCAAAAGTAGCCTGGCCTAGGCCTGAGGGCCTAGAGGCCCAGGGCTTAGGTTAGGATGCTGACAAGTATGACCTGGCCTGATCTTCTGACCGGCTTGATCTTGTAGACTCTTGGATTGAATATGGAGCTTAGTGGTTTCTTTACACACGCCGCCTTCTGGCGGACGCGGGTCTTGTAGTTTGTTTTGGAGATGAGAGATTCGCCAAACGTGGGACGCATGCGAGCCACGCTGGGACAGCAAAGCGTTCGGCGCCGGGTCTCCGAGGAGTGAAAGACTGATCACGAGGCGTAGGTGGCGCCTATGACAGAGCTGAAGTGTTTTGGTCGAACCACGGCCGTCACGTAGGTATTCAAGGTCAAGCTTCCCGACAATGACGCCGCTGTGACGACATGTGGTTACGATTGCGTCCATACAGCACCGAGGTCCACAGCCAGCCCGCACGAAAGGCGCTTCGCGCTACCTGTCAGGCACTCGCGAGGTCTGAATTCAGCTTCGCGAACCGCCCCACATGAAGCGCTTGAACGTTTGTGCCTCGAGCCCGTGACCCACGCCGTCGTGGCGCTCAACGAGTGTGCTGTGATGGGCAAGTGGAGCACGGCGAGCCCTCTGCCTCGTTTTCAAGCTTCGAGGCGGAGCTGTTTGCGGCAGGCGAGCGAGATCGCCATTCTCTGGCCCCGGTCTCAATTCGCTGACCGTTCATCCCTCCCGAGACAACCACGGCCTCGACCAAAAGTATGGACGTTCTTCCCCGAGCCAATCGTCAAGGGGTGCCGCCTAATTAGAACTTGAAGTCTGGGCCCACAATGTCAGCCGTGAGGAGCGGCTCAAGCGTCATGCGCAACTTCCTCTTCATAGGGCGGCCTCCCACGCTGCTCCTGAAATACGCGCGGAGCCTGGCGGCGCGAAGCTGGCACCACGCACGTTCCACAACCTCGCGGTCGCTGAAAAAGGCGTGAGCTTCCCCAGGAGGCTGTTTCGGGCAGAGCGCAACGTGCGCGCGGCACGTATCCCAGCCCTCTGCCCTCTCCAGGCACCATGCGCAAAAGTAGCACGCGCAGCTCGGGTGACTGCACTGCATCGCACAGCAGCCGTCAAAGTCGGCAAAGGCCGTCTCGCATCGAGGGCAGGACAGCGTTAAGACCTTGTCCCGGATGCTTTCGATGTGCTTACGCAGCGCTGCGTCCACATTGCGCCCTTGAAGCGCCTTGTTGAGCCCATGCTGATTCTCCTTCCCCGCACCGGCAGCTGTCTTCCGCCGATGGTGCTTGCGGACAACTTTGAGCAGGGTCTCGAACTCCTTCGGGGCCGCCCTGGCCAGATCGCTGCCGGACAGTTCGCATGCGCATTTCGGCGCAAGGCAGGGCATGCTGCAGTCGCGTTTGAGCCGAACGTGGGCGCTGGGTTGCGAAGCGGCCCGGACGGCATTACCAAGGCACGACTTGCAAGCAAAGTGATCGCTACTGCAGCGCACTCCGTCCGTCTCTGGGAACCTCTTCGAGCAGACCAGGCACGCGCGCGAGCGCATGGGCCTCGTGTGAAACGCCTCGTGCTCGAGAGCCTCGAGCGCACTTGGTCGCTGCGATGGATCGTCGGCCAGAAGCTTGCCGATCAGTTCCTGAAGAGGAGCCGAGGGCGAGGGAAAGATCTCGCCGAGAACCACGCCCACGGAGAACAGGTCCACGGCCGGCGCGATTCTGCTTATGCCGTCCGCGCGCAGCTCTGGGGCGACGTAGCGACCAATGGGCCGCAGCGGCTGTGACATGGTCACGTTCGACATCTGAACTCCATCAAAGTCCCCAAGCACCGGTGTCAGCGCCTGGGTGAGGAAGATGTTTTCGGGCCTGATGCCGCAGTGCACGAGCTTGCGCTCATGAAGGTCGTGCACGCCAGTGAGCACGCCCACTGCGATGCCCTGGCGCGTCTCGTCGCTCGCGTGCGGGTTGTCACGGATCCACGCTGCGAGGTCTCCGCCTTCGTAGTAGGGCATCAGAATGCAGCCAAAGGAGGCGTCCAAAAAGAAAGCTTCGATGCGCGCGAGGTACGCCGACTCGAGCTCGGCGAGCGTCTGGACCTGGCGGCAAAAGCGGTCATGCCACGCGTCGTCCGCGAGATGGAACGACTTTAGCACCATCACTCGGCCATCCGGGTCCGTGACTTTGTAGACCTCCTTCCCAGGCTTGGTCGCGAGCTCTTTCACCTGCGCAAAGTCGGCTCTGGTGACAGAAGCCAGCCAGAGCCCGAGCTTGCCGACGCCAATCAGCGCCTCGCTGGAAAGCCCAATTCGCTTACGCCATGCCGGGTCCTGCAGAATTCTCGGAAAGTAGCGCTCGGCGTGGCGAATGACGCGCGCGCGCTCTTCGCGAAGTTCACGGTCGAGCTTGTAGACGCAGGGCAGGTTCTTCAGCTCACCCTCGAGCCTGGCGAGCTTTTCAGCATCGGCGCCAGCTTCAGCTCGAGGCCGTCTGCCTTGGGCGTGACGAAGAGTCATCTCGAGCTCTTCTCGCTGAGTCTGCACCTCGTAAACACGGTCGATGAGTTTTTCGAGCGCGGCTGTGGGCGGCTTGCTGCAGCTGCTCACCAGCTCGTCAATCTCGGTCTTCATGGCCTGAGCGGTGGCCCGGCAGCCCGCGAGCTCGATCTCGCGGGCCTCGGCGTGCCGCCTGGCGATTAGCTCCAATGCGCAGCGAATCTCCGCAAGTGGCGCTTCGCCCATCGGGTCGTCGTCACGAAGAGCTCGGAGCTCCTTGTCCAAGGCGTTCTCGAAGGCTTTGAACTCAGTACTTGCCGGCCCAGGCAGGAGTTGCAGAACAGAAGGTAGCCCAGGGCCTTCTGCTCGCGCAGCAGGATCGATGTTGTCGACTGCAGCTTCGGTCTCGCGTCGCGCCAAGACTACCTTTTCACGCTGCTTCCAGGCCGCGATGGCTGCGTCGGCGACCTGGCACGCGCGCTCCGTGTCCTGATCGGAAGGGGGCGGGTCTCTTTGACTTGCGAGCGGTTCATCAGAAAGACGAGCCCACACGCGGCTGCAAATGTTCTCCGCCGCCGTAGGGTCGTAGTTCTTCTCCAGCCGCTCGAGGGAGTACCGGAACGCCCCCGAGATCGTTGCGGCCGTGAGCAATGCGAGCCTGTCGCGGGCCTCGTCCCGCTCGACGACCAGGCTTACGTCTTCAGCGACGCGCGTTTGCAGATCTTCGAGCCTCTGCCTGGCTTCGCGGAGGGTGTTCATGGCCACGTCAAAGTCGTCAGAAGCTGCTAGGCGGCAAGGTTGCAGGGAGAGCAGGCCGTGCAAGTCTGCCAGGTTGCAGCCGATAGCGTCTTGGCCGCGTTTGTGTGCGTCGCGGGCCTGCTCGACCCTGCGCGCCAGGGTCCCCAGCCTGTCGCTGCCGGGCTCCTCAACTTGTTGAAAGCGCTTCAGAATTTTGTGGCGCTGCTTGGCATCCTTGAGGCCCATGAAGTAGAGCTCGGCACCAGAGAGATCTGCTACCGCCTCGGGGGTGCGCACGTTGCGTGCATAGAGGCAGGCGAGGGTTTTGAAAGGGAGCTCGTATGGCGCAAGTGGCGACGAGTCGCTGAAAAATTCGAGAAGCTCTGCTGTTGCATGGGAGTTGTTTTCCCGGGCAGTTGCGAGAGCTGCGGGGCCGCCGAGGTCCGCAAAGCTCAGGCGATTGCTTCTCGTGCACAGCAGGTTGATGATGGACACCGATCGTCGGTCCATCTCAGCCGGTCCGAGATTGGCACCGAGGTCACCTTGCGTGGCCCAAACGAGAGCAGTCCTTCCTTCCTCGTCTTGCAGATCGATCTTGGCGCCGCGATCGAGGAGCAGCTCGGCGGTCTCCGTGTAGCGACGACAAACGACCGACATGAGCGCAGTCCAGCCGGCGGTATCTTGCAGATCCACCGCGGCACCATGATCGAGGAGCAGCTTGGCGGTCTCCGAGCGACCATTCTGACACGCAAATAGGAGTGCGGTCCAGCCGTTCGCTTCCCGCAGATCCACCTCGGCGCCGCGATCGAGGAGCAGCTTGGCGGTCTCGGTGTGACCGTGTCGACAGGCTGACATGAGCGGAGACCCGCCGTTCCTCTTTTGCAGATCCACCTTGGCGCTGCGGTCGAGAAGCAGCCTGGCGGTCTTCGTGTGGCCCTTGGCACACGCCGACATGAGCGCAGACCAGCCGTCACTCTGTTGCAAATCCACCTTGGCGCCGCGATCGAGGAGCACCTTGGCGGTCTCCGTGTGACCGTCGTCGCAGGCCGACATGAGGGCAGTTTTGCCGTTCGTCCTCTGCAGGTCAACCTCGGCCCCGCGATCGAGAAGCAGCTTGGCGATTTCCGCGTGGCCATTCACGCAGGCCTCCATGAGCGCAGTCCAGCCGTCTGCCTCCTGCAGATTCACATTGGCGCCACGGTCAAGGAGCAGCTTGGCAGTCTCCGTGCGACCGTTCCTGCAGGCCAGCATGAGGGCAGTCCAGCGGCCCGTATCCTGCAGATTCACCTTGGCGCCGCGGTCGAGGAGCAGCTTCGTGGTCTCCATGTGACCTTCTCGACAAGAAAGCATCAATGCAGTCCAGCCGTCTGTTTTCTGCAGATCCACCTCAGCGCCGCGATTGAGGAGCAGCTCCGCGGTCATAGTGTGACCCCTGTTACACGCCGACATGAGCGCAGACCAGCCGTCTTCCTGCTGCAAATTCACCTCGGCGCCACGATCGAGGAGCAGCTTGGCGGTCTTCGTATGGCCGTCGTCGCAGGCCAACATGAGGACAGTGCCGCCGTTGGCCCTCTGCAGATCCATCTCGGCGCCGCGATCGAGGAGCAGCGCGGCGGTCGCCATGTGACCTTCCTGACAAGCAAACATTAAGGCAGTCCAGCCGTCTGCCCTCTGCACATTGACTTTGGCGCCGTGGTCGAGGAGAAGCTTGGTGGTCTCCGTGTGACCCTCGTTGGATGCCAGCATGAGTGCAGTCGAGTCATTGGATATCTGCAGACTCACCTTGGCGCCGCGATCGAGGAGTAGCTTGGCGGTCTCCGTGTGACCCCCATTGCATGCCGACATGAGCGCGTTCCAGCCGTTCGTGTCTTGCACATCGACCTCGGCGCCGCGTTCGAGGACAAGCTTGGCGGCCTCCGTGTGGCCCTGTTCACACGCGAACATTAGTGGCGTCCCGCCGCATGCATTCTGCATATTCACCTTGGCGCCGCGATCGAGGAGTAGGTTGACGGTCTCCGTGTGACCGGCGTTGCAGGCCGACATGAAGGCAGTCCAGCCGTCTTTCTTCTGCAGATCGACCTCGGCACCGCGATCGAGGAGCAGCTTGGCAGTCTCCGTGAAGCCCCCTTCGCACGCGCACATCAGAGAAGTCCCGCCGTCTGCCTTTTGCAGATCCACCCGAGCGACGCGATCGAGGAGCAGGCGGGCGGCCTCCGTGTGGCCGTCGTTGCAGGCCGACATGAGGGCAGTCCAGCCGTCTGCCTTCTGCAGTTCAATTTCAGCGCCGCGATCGAGAAGCAGCTTTGCGACCTCCGTGTGACCATTCATGCAGGCCACCATGAGCGCAGTCCAGCCATCCATACCCTGCAGATCCACCTTGGCGCCGCGGTCGAGGAGCAGCTCGGCGGCCGTCGTTTTCCCCCAGGTACAGGCCGACATGAGCGCAGTCCAGCCGTCTGCATTCTGCAGATCCACCTCGGCGCCGCGGTCGAGAAGCAGGACGGCGGCCGTCAAATGACTCCATCCGCAGGCCGACATGAGCGCAGTCAAGCCGTCTGCCCTCTGCAGATCCACTTCGGCGCCGCGGTCGAGGAGCAGCTTGACGGCCTCCGTTTGACCGTTCTCGCAGGCATGCAAGAGTGCAGTTGAGCCGTCTGTCTTTTGCATATCAACTTTGGCGCCGCGATCAAGAAGCAGCTCGGCGGCCTCCGTGTGGCCTTCCCAACAGGCCCCCATAAGCGCAGTGAATCCGCCGTCCGCCCCCAGCTCCATGTCGGCGCCTCGATCGAGAAGCAGCTTGACCACTTCCGTTCGGTTGTCCTCGCAGGCAAGCAAGAGTGCAGTCATGCCGGCTAGGCCCGGCAGATCCAGCCTGGCGCCGTGCCCAAGGAGTAGCTTGGCAGCCTCCGTGTGACCCTCCTGACACGCGTACATCAGCGGACTAAAGCCCTCTGCGTCCTGCAGGTCAACCTCGGCGCCGTGATCGAGGAGGATCTTGGCGGCCTCTGCGTGGCCTTGCCGAGAGGCCGTCATCAGCGCAGTCCAGCCGTCCGTTCTCTGCAGATCCACCTTGGCGCCATGGGAGAGGAGCACCTTGGCCGTCTCCGTGTGGCTTTCCTGACAGGCCATCATGAGCGGACTCTTGCCGTCTGTCTCCTGCAGGTCCACCCCGGCGCCGCGATCGAGGAGCAGTTTGGCGGTCTCCTTGCGGCCGTTTGTGCAAGCCATCATGAGCGCAGTCCTGCTGTCCGATTTGTGCATGTCCACCTTGGCGCCGCGATCCAGGAGCAGTCTGGCGGTGGTTGTGTGACCCTCCTGACTGGCCACCATGAGCGCAGTCCTGCCGTCCGTCGCACACAGATCAACCTCGGCGCCACGATTGAGTAGTAGCTTGGCGGCTTTCGTGTGGCCCTTGTCGCACGCCGACATGAGCGCCGTCCAGCCGTCGGTCGTCTGCAGATCCACCTTTGCGCCGCGGGTGAGGAGCAGCTTGGCGACGTCCATGCTATCAAACTCACACGCCAGCATGAGCGCAGTCAGGCCGTCCGATTTCTGCACATCGACCTCGGCGCCGCGGTCGAGGAGCAGCTTGGCGACCTTCGCGCGGCCCTCCCTGCAGGCGACCATGAGTGCAGTCCAGCCGTCTGCGTTCTGAAGACCCACCGAGGCGCCGCGATCGAGGAGCAGCTCGGCAGTCTCCAAATGGCCCTCCCTACAGGTCCACACGAGCGGGGTCCAGCCGTCTGAATCTTGCCGATCGACCTCGGCGCCGCTGTCGAGCAGTGCCTCCACGGTCTCCGTCATCCCGCGTTCGCACGCGGCATGAAGTCCGCGCGCGTCGCCGTTGTCCTTGTCCTTGTCCTCCATCGCTGGTCCAAAGCCGATCTTTCTCCAAATCTCCAAAGCAGTTCAAAACCAACCGCGCGAGCGCGGGGGCCGCGGTTAGTCTCCGGCCGCGGTTAGCCCGGGCCGCGCCTCGCGCCTCGCGTCGCCCTCTCCGCGGGTCCCCGGCCGCGCCGCGCGCGCGCGGTCCCGCGTCGCGGCCCGGTCTCTCTCCGTCTCCGCGGCTTTGGATTCGAGATCTGTCCGCAAAAGATTTCTTCGCATTTCATTTCGCGTCTCAAGACTCGCCTTTGGCCCGCCACTCCTACCGTTTTGCCTAGGCGCGCCATAGGGTTTCGCCTCGCAAAGTGCCCAACCTCTCTGTCTGCCACTGGGCCGCTGTCGAGCTTTTGTTCTGTTCTACGAGACGTTCTTCAGCGCGGATTACTATTGTACGATGAGACGCTGGACACAAAATAGTGGCTACAAGTGAAGGCTCGTGAAACATGGGACGAAAAAGTAGAGTTAGGACTGATCGAGATCCGTCGCGGCGCGACGATCACGTCATACTTCTGCGAACAGGTCGTTAGACCATCTCAGTACTAGGCCTAGGGCCCAAGACGCTCTAGACTCGAACCTACGGTACCAGGTACGGACTGCCTGCCGGAGCTGCCGGAAGATCCTGTAGCCCTCTGCGGTCGCATCTTGTAGGTAAGTCAGATCAAATACTCCCAGAACCTCAGGTCGCGGGCCTTTGATTCCGCCTTGAAAATTTGCTCTTCAATGCATAAATGTGGTTCTGTTTTACGTAATACGTATATCGTTTGCTTGGACGCGTCGCTCTCGGAGCGAACGCAGGACAATGGCTCCTGGACGTCGGAATGCCAGAGGGCTCGCCAGGAATGGGATTCAATCGCCAACCAAGGGCCTCAACGGTTCATAGCAATTTTCGCTGATCCGTGCTGCAGCGCGGAGCATTCCTTTTCGGATGCAGAGCCGCACATAAACTCGGCCACGTCGGCCACACAGAGAGCCCCGTGAAGCTCGAGCACTTCTTGATGACGACAGAATTTGAGCGGGATCACCGAAGCCACAGCGGTGTCAACCGAAGTTTCTCGACTTTGTGGTCCAAATTGCTGCCGCCCACCCAGGCGAAACCGAGGTCGCCCAGCAGGCCAACGTTCTTGCGGTGGACCCTCGGCGACAGTGGTGTTGGCGCCGCGACACTGAGCCCTGCCAGAGGAGGTCCTGCAGGACCAGGCTGTCGACACTGGACGCAGTGGAGTCAATCTCTCCCGGCACGCGTCCTGCGGTGGCTGACACTTGCCTCGTCCGCAGGACCTTCCGTCTCTGGCTCGGGATTTCCGAAAGATTTGGGGCAAAACGCGAACGTTCTCAGGGACCTACAGCTCACGAGCAAGGCCTTCAACAACGGCGTTTCTTGTCTCGTTCACCGCGAGAAAGGGCAAAACCAGCTTTGCGCACCTCCGTTTCCAAAGTGCGGCCTCGCACGCTGATCCTGCTCACGCGGGGAGTCTGGCGACGAGACGCTTGCACCGCTCACGTTCCAGGAGCTCGCACTCGCTGGGAAAAGCTTTGTGGCGGGCAGCGTCCTGAAGTCATCAGGATTTGCCGCGTTACGATAGCTCGCATCCGCAGGCAGGGGCGACGCAGAGCATGCTGCAATCGCTATTGAGCTGACGCGGGCACCAACTTCGATGCCGCGCGGACCACAGCACTGAGGCATGACTTGCACGCAAAGTGGTCGCTTTCGCAGCTCAGGCCTCTGTCACCGGACACCTCTCCAATCAAAGCAGACACGATTGCATGGGCTTCGACTGGAACGCCTCGTGCCCAAGAGCCTCAAACGCACTTGGTCGCTGCGACGGATCGTCGGCTTGAAGCTTGCCAACGAGATCCTGCAGCGACGTCGAGGGAGCTGGGAAGATCTCGCTAAGAACCACGCCGACGGAGTACAGGTCCAGAGTAGGCGAGACCTCACATGTGCCATCCACGAGCAGCTCTGGGGCATCGTACCGATCCGCGGCCTCCAGCGGCTGCGTCATGCTCTCAAAGACCCCCAGCACTGGCATCAGCCCCTCAGTGAGGAGAATGTTGTCTGATTTGATGTTGCAGTGCACGAGTTTGCGCTGGTGCAGATCATGCACGCCAGAGAGCATGCCCAAGGCGATGCGCTTGCGCGCTTGGTCGCTCGCGTGAGGGTGGTCGCGAATCCAGGCAGCGAGGTCGCCGCCCGCGTAGTAAGGCATCAGAATGTTGCCAAAGGAGGCGTCCACGAAGAGAGCTTGAATGCGCACAAAGTATGCGAACTCGGGCTCGGCGAGCGCCTGGACCTGCTGGCAAAAGCGGCGTTGGCACGCATCGTTCGCAAGATGGAACGACTTGAGCACCATTTTCCGTCCATCTGGATCCCTGACCATGTGGACCTCCTTCCCAGGCTTGGTCGCCAGCGGCTTCACCTGCGCAAAGTCAGCTCGGGTGACATAGGCCAGCCAAAGCTCAAGTTTCCCGACGCCGACCAGCGCCTCGCTGGGGAGCCCAATCTGTTGGCGCCATGCGGGATCCTTCACAAGCTTCGGGAAAAACCGCTCGGTGTAGCGAATGACGCGCGCGCGCTCCCTGCGAAGTTCGCGGTCGAGCTTGAACACGCGTCCGGGAAGGCTATTCAGTTCTTCTTGAAGCTTGGCGAGCTTGCCAGCATCGAAACCAGCTCCGGCGCGAGACATGCTGCCTCGGGCGTGTCGAAGTTTCATCTCTAGCGCTTCTCGCTGGGTCTGCATCTCGTAGATGCAGTTGATGAGGCCCTCGACAGACTCTGTCGGCGGCCTGCTGCAGCTCCGCACGAGGCCGTCAACCTCAGACTTCATCGCGAGGGCGGCGTTTCGACAGCGGGCGAGCTCGATCTGGCGAGCCGCAGCATGGTGTCTGGCGAGCATCTCCAGAGCGTGACGAATTTCGGCTAGAGGAACCTCATCCATCTTTTCCATCGCGCGGAAAGCCCCGAGCCTCATTCCAAGAAGGTCTAGCAGCTCTCGCCGCCTCGTCGGTTGAAGGAGGAACATGGAGAGATACAGCACGAGGCCTATGAGGAACCAGGAGAGAAACAGCACGAAACCTAGGCAGAACACCAGGATTGAGACCAGCCCATACAGCATCAACTTCCGGCCTCGTTCCGCAAGAGAAGGATAGCAATCGTCCGATGCAGCCCCCATTCCGCGTGGCCGAAGCATCACCTCTTCCCACAGCTCGCAGGCCGCAATTGCAGTTCTAGCGGCCTGGCATGCACGCTCCACGTCCTGATCGGAGGGTCTGGGCCCACCGTGCCTCGTGAGCGGCTCGTCAAAGAGACAAGTCCATACGCGACTGCAAATGTTTTCCGCCGCCGCAGGGTCGTCGTTGTTCTCTAGCCGCTCGATTGAGAGCTGGAGGGCGCTTGTGACCGTTGCGCTTGTGAGGGAAGCGAGCGTCTCGCGGGCTTCGTCCCGCTCGGCGACCAGGCTTGGATTGTTAGCGACGCGTGCTTGCAGATCTTCGAGTCTCCTCTTGACTTCGCGTAGGGGGTTCATGGCCACGTCGAAGTCGAGAAAGACTTGCAGGTTGCAAGGCCGCAAGGATAGCAGCCTGTCCAAATCTTCCAGAATGCATGAGAGAGCCTTGTCACCGCGAGCACGTGCGACGATAGTCTCATAAAACGCGCGGGTCACAGCGAGTAGAGTGTCGCAGCGTGGCTGCTCGCCATGGACAGCTTCTTGGAAGAGTTCCACGGCTGCGCGGCGCTGGATTGCCTCCTTGAGACCCATGAAGTAAAGCTCGGGGCCAGAAAGGCCTGCTGCCGCCTGGACGGTTCGCACGTTGCCCACATAGCAGGAAACAAGAGCTCCAAGAGGGAGCTCGAACGGCGCAAACGGCGATGATTCGCTTAAGAATTCGAGCAGCTCTGCAATCGCGCGAAGGTTGTTCTCTCGTGCAATTGCGAGAGCTGCAGGGCCCTCGAGGTCCTCAAACTCCAGTCGACCGCTTCTCGTGCACAGCAAGCCGATGATGGCCATATATCGCGGGTCCATCTCAGACGCTTTGGGACTGCTGGGGTCGCGTTGCGTGGCCCAAACAAGTGCAGTGCCCCCTTCTCCATCTCGCATATTCACCTCTGCGCCGCGATCGAGGAGCAGCGTGGCGACCTCTACGTGTCCGTTCCGGCAAGCCGACATAAGCGCAGTCAAGCCTGTTGTTTTCTGCAGATCCACCGCGGCACCGCGATCGAGAAGGACCTTGGCGGCCTCCGTGTGACCATTGCCACACGCCGCCATGAGCGCCGTCCAGCCGTTTGTCATCTGGAGATCTACCTTGGCGCCGCGATCAAGGAGCAGCTTGGCAGTCTCCGTACGGCCGTATCTGCAGGCCCATATAAGCGCAGTCGAGCCGTCTTTCTTTTGCAGATCCGTCTTGGCGCCGTGGTCAAGAAGCAGCGTGGCGATCTCCGTATGGCCGGGACGACAGGCTAACATGAGCGCAGACGACCCGTCCTTTCCCTGCAGATTCACCTCGGCGCCGCGATCGAGGAGCAGCTCAACTGCCCCCATGTGGCTGTTCCGGCAGGCCCACATGAGAGCAGTCCAGCCGTTTGCTCTTTGTCGATCTGTCTCGGCGCCGCGGTCGAGGAGTACCTTGGCGGCCTCTGCATGACCATGATGACAGGCCGACATGAGTGCAGTCCAGCCATCTGTATTCTGCAGGTTCACCTCGGCGCCGCAAACGAGGAGGAGCTCGGCGGCCTCCGCGTGGCCCTTGTCACATGCCGACATGAGCGCAGTCCAGCCGTTTGTCATCTGCAGATCCGTCTTGGCGCCGCGACCGAGGAGTAGCTTAATGGAGTCTGTGCAGCCGTGATGACAGGCCCACGTGAGCGCAGTCCAGCCGTCGTTCTGTTGCAGATTGACCTTGGCGCTGCGATCGAGGAGCAACTCAGCGGCGTCCGTGTGGCCGTTCCCGCAAGCCCATATGAGCGCAGTCCAGCCGTCTGAAGTTTGCAGATCCACCTCGGCGCCACGATCGAGGAGAAGCTTGGCGGCCTTCGTTTGACCCTTCTGAGAGGCCATCATGAGCGCAGTCCAGCCGTCCACATCCTGCAGATCCACCTTGACGCCGCGATCAAGAAGCGCCCCGGCGACCTTCGTGAGACCATGCTGACAAGCAAGCATAAGCGCAGTCTCGTCGTTTTCAACCTTGGCCCCGCAATCAAGGAGCACTTTGGTGGTCTCCGTATGACCGTGAAGGCAGGCCATCATGACCGCAGTCGACCTGTCTTTACCTTGCAGATCCATCTCGGCGCCGCGATCGAGGAGCAGCTTGACGGCCTCCGTGTGACCCTTTTGAGAAGCCATCAGAAGCGCGGTCCAGCCATCAGGCTTCTGCAGATCCACTTCGGCGCCGCGATCGAGAAGCAACTCGGCAGACTTTGTGTGACCATGCTGACAAGCAAGCATAAGCGCAGTTTCGCCGTCCGCCTTCTGCAGATCCGCCTTGGCGCCGCGATGAAGGAGCAGCTTGGCGGTCTCTGAATGGCCGTGGAGGCAGGCTATCATGAGCGCAGTCCTGCCGGCATCATCTCGAACATCCACTTTGGCGCCGCGATCGAGAAGCAGCTTGGCGGTTTCCGTATGACCATGCTGACAAGCAAGCATGAGAGCTGTCCAGCCGGCATCATTCCGCAGATCGACCTTGACACCGCGATCAAGAAGCAGCTCGGCGGCCTTCGTGCAACCACGGTGGCTAACAAACATCAACGCAGTCCCGCCGTCCGCTTTCTGCAGATTAGCCTTGGCGCCGCGATCAAGGAGCAGCTTGGCGGCCTCCATATGGCCCTGAAGGCAGGTCATCACCAGCACGGTCCAGCCGGCATCATCTTGCAGGTCCGCGTTGGCGCCGCGATCAAGAAGAAATTTGGCGGTCTCTATATGGCCCTGAAGGCAGGCTGTCAGAAGCGCAGTCCTGCCGATATCATCTCGCAGATCCACCTTGGCACCGCGATCAAGGAGCAGCTTGGCGGTTGTCGTATGGCCGTGAAGGCAGGCTGCCATGAGCGCAGTCGACCCGTCTTCTCCCTGCAGATCCACCTCAGCGTCGCGATCGAGGAGCAGTTCGGCGGTTTCCGTATGGCCTTGGAAGCAGGCCATCACCAGCGCCGTGCAGCCGTTGTCATCATGCAGATCCGTCTTGGCGCCGCGATCAAGGAATAGCTTGGCGGCCTCCGTATGGCCCAGAAGGCCAGCTATCATGAGCGCGGTCCTGCCGGCATCGTCTCTCACGTCCACATCGCCGCCTTTTTCGAGGAGCTCTTTGGCGGTCTTCAACCAGTCTTTGAACGCGGCCCGGACCCAAAGATCCAGACCATTCTCGGCGGGCTCCATCGCGGCGATCTCGCTTCCTGCGGCCCGCGGGCGGCGACGTCCGGCAAGGCGCGCGCGCGCGCGCGCCCCCTCGCGAGTCTCCCCGGAGTCCGCGCCGCGCGCGCGCGCTCCGTCGGAGTCTCTCCGCCGAGGCTTCGTTTCGAGATCTGCGCAGCAAAGATTTCCTCGGCTGGTCTGGCCCACCGATCCTACCGTTTAGCGTAGGCGTGCCCTAGGGTGCTGCCTCAAAAGTGCCCAGCCCCTCTGCCTACCACTGGGCCGCCGCCGATCTTTTGTTCTGTTCTATGCAGTGTTCTGAGGCGGAGATAACTGGGAACTAGCAGGGCGTGAGGAAGCCGGCCACAAATTTGGCCATGAAATGTAATGTGAAAAGTGGGACGAAATTTTGGGTTTAGCGCCGATTATGATCGGTCGCGGCGCGACGAGCGCGTCATATTTTTTATAATTAGCCTTTAGGCCGCTTCGCCTCAATGGCCGCAGGGCGTTGGCGTGATCAGCGTGACGTCGAGCCTCGCGACGGTCTTCGGGCCGTACATCATGCTTGGCCTGCCGTAAGAAACCCAGCATGTGGCCGGCGACGAGCCCGCGATGCGCAGAGAGCTTCTGCTTTGTTCATTGTAACGACTTGCGCGATCTTGACCTGGGAGAAATAAATTCCTAGGCTACCTCTGCGTGTCATCGATCGTGCTTCCTTTGCGCCATGCAGAGTTGACGCAAGCCGTCCATGTGCCTTGGTCTTTTGGCTGCCGTGGCGACGACGACGTTTCGAGTCGCGCAGCCTCGCGCGAGTCAGGCCAGTTCCGCAACTTGTTAGTCTGGCGCCAAATGACTCTCCGGCCAGCCCGGAGTCAGAGAAGGAGGACAGTCGTAGCCGTAGCCAGTCCTTCGGCGCAGCTCTGATCGGCGAGCTCCGATATCTGCTTTCAAGGATCGTGGGCGGTGCCTGGGACGAGACACGAAGCAGAACCGAACACTTGGCCGCCAGCCGAGCCATTTCGGCCTACTCGAGACGCGATCGTGACTAGAATCTCCCCAAGATTGCTACCTTTTGCGCTAAGCGCTCGGCGCCGCGGCCGGGTGCGAATGGGACCCGCCCCCGCGGGACCGGGCCAAAATGAGCCTGCAATCGTGTCGAGTCGGTCGTCTCCAGAAGATCTGAAGGTCAAGAACTCCTAAATAAGGCTCATTTGAAGCGTCTGCGCATGATTTACGAGCGAACCCGTCTTCATATTTTCCTAGTTTGTCTCCACTGGGGCGCGCATAAGGTGGAAGGCTAGCAGCG
>KQ758798.1:33975-48467 GCA_001462505.1 Aurantiochytrium sp. T66
CCGCGCTTGCGCCGCGACTTGGCCATCGCGTCGCGGGCGGGGCTCGCGTGCGGAGGGAGGGATTGGGTTCTGTGCCGCGGCCTCGCCGAGGGCCACAGAAACGTCCTCTGAGCAGCTCGCACTGCAAACAAAGATCTGCGCTTTCGACCTTGCCTCGCCGGCCCTTGCGACTCTGCAGGCTCAGGATTCCAGCCCTTGCTTGCGACCCTGGACTTCTGGACCCTAGACGAAAGAGAAGAGAAGTCCGCCAGCATGATGCGTCCTCGCCCAAGCAAGCCCGCACCGATCGTCATCACCGTGCATGGCATCGAGCGACCGCCGTGCAAGGCGCCGTCGGCGAGGCATCGCGGGCCAGCGAGTAAAATGCAGACGAGGCGCGCGAGATGAAGGTGATTCTGCTTCAGATCATGGAAAGCGCAGTGCCGAAGATGATCTTAGGGTGGCGAGGCTTGCATCGAGCAGCAAGGCTCCCGCTTGGCTAGCTCAGCTTTCACGTCAAGGAAGAGATAGCGTGCACGAGAACGCTACCCCTTGATTGAGAGCGACGGCTCTTTGGTAGCACGTTCAGCGTGTCTTGACAGTGACTTTGTGGTGCCACCTTTCATCCATCGCGCAATGAGTGTTACACGCCGCCGTCGAGCCGGCGCACAAACGAAGCCACGTCAAAGGCTGTGTACTCGGACTCATGCGGGTCCAGCGCGTGAACCTCATCCAGACGAGCGGCGGCGTCCTCCGGCAGGTTAAGCGCCTCGAGAATCTCGTCCGTGCGCATGCTGTCCACGGCGCTGTTCTGACTGTCCACGACGCGATCCGCGACGGCGCGCTTGAAACGCTGCAAGGTCAGGACACGGTCCTCCACCGTGTCGCGCGACAAGAGCCGATACACATTGAGGACGCGGCGTTGACCAAGGCGGTGGGCGCGGTCCATGGCCTGCAGGTCATTCATTGGGTTCCAGTCGTGCTCCACGAAAATGACCACGTTCGCCCCCGTTAGATTGAGGCCCTGGCCGCCAACCTTGGTGGTGGTCAACAAGACGTGCACGCCTGGGTCAGTATTGAATCGGTTCGCAATCGACTGCCGCGCGTGCGCTGGCACGGACCCGTCGAGTCGCAGTGACACGAGTGATCCGCGCAAGGCCTGCTGAAGAACCTGCTCCTCGATGAGATCCAACGTTCCGGTCCACTGGGCAAAAATGATGGCCTTGGCCCCGTCTGCGCCGTCCTTCTGCTGCGGTGCCCCAGCCGAGCCCGCCGCAGCCGCCGTCGCTTGGTCTTGCGGGTCCTCTTTGACCACCGTAGCCAGTCGGGCATCGTTGCCCGCCCCGCCACCAGCGTCGCTCGACGATGCGACGACGGTGTTGCGCAAAAGGTCCACGAGGGCCCGGAACTTTCCCGAGGCGCGGTAGCCGTCTTCCTGCGCCGTGGAAAGCTTGCTTTCGAGCAGCCGGCGCTCGAGCCGGTCCCGCGTGCGGGATTTCATGCTGCGAAGGCACAACAATGGATGCGTGCACGCCATGAGCATGCGCATGGTATGGCCCAGCGGGTCCTTTTCCACGGCGGCCTTGTCAGAGTTTAGCGTCGCGTAAACCTTAGTTTGCACCGGGGACATGTCTACAGTCAGATCTTGCACAATCTTGGGCGGCAAGTCCTGCAGCACTTCATCCTTCACGCGACGCAAGAGAAAGGGCAACACTTTTCGGCGGAGACCTTCGAGCGCCTCGGCAGCGCGAACACTCTCTGCCTCGCGCTGCTGTTCCCGTTTGCCACCTCGCGTTGAGAGTCTTTCGGGCCTGGCAAGGTCTCCGTCGCTCCCAGGCGCTGTTCCCAGGGCCATCGCGTCCTTCGAAAAAGTGGCGCGCGAGGCGCGGACCGGTTTGGCGACGCTTTGCTCAAACGCAGCAACGTCGCCGAGGTAGCCCGGCATGAGAAAGTCGAAGACGCTCCACAGATCGAGGACGTCGTTGTGGACGGGTGTGCCCGTCATGGCAAGACGATGCTGCGCCGCAGCGCCGACCAATTTGCACTTTTCCGCCGCCACAGTGTACGGATTCCGAATCGTGTGCGCCTCATCGAGGACCATGGTGCGCCACGAGAGACCTGTGCGGACGATATTATCGGCGTCACGCGCGAGAACCGTGTAGGAAGCAACCAAGACGGCGTGCTTGCTGGCATTCTCAGGATTGGCCACGAAGTGGAGCAGGCGCACGAGCTCCATACCGCGCTCGCGCGGCGTTCCGACGTAGGCAAAAGGAACCAAAGTCGCACCGTACCATTGCTCGGCCTCTTGGCACCAGTGACCCGTCAGGGACGACGGGCAAACGACTAGGGAGCATTCAGGAGCCACATAGCCTGGAAGCGAGGCCATGAGCGTCAGCGCCATGAGCGTCTTGCCGAGACCGAGGTCATCACAGAGCGCGCCGCAGAGCCCGTGCTGAGCGAGAAAGGCGAGCCAGCAAACGCCCTCTTTCTGGTACGAGCGCAACTCGATACCCGCGGTTTGCGCGGTCTGCAAGACGCCCATTGTGTCACCCTGCAATGTAGCCCCTGCCAACAAAGTGTCGAGAAACTGGCGGCCGTCGTGGCGGCGCGCCTTGGCAGCTTGGACCTCGCGCGGAAATGTGGCACTCTCGGGAACGCGCACGCTCCGCTCAATTGGACCGACCTGGACGACGAGAGCGAAGCACTGCGCCGCGAGGCCCCGCACCTCTGGCGCATGCGCGTCATGCAACAGGGGCATGATGGCCGGCACGAGTCCCGCCGAGAAGGCCAAGAAGCGCAGCGAAGGGTCGTTGCTTTCGTCCAAGAGGGTCAGCAGCAGCGCGAGGGAGCGCGCGCGCACCTCGGGTATTTGCGAGCTGTCCTGGGCCACGGCAAGCAGGACCTCGTGCACGATCTCCCAAGTAGCGGCAGCGAGCTCGTCCCATTTTTCGAGCGCGCAGACGAGCGCCGTCAGCGGCGCGAGAAGCGCCGATTCCTCGTGATCGCTGGGATTGGCCTCGGCGGTAAACTTCGTGAACGCTGCTCGCAGGTGGACGAGCACGCCTGGCGTGGCGATCTGCTCTGCGAAAATAACGCAGGCCCACAGCGCAGTTGGCGAAGACTCTCCAAGGCGCGAATCCAGCTCGGGAAGTAGCGTGTTGAGACGGTTGACGTCCGGAAAACGGCCCACCAATGCTGAAAAGACGCTGCGGGGTCGTGGCCAGTCGGCAGCCAGAAGTTTCTTGGATGTCGTGCGGAGCGCCTTGTGCTTGTCCGCGTCGCCGAGCTTGGCCATCAGAGTCACCAAGCCCTCGGCAAGGGCGTCATGCTCGAGCCCATCAGTCTCACTGAGCACTGCTGGAACCAAAGGACGAAGGTAGGGACCAACTTCGCCGTCGAGCGGGGCCGCGCCTAGTGCGCGGACTTGGCCAACTTGGAAGAGCGCTTGAGACCGCAGTTTGACTTCGGCTAACGCATCGGCGAGCCGGCCCGCGGCCTTGAGCGCACGGTCCTGCGCGGCTGTGGTGGCCTCATTCCAGCGGCGCGCGTCTTCGCGCGACGACGGCTCGGGAAGCTTTGCGAGCCACCCCTGCACCGTGTCCGTAAGGAAGGCGCGCGCACATTGGAGAGCAGCGGCATTGTTTGCGTCCGCGGCGTCCGTCGCCGCGATTTGGGCCTGAATGACGACCTCGTCGAGGCCTGCGTCGCGGAAGCAGCTCCAGAAGAAGCTCATGGCCGCGTTGAGAGCCACCCGCGCCGCGCGAACCTCCGTTGCCGCGAACTGCCCCCAGTCCCGACTGAGTGCCTCGTCGCACGCCTGCTGAAGCGGCTCGCAGCGCAGCGCTTGCGTGGTGGCGACGACACGGAGAACTGTGAGAAAGGCGTCTTGATTGGCGAGCTCGGGAACGCGACTTGCCAGCTCCTCTGCTACCGTGCTGTGGCCGCTGCTATCGCTTTCCATTTCGCTGTATACGAGGAGGAGCTTGCGCAGCGCAACGGGAGCATTCGGGCTGCTGCTTTCTTGAGCTTCGAGGCAAGCAGATACCAGCGCTCGGAGCTCTTGCGGCTCAAGGCAGCCGAAGTAGGTGGAAAGAAGAGCCGACCAGACTTCGAGCGCGGTCTGCGACGTTGGCGGCACGTTCTCGCCCCGCGGTTCTCCCTGAAGCGCGACGCGGACGACGGCCTGGCACCACGCAAAAACTTGGTCGCGGCCAAACGCGCTGACAAGGAGGCGGCCGCCTCGAGGCTCGTGCTGCGCAACGAGGAGCAGCGCCCGTAGCCCAGTGTACTGGACTTGAGCGTTGCGATGAGAGAGCATCATGTCGACAATGTGCGGTGCAGGCGCTTGCGCCGCGCCGTCGGGGCAGGCGAGCAGCGCGGTCGCGGCCAGGAGGGCGACGCTGTGGCATGTCATCAGTGCGACGTCGTCGAGTTTGCCCAGTAATGCCCACAGCGCGAGGCAGGCCTCCTGCGGCGAGCCCCGCATTCGTGTCAGGACATCAGAAGCCAAGGAGACGTCAAGGTCGAGATTGGCGTCGAGAACGAGATCCATAGCATTGCTATGGGCGCGCGGGGGCTTCCAAATGCAGACGAGGGCGACGTCGGCGGCGGCGCGGCGGATCTCATCGTTGTAAACCGTGGTGTCCACGAGCTTGCCCAGCGCGGTGTCAGTATTTGCCTCGGACTCCTTGAAAAGGATGTCGCCAATACCGGAGAGCGCGGCGCTAGGCTGCGTGTCGCGGGCGAGAGCGGGCGCGTCGAGAAGGAGAAACTTTGTGGCGAGGAGCGCGGCATAGCGCCTACCCCAGAGCGTGGCGGCCCCAATATCTTGATCTTGCGAGTCGGCGACTGAAGCGCCACCATCCCCGAGACAAGTCTGGGAGAACATGCGGCAAAGCATGTCCACGATTTGCTGAGCGTGGGGCGGCTGGTCTGAGCTACGAGAGGCGGGCGCACTGGCGGCAAGGGCAAGAAGGCGGGCGCACGACTCGCGCACGGGGGCCACGACGCTGTCGGCCGCGTAGTCTCCAAAGCGGTCCATGCCGAGAACGCAGAGACAGCGGACCGCCAGACCCTCCAGAGGCTGCGGTGGCCAGTCCCGGCGACGCGCGATGAAGGCGCTAAGCGCCGCGGCGGATCCGTGGCGCGATTCCCAGCGGTCGCTGAGCAAATTCTGGGCGAGGACGAGCCAGACGCTCGAGAGCTGGGCGGCGAGCGACGCGCCCTGGAAGAAATCTGGGCGAATGAGGTGGTCGAGGTCGTCCTCGAGGTGCGCGGCCTCGGCTTGGCCGTCTTGCGCGGCCGACGAAAGGCGTGCCTGCGCAATCTCCCGGGCACTCCGCTTGCGTGCGCCGGTCGCTCCATCGCGCGGAGGCTTTTGGGCCGCTGCAGTGGCGAGAAGGCTCTCTACGCCCGGGCGCTGTGGGCGGCTGTGCGCGGAGGAAGCGGGCGTCCTGGCCAGATCGGCCTCGCTGACGATGGCGTCTTCTTCCGCGGACTCGCCGTCCAGGCGCGGGTCAAAGGCCGTGAGACGAAGATTGCGAAGGACAGCCGTGCGCTCGCGATGCAGGTCCTCGCCATCGCCATTCTCGTCGTCTTTTCCGTGATCCTGAGCTCCGCGTTTGCTGCGTTTGGTGGCGCGCGAGAGCAGCGGCTGCGCGTGCGCAAAGATGTGGTCGAGGTCGACCCGCTCAAACGTGAGCGGGGTCGCACGTTGCGCCACATGGCGGAAGACCTCCTCTCGCGCAGCGTCGTCCTCGAGCGTGGGTCCCAGCGCGGTCTCGAGCGTGGCCGCCGCCGCGAGCCTCGCGTCCCACGCGGTGTTGGTGACGCAGATCGCGCAGACCTCAGCCAGGATCCACGCCAGGAGTTCACCGTCGATCTCCTCCTGCGCGGCGGCCTCCGCGACCTCGGCGCCGAGCTGCTCGGCGGCGCTGCGGCGCGCGACGGCGCTCCTGGCTGCGCGGGCGCGGTTGGTCCGCGTCCGCGTCCACGGTGTCCGTGAGCATGTCCATGCCATCTCCGTCAGCTGGGCCGGGCCGGCGCGGCGCGCGCCTGCGCTGGCAACGTACCCTGCAGGAGCCGCGCGAGCCTGCGCCACCCGGCGCGGCGCGCGGCGGCGGCGGCGGCGGCGGCGTCGTCCATGGCGGCGGGCGGCGTTGAAGATTAGATAAGATTAGATACCGCGGACTAGACTCCGACGCCGCCGCCATGCGCCTGCCGTGGTGGCCCGCGCTGCTGCGCTGGCTGCTCGCGCAGGACGCCGACGTCGCCTCGCCCGAGCTCTGGGAGCCGCGCGCGGCCGCGCCGGCGGCGTGCGGCGTCGATGATGACTTTCATGACGGGGCCGCCGCCGCCGCCGCCGACCTCGCGGGCGCCGACGACGACGCCTTCGAAATCTCCGCGGGCGTGGGCCTCTTCGCCACGAGCTCCCTGGACGCCGGCGACCGCATCTTCGAGCTGCCGCCCTCGATCTTCGTGAGGGGCGACCAGTGGGAGCTCGCGGAGTGGCTCGTGCGCGAGAACCTCACGCTCGAGGTGCTGCGCGTGAGGGCGGAGGTCTGCGCGGCGCGGCCCGAGGACTGCGAGGCCATGGGCGACATCGAGGAGGACGATGTCCTGGAGGCGGAGACCTGGCAGCCCTACGTGGATAGCCTCCCGCAGGACCGCTCGCGAATGCCCCTGGGCAACGTCTTCTTGCAGGCGCTCTTCGCGGCGGACCCGCGCGAGCGGACCGTCGAGGCCGCGGAGGAGGCGGTGCGCGACGCAGTCGAGTATATTCCGGACTGGATCAAAGAGGTTCCCGAGGGCATCGAGCGATGGCTTTTTGCCAACGCGCTCGTGGCGAGCCGCATGCACAAGGTCTGGTACCGGGACCCTTTCGGCGACTGGGAAATGACGACGGCGTTAGTGCCGTTGGCAGACCTGCTCAACGCCCCTGCGCCAGGCTCGCCCGCCAATGTGGCGTGCGAAACGCGGCGCGCCAACGGGTGGTTTCTCTGCTCGACAACCACCCCGGTGGACGCTGGCGAGCAGCTCGTTGTGCATTACGGTGACCCGAATGCCACATCCGAGAGCCTCTTGGCAACCTTTGGGATAATGCTGAAGTAGCCTATCCCAAAGAACGCCGCGCGGGCTGCACGCGCACCGTGCGTCGCCAGCGAGAATACAAGCCTTGTCCATCCTGCCTGCGCAAGTGAGGTCTAAGTTTGGGCCCTCGAACTCTCAGAATCCTGATTGGTCAATCAAGTCGTGTTGCGGGCGCAAAATCCGCAGATACACTCTTGTCCCTGATGTCACGCGGCTCATTGCTGTGACAGAATCAGACTGTAACACATCGCAGCGCGTAGCTAGCTCGTCTGCGAAAAGGCTTTGGCATGTCGTGATGGCCTGCGACGAAGCAACTTCGCGCTCATTTATTTCATGCATGACCTATTTGCGCATCGTTTCGGGGAGCGAGAAGCGGCTCGCCGTGACAGTCATGACCTTGACCGTTTCCTTGATTGCTGGGCCTTGAACAACCTCATGGCGTTCTCGGGCTTCTCCTCAGCTACTGGCCCTTCTCTTGCCCTGGAGTCCTCCTGTTCATAACCTCATTTCCGGCCTCCGTGCCAAAGTCAGTCTTTTGCAATCAATTCACTGCTCGGGCCCCAGAGGCTGCGCGGCCTCGGCTGGTCGTTCTTGATTTCCAAGACGAGAGCCGAGAGGCGCCTGCTTCTTCTTCAGGTCCTCCATGACGGCCTCCGCGTCGTTGATGGCGTCGGGCATCATGATGATCATGACGATCATCTGCTTCAGCAGATCGGAAATCAGAGAGTTCTTCGAGACGGACCCCCGAGCACGCGGAGCCTGCGGCGCGACGATGAGCGGGGCGGGCGCGCGGCGCGAGTACGACGACCTGGAGGCGAACAAGCCCCTGCGCGGCGGCGCCGGGGCCCAGCAGCAAGGCGCGTGGGGCGGTCGCCAGCACGATGATTTCGTCCCCACGGCCGAGCCCGTGGGCGGGACCGGATACGCGACGGCGCCGCTCGGCGACGGCGGCATGGACGCGGGCCGCTTCGCGGAGGCCATCGACGCCTACGACGTGGCGGTGCGCCACGGCTTTGTGCGCAAGGTCTTCGGGATCCTCTTCGTGCAGCTCGCCGTGACCTTTGGGTGGACGCTCCTGTGCAGCCTCCACGCGGGGACGCGCCAGTACATGCGCGAGAACAGCGGCCCGCCGGTGACGCTGGGGCTCGTCCTCCCGTTTGGCGCGCTCCTGGGGCTCATGTGCTGCGGCGACGGCGGCCGCAGGTACCCCCTGAACTACATCTTGCTCTCGGTGCTCACGATTGGCGAGAGCCTGCTCCTCGGCGTGGTGGCCGCCACTTCAGAGGCCGAGGTGGTGGCCATGGCGGTGGGCACGACGGTCGCGGTGGTAGCCATGCTGGGCCTCTTTGCGACGCAGACCAAGTACGACTTCACTGGCATCGGTCCGTACCTTTCGATGGCGCTCTGGGTCATGATCCTCTACTCGCTCATTGGCGGCCTCTTTGGCCTGGGCGGCGGGCGCGTGTACTCGATCTTTGGTACGCTCCTCTTTTCGGCCTATCTCATCTACGACGTGCAACTCATCGTGGGCGGCAAGCACTCCAAGTTCGCCTTTGGCATCGACGACTACGTGCTCGCCAGTATCTCGGTCTACCTCGACGTGATCAACATCTTCCTCTACATTCTGGACCTCATGAGCGACCGCAACTAGGCCCTAGCCTCGCAAGAGACCGCTAAATGTTGAGTAGGCGTACTCCGTAACATTCCGAGCCCTGCAACACCTTTTGTTCCATCGCTTCCATTTTCGCAACTTGGCAATCTTTCTTCGACTCAGGAGCTAAAATCTGGCTCCAGCTGCGCGCGGCAGGATGGCGCCGTCGCAAGGACCAGGGATGGAAGGAAGAAAAAGACTGAAAAAGAAATGAGTATATGATCAGACAGTAGAGCGCACTTTAGTACTCGACCATGTTGCCGAAGATCTGGTCGACCTTGTCCTGGCCCTTGGCCTCGAGGATGCGCGTGACGGGGATGTGCTTGTTAAGGCCCTCTTTGGCAATGTACTCGTCGGCGAACTTCATGCACTTGGACTTCTCCTCCTTTGATGCGCCGTTGCCCACCCAGACCCAGATGCCCACGTTGGCGTGGAGCAGGAAGACGTCGCTCGAGTCGAGCATGTCCCACTTGATCTTGCCCTCGTGCTCCTTGGTCATCTTGACGGCGCCAGTCGAGTCCGAGATGCGGAAGAGCTTGATCGAGTCGACGTCGAGCGGCTCGTCCTTGCCGGCCTCGTCCTCGGAGAGGAGGAACGGATCGTCGGCGGGGCGGACGTCCGCCTCGGTGCCGCCGAGGATCGTCCAGAACTCGTCGTCGACGACGTTGACCTTGCGGGCCTTGCCGTTGCGCGAGGCGACGACGTTGCTCTGAAGGTTGGCGCCCTTGCTCTTCTCAAAGGCGTTGGCCTCGGCGCCGACCCAGAGGTAGATCTTGAGGCCGGCGTCGAGCACGAAGACGTCGCCGTGGTTCATGTTGGACGCCGCGACCGGGACCTGGAAGGCACGGGTGGTGCGCTTGGTGCGGCGGATCATGAGCAGGCGCGGCTCGTACTCCTCGGGCTTGACCTGGCGGAAGCCAGACGGGTGGCCGCCCTTGAGGTACATGATCTCCTTGAAGTACGACTGGAAGAGGCGGCTCTCCGAGCCCTGGGTCTCGCGGTGCTGGATGGGGCCGTCGTCGAGGAGATCGTCGATCTCGACGGTCTTGTAGGCGGCGACGCCAATCTCATCCTGGGAGGACTCGTTGCCAAGCCAGAAGTGAACGTCCCAGGCGAGCTTGTCGGTCAGCTTGCCGTTCTCGTCCTTGACGCGGTAAGTGTTGAGGGCGATGTAGCTGTCGCCGGTGAAGAACTGGCCATAGTCCTCGGCCTTGATGCGGGCGATGCCAAAGTCCGGGGTGTCGGCGGCGGTGCGCTTGTTCTCGACGCGCCAGACCTCGAGGCCAACCTTGCTGCCGGCGTTCTTGAGGGCCGGGTCGGTGCCAGCGGCCGCCTTGCGGAGGTCGCGGTTCTCCTGGCTGCCGATGCCGGCGATGTTCGAGTCCTCGAGCGAGGCCTGGCCCACATCGCCGTTCTCGTCGCGACCGAACTCGTCCACGGACATTTTGCTTGCTTGCTTGCTAGTGCTGCGAGCTGCTTGCTTGCTGATCTGTTGATCAAGAGCGAGTTAGTGGGACTGTTCCAGGTTTGCTTTCTGCTCCCGCCTCCAAGCCTCGCCAGGCCAAACTCTCCGCCTCCCTGCGTGCATACATGCAGGCCTGCATGCAGCCCGCTGTCCGCCGCGCATGGCTGACAGTGAGTCCATTTTGGCACGCGCGCGCAGCGGGTGCACGCCCTCCGTATTCTTTCCGCACGTGCCGCCCCGGCGCGTGCATCTCGCTTCCCGTGCTGTGCTGGCTTGCTAGCAAGCTAGCTAGCAAGCAAGCAAGCACCTCAGCAGCGCGAGGAGGAGCGAACGTCGCGAGGCTCGAGACGCAACGGAGCGGCTGGCGCGCGGGTGGCCGGCATCAGCGGGGCGGGCGAGCTTTGCACGCGCCGAGGGCAGATCTGAGCTTTTGAAATTCGCTGCCGCTCGCAGAGGACCCTCGGCCTCCGGCCACCGAAAGTCGGGCAGCGCTGGCTCGAGCTGCACGCGCGCGCCCTCGGCGGCGCGAGCGAGGGATGGGAGCCAGAGTGGCCGGCGTCGCGATGCGGTTGTCCAACTTGGATTCAAGACGAGCACTTTCCGCACGCGGCGTGGACGCATGCAATGCACGCGAGCCGAGCGCGACGCAGGGGCTTGGCGGCACGGGACGCTCCGGGGGACGGGGCGCGCAAGAGCAGGCGGCCGGAGCGGCGCGCGGCGGCGACGTACCTGGGGTTGGGCGAATCGTGGTCTTCGGGATTTGATGGCCTTTTGCACGCCCTTCGGGGCCGGAGACGGGGACTCGCGCCGTGCCCCCCTGGCCTGCGCCTTCTCGAGGCGGTCGATGCCCCGCAGCCCGGAACGCCCTCCCCGCAGCGCGCGCGCTCGCGTGAGGGCCACTCGCTGCGGCCGCCAGTGGAGCGGGAGGGGGAAGTACCTTCTCACGCCGCTGCCTCGGCGCTGCGGGGCTCGCGCGTGAAAGTGGGCCACTGACGGCTACGCTTTCATTCAATTCATGGCATTCATGACATTCATTCATGGGCTGCGTGCAGAGGAGGACGGGTGCTCGGGTTGCAGGCGAAGCAGGAGCAGGGCCAAGATTTGGACCAAAGGCCGCGCCGCCCCGCGCGGCCATAGCGTAGCGCGTGCACAACCTCAGTCAACAAGACAGCCGAGTAGGCTAGGAGTAAACTTTCGAACCCAAGACTTTTGCGACGAACGAACGTTAATGTTTGACTCACAAGAGAAAGAAGACTCTGGAGATTTTTCAAATTTTCAAAGGCGGTAACATCAGTCAGATGCAAGAGCCGATGTGCGTTCATTGTCGTGCTTACCACTCCAAAGAAAAGAATCGGTCAATCAGAAGATTGCTTGTCTGTTGCTTTTCGACGAGCCTGGATGCACAAACAGCGCAGCACCGACAAGTTCAACATCAGTCTTGCGTAGCCCCAAGGCTCGGCCGGAGACTTTCTATTCGACCTCAAAATGCTGCACGTGTCCTTCGCGCGCGCGCGCCTCTCACCCACTGGCCGGAACCCGGCCCCGGCCCCTCTCGGCCCCGTACCTCCGCCCAGTGTGGCGTCCCTTTCTGCTCACTGGCCTCCGCCGCGGGTGTGCGCCCCTCCTGTGCAGGTGCCCGCAGAGAAGGGTGGGGAGGGCACGCTGCCTGCTCTCGCCTCCCACCCTCGCCCGGGGGACCCCTGCAGGGTGTCCTGTCGGCGGGCGGGCCCAGTGGTGCGCTGGACAGTGCCGCTCTCGGCGCGCGTACCTGCTCCGCTATCTATCCCCTCGCTTACTTTACCGCCAGTCACGCTCGTGCTCGACGAATCTCGGGCGCGGAGGCCGGCCGACGCCCGCCGTCGCGGCCCGCGGGCGACCGCTCGATTGAGCGGGCGGGCGGGCGCGGGCGGGCGATCGGCCGCGCGCACTCGCCTGCGCAAGGCCAGGGCGGCCAAGTTTGGCGGCACGTGCACGCGCCACACTTTCGTGGTAAATACTAGGCCTGGCCTAGGCTAGGCCTAGTACGTATAGCATAGCATCATTGCTATCTTTATCTTTATCTTTATAGGGCCCAGGCGCCGCGCGTGCAGCACTCGAGGAGTCGTCGTGATGGGATGTGATGTGATTCCGCGACGCGGCCGGTGCGGCGACGCCACGCGGCCGGCACGGCGAGCTTCGCATTGCAGTGAGAAGCAACTCCTCGAGAGCCGAGACGACTCGGAGACCAGCGAGACCAGCGGCGAGTCGCGCGACGCGGCGAACGGGCCGGGCCGCGACGACCGCCGTCCGGCGGGTGTCGTCCGGGTAGGGTAGCCCAGCCCAGGCCACCGGCGCACGTGCCGCTCTGGCTCTTGCAGACACGGTCCGTGCGGCGGCAGCTTCCTCAGTCGCCAAATTTAGGCCGAAAGCGACGACGACGATCACGATGACGATACGATGACCACGACGCGTGCGGCGTGTATGCCTAGTTGGCATTCTGGCGAGTCGTCTAAGGTGACCCGCCCGGTCAGCTTGGCCGCGGACCAATCTACGTCGTGCACGTCGCCGATCGTGCACCTTCTTGAGCTCATTGTGAGAAGCAGGACGTCAGCAGGAATGGCCGGCGATAAGGTGCTCTGCTCCCTGGCTGGCCGTAAGGTGGATCCTTCGCACATGACTGTAAGATTATTCGTCTTTGGCTAACTGTAAATTGTAATGGTAATGGCGGACGCGGACAACAAGGCCGGCCGGGTCCTGGCGATCGCGAGCTATTAGGCAGAGGCCTTGGCCTTGTAGGTGGTGCCCTCGCCGTGCTTCTCGATCCACTCGCTGTTGTCGATCGGAGCGCCAATCCAGGCCTTCTGGTACGAGCTCTGCTGGATGCGCTGGGCGTTCTCCGGGCCGGCCTCGGCACGCTCCTGGAGGTGCTCGTAGTAGTTCTTGATGAGGCCCTGCACGGGCCACGCGGCGGCGTCGCCGAGGGCGCAAATGGTGTGGCCCTCGATCTGGCGCGAGATCTCCTCGAGCATGGGCACTTCGCGGGCGTCGGCGTTGCCACCCTCCATGCGCTTGAGCACGTCCTCCATCCAGGTGGTGCCCTCGCGGCAGGGCGTGCACTGGCCACACGACTCGTGCGCGTAAAAGTGCGCGAGACGGCGGATGCCGGCGACCATGTCGAAGCTCTTGTCAAAAACGGTGACAGCGGCCGTGCCGAGACCCGAGCCGGCGGCCTTGAGGCCGTCAAAGTCCATGTGCAGGTCGCCGGCGTCGTCGACGAGCTTCTTGGTCAGCAGCGGCACCGAGGAGCCGCCCGGGATGACGGCCTGGAAGTTGTCCCAGCCGCCGCGCACGCCGCCGCAGTGCCTGTCGATGAGGTCCTTGAACGGGATACTCATCTCCTCCTCAACGCAGATCGGGTTGTTGACGTGGCCGGACACGATGAACAGCTTGGTGCCGGCGTTGCCCTTGCGGCCGAGGCCGCTGAACCACGAAGCGCCGCGGCGCAGGATCGTCGGGCTCACCGCGATCGTCTCCACGTTAGTTACAGTGGTCGGGCAGCCCCAGAGACCGGTGTCGGCGGGGAAGGGCGGCTTGAGCCGCGGCTTGCCCTGGCGGCCCTCGAGCGACTCGATGGTCGCCGTCTCCTCGCCGCAAATGTAGGCGCCCGCGCCGCGGTGCAGGTAGACGTCAAAGTCGTAGCCGCTGCCGGCGGCGTTCTTGCCCAGGAGGCCGTTCTCGTACGCCTCGTAGATGGCCTTGTCCAGGGTGATGGCCTCGTTAAAGAATTCGCCGCGAATGTAGATGTAGGCGGCGCGGGCGCGCATGGCAAAGCCCGCGATCAAGCATCCCTCGATCAGCTTGTGCGGCTCCTTACGCATGATCTCCCGGTCCTTGCACGTCCCGGGCTCGGACTCATCGGCGTTGATGAGCAAAAAGTTGGGTCGGCCGTCCGTCTGCTTGGGCATAAAGCTCCACTTAAGCCCGCTGGGGAAGCCGGCGCCGCCGCGGCCGCGGAGGCCGCTGTCCTTGATCTCCTGCACGATCCAGTCCGGGCCCATCCACATGAGCTCCTTGGTCTTGAACCAGTCGCCGCGCTTCTGAGCGTCCTTGAGCGCCCAGTCCTGCTCGCCGTAGAGGTTCTGAAAGATGCGGTCCTGGTCCTGGAGGCCGCCGTACGTGCGCGTGAGCGGGACCTCCTCCGTGGAGAGCTCCCTGGCGCCGCCCGCCGCCGCGTACGCGCGCGCGGACCGCGCCGCGCGCGACGTCGCCTGCCGCATCATCATCTTTCTCCGACTTCCCGGCCGAGCCGCTCGCGCCGCACGCGCGGGG
>KQ758799.1:21281-47694 GCA_001462505.1 Aurantiochytrium sp. T66
CGGCATCGGCATCGAGGAGCAGAGCACGCGGCGCCCGACGGAGGCGGCGGCGCGCGCGCGAACGCGATGAGCGCGATGCGCAGCGCAGGGATCTTCGCCGCGGGCGCCTGCGGCGCGCTCTGGCTCGCGCGGCTCTCCGTGCGGCAGGGCGCGCGCCGGGGCCGCCAGCAGCGCGGCTTGTACTCGAGGGCGGACGTGGCCGCCGTCGACCCGCCGCTCGTGCTGCGCGGCAAGGTCGTGCAGGGCTTCGGCCGCGGCGGGAAGCTGCTCGGGTGCCCGACGGCCAACATTGACGAGAAGGCCGTCGGCAACGCTCTAGAGACCTTCGGCACCGGCGTGTATTTTGGCTGGGCCAAGCTCGACGGCGAGGTCTACAAGATGGTCACCTCGATCGGCTGGAACCCGTACTTTAAGAACGACAAGAAGACCGTAGAGCCGCACATCCTGCACGACTTCAAGGGCGACTTTTACGGCAAAATGCTTTCTATTGTGGTCTGCGCAAAGATCAGGCCAGAGCTCAATTTCGACTCCATGGAGGCGCTCGTGGACGCCATCAACAACGACAAGAAAATCGCGACAGAGGAGCTCGAGGACCCGCGCTACGAGCCTCTCAAGGCCAAGCTCACCTGATGTGATCCTGTCGTCCCCTCCGTCTCCGTGGTAGTCCAAAGAAACACAGAAATTACATGCTTAGAACAGATCCGCCGCTGCGTTGGTCCAACGCAAGTTGGAGGGAGGCCAAAGGTCTAGCGCTTCGACTTGCTTCGCGCGGCCGTCGGCCTTTGCCCAGCCCGCCCCAGCCTAAAGTCCAGGCCCAGGCCCAGGCCCTGGGCCCAGATGACGTCGCCCAGATGCTCTCTCTCACGGAGGCCACCTCCATGCGTGGCCCGAAGGCACCGCTGCCGCCGCGAGGCGGCGCGCGCTCTAGGTGATGCAGCGCGTGTGGATGACGCTGAGCAAAAATCCCGGGTTGCCCTTGAAGAAGTTGACGAGGCCCGCGCGGGGAATGAGCAGGCACGAGGTCGTCTCGAGCGCCTTGAGCGTGAGGCTGTGCGGCCTCTCCTCGAGGATGGCGTCCGTCTCGAGGATGAAGGCCCCGCGCGAGTACGTGTTGTTGCCGCTAAAGCTGTAGCGCACCGATTGTCGACGGTCGCGCCTTCCCGGGCGGCCCGTGCCGCTGCGGCTCGGGGGCGGGCCCTCGCAGAGGCTGGACGCCACGTTGCAGGCCGGGGCCACGCCGTCCTCGGAGGTCATCAGGGACGGGTCCAGGCAGCTGACGCGGCCCGTCTCGATGACGCACGCGTACTCGATGGGGCAGCCGGCCGTCCAGATGTCTTCGCCCTCGCGGTAGACGCGGCGCTCGAAGATGGTCTCGAGCTGGGTCTTCTGCGACTCGCTGAGCATGCGCAGCAGCGAGTTGGCGCCCATGGTGGCCCAGCTGCCCGACTGGCGCATGGCGACGAGGTGGTTCATGCGCTGGATGACGTCCGTGCCCTGGAGCATCCAGCGGAAGTCCCCGCGCTCGAACTTGAGCAGCTTGACGTCGACGATGGCGTAGATGTCCGCCGTGCGCAGCGACTTCTCCGAGATGAGCGCCTGCTCGCCAAAGTAGTCGCCCGCGTAGTACGTCTTGACGGTGACGGACTTGCGCGGGGACTCGTTGGGGCCGAGCGGCGGCGACTGCGGGCCCTCGTCGCTGCGCGTGGACTGGCCGCCCTTCTCCTCCTCCTCGTCGCGCGCCGAGGCGTCCTTGAGCTGCGCGCGCTTGGGGTCGACGACGCGGACCTCGCAGCGCCCGGACATGACGGCGTAGAAGCAGCTGCCGGAGTCGCCCTTGCGCAGGATGCACTCGCCGGCGCGGACCTCCTCGGTCTTGCAGAAGGAGAGGATGTCGGAGGCGTGCTTGACGGTCAGGTTCGAGAACATCGGGATCGACGACACGAGGTCCAGGATCTCCAGCGCCCTCGAGTGCGGCGGCTCCTCGACGTCGTCGAGCGAAATCGTGTGCTCGACGCCCGGCGTGGCGGCGCGCAGGCCCGAGCCCTCCGGGATCTTGTCGAGCGAGACGTGGACCACGTACAGCCGCTTCTTGACGTCGTCCGGGAGCGCGCTTAGGGTCTCCATCGGGGTGTGAATAGGCGGCACGCCGGCCTCGTGCAGGATGAGATCCCGGTCCCAGGGAAAGTCCAGCAGGGCATCGCGGCGGCCGGGCGAGAGGACCCCGTCCTCGCAGAGCTGCCTGATGCGCGTCGGGTCGTTCATGTGGTCCGCGGAGAAGACGATGCTGCGGCCGCCGAAGAAGGCCTCGAAGCCCACGCACGGGATCGAGTGCAGGCTGTAAAAGAAGCGCAGGTGGCCGCCGCGGCACTTGACGTCGCCGCCCACGTACACCGGCCTGAAGGAGAACACCGTGGCCAGGAAGGACTCGTCGAGGCCCGAGAGCGCCGCATACTTGCGCAGGAAACAGCCGTGGATCGTGGGCGTCGTCATGAGCGTGACCTTGCCTTCCTGCAGGATCTTCTGAAAGGTCCCGGCGTCGTGGTCGGCGTGGCAGTGGGTGACGATGACGGCGTCGATGAGCGAGGGCGCAATGTTGTTCTCCTGCAGCAAGACGGACGAGTTCGGCGGCGGGTCAATCATGAGCCCGCGCCGGTTCATCCAGAGCACGTAGCCGGACGTCTGGCCCTTGGGGTCAAAGCCGTGTGAGCTTCCAAGCACCGTGACGCCAAAGAGCGGCGGCTTGAAAAGCGGGGCGTCGAGCGCTGCGTCGAGCGAGATGCTGTGCGGGATGCGCACGCGCTCCTCGAGGATGGCAATCTCGCGGCCCTGAGAGTCGAAGACGATGTACTTTCCGTCGTGGCGCAGAATCTCGACAAAGGAGGACCCATCGTCGGATGTCAGCTTGACCCTTCCGGTTTCCTCATCAAAAATGGCGAACGAGAGAAGGAGGTCCACGGTAATGAGTTTGTCGCCAAAGTGCCGAAAGTACTCGAGCTCCTTGACCAGATCGGGACGCTTCTCCATCGGATAGTCGGGCGCAAAGTCTACGTTGGGGTCCCACTCGCGCGGTCCGAGCAAGGTTTCCTGGAAGACGTTTTGGATGCGCGTCTTTACGTCCTCTGAATTAACGACGAGGCAGACCCGCTTGCCGTTTTTGAAGAAGAAGTTGCAGTATGCCGGGAACTCGAACTCGGCGACATTGACGCCCTGGCTCGGGCCGAACTTTTTGACAAAGCGCTCAGTGGGGACGACAAAGAACGCCGGAATGCCCAGCCCGAGCACCATGCTGTCCTTGATGGTTTCTGGCGGGATGCCGAACTGAATGGGCCCGATCTCGGTCATGACAATCTTGCCGCCTTTTGGGAGATCGAAGATGACCTGGGGCTCTGGCTGCGCCTGGCACTGGGCCGGCTGAGCGCTCGCTGCGTCGGCGCCATTGTCTGGGTCTTCGCCCATGGCCCTGGTGTCAGAGACAACCTTGCTCTTGCGGGATCGCCCCGTTCGCGGGGCCGCTCGCTTTGCGGAACTGTCTCGCGCGCTCTTGGCAGGAAAGAGTCGGCTTCGAGCGTGGGCCCAAAACGCAGAGCAGCGTCGCCCTGCCGCGGCTACGACCGCGGCTGCGGCAAGCAGGGGTCGCGCGGACTGCGAGTTGCCTCTGCCGCGGGTAGAAGGTGATGCAATTGTGTTGCCGCGCTCCCTTGCCGCACCGAGGCGACGAGGCGAGCGAGACCGAGCAGACTCTGCGCGCTACACGACCGTATCGCGTCGCTCCGACGAAATCTCTCCGCGCGCGAGCACAGTCTTGGCGTAGCACGCGATTGCACTTTTCACGCGGGGTCCACCTGGATTATGAACAGCCGCACTAGCGCACGCGCCTGCCCGTCCTTTCGTCTGCTCGATCGCCCACGCGCCGACTTAGCGCCCGTGTTTTCCAAGGGAGACGGCAGTGCGCATCCAACGACGTGGCGTTCTTGCCTCCCCACGGCGGCAAATCCTGCTGCGCTCGGCTGATGTCTGGGTGCCCGCAATTGGGCGCGCTCGCAGCACGCTCGCTGGCGTTGACGTCTCGACGCCTGCGCGAGCGAGCGAGCGAGCGAGCGAGCGAGCGCAGTTGGCGCCACCCACCCGCCGCGAACTGGATTCCTTCCTCGACACGGGCCTCCTTTGTACACTTCGGGAGATGGGCGCTCAAAGGCTCAGACTTTACCGCGCCCCCGCGTTTGCGTGCGCTGCGCAGACGCGACAGCCCGAGGCAGCCAGCCGCCGTGCCGGGCGGTAGCAGTTTTTGCTCGCCCCAAGAGTCTCGCTCGCTTCGGTGCTTGCTTGCTTGTGGCTCGCGCGCGGTGCCTAAACTTTGGTCAGAACTAACGAACGAATTCTGGCAGTCGCTAGCTGTGCAATAAACTGAACAGACTTGCGTGTGCGCCGCCGCCTTCCTCTTACTTCGAGGGCAAGCATGCGGGTCCGCCAAACCAAGACAAGCAAACAGACAGCCAGTCGAGGCCAGCCTGCTGACCTAGAGGTCCGCTTTGCGTTGTTGAACGCGACAGGCGCGCTTCGAGTGCACCCTCAACTTGAAGCTTGAAGTCAAAATATATATTGCGCACACAATCTGAAGCTTTTGCTGGGGACAAGAATGACATCCCGGTCTTTGGCCTTGATAGCACGCGGGATTTTTGCGGCAGAAAGAAAGCGGTGGCAGAAGGCAGCGGTGGCGAACCGTCTCGAATCAAATCGAACGTATGCAAGACCTGCCGACTCCGAGCTCACACGCTCATCTCGTTCAACTTCAAGTACAAGTCAGGGCCGGGTTGAGAGCTTCTCACCGGATCGATCGCAACCTATCCGTTGAGCGTATTTTTCTACTATAACCCCTAATTGCTGATTTCCTCAAAGATGCTGTGGGCTCTAAAGGGGGTACACGGTAAGTATCGATTTATCACAGAATGCCCCTCATTGCTTCACCATGAAAATGAATGTAGGCCTTGGGTGAGGGGCAGATGAGGTCGAGGACCTGCGTCTTGCCTACCATTGGTACCTTCCCTGCGTCTCTACCATCTGGCAGGTCGAATCTCCTCTTCTCGTGTCAGAAAGGCTCACCAGCGGCCGCCGGTGATCAGCTGCTAGTCGCATCGACCAGGCCTGGCCCAATCCGTGCGTCGTTTCACGGTGCCCACCTTTTGTTGCACAATGCCCTTCCGAAGTGTTCCACTTGCAGTGCGCTTTGCTGCACTTGGCGCTGGCGCGTGCAGTGCCAGTGTGGGAGCGGCACGCGCTGCAGGCAACTTGTTGAAGCACGGGACACTGCAGACTGCTTCGTACTACGACGACTACTACGCCACGCCCAGACGCACGAAGACCACGACACCATACCCAGAACGAACCCCTCGCCCAACGGCCGCCCGTCCGCACGCTCGCCCCTCGCGCCTCGCGGCCAGCCAGCCTGCGCGCGGGCCTCTGCTTGCAAAGGGAGATGAACCGCGAGGTCATCGGAGGCCCGCCCGAGGGCGTGTACGGGCGCGACGAAAGCATCGTGTACTCGATGAAGAAGCGGGGCGCCAAGGCGATTGACACCGTGCGCCGCCGCGTATCGGACGCGTTCACGAGCCGCAAGAAGCTCGAGGCCGCGCTCGAGAAGACGAGGTACAAGTTCGACGAGGACGCCGAGGCTCCCGGCCGCCGCGACTCCTGGGCTTCATGAATACGCAGAGAGGCCACGTGAGACGCGAACAGCAACAGCAGGCTTAAACAAGCGCTCTTTCTTGGCGTGAATGACCATAGCTAATTTCCGAGGGCCTGCGACTTTCTCTTCCAGCAGCATGAGCGCGCCACCATTTTCTTGATGATACCATGCACGCTCGCAGCCATGCAAGGAGTCATGCGAACGCATGAGGAGCTGGCTGCATTTTGTCAAACTATCTTTCTCTTTTTTCGAAGCTCTCCACCGTCGTTCGGGCGATTCGCATCGCCCTCTTCATCAGCAAGTGAATGGACATTTTCCAAGACTTACGATTTTCGCACCACGAAGCCGGGCATTCTTGCCTGCAACTTGTACGGTTGTGCCGCGGCAAGATATTCGCGGCCTCAGCAATCGCCTCAGCATCAACAAAATGTGCATTCCGGGCCATACGAAGCCCTCCATTCCATCACATACGTCGTACGCCATGAAAATGTGCAGTTGCCTCTCGCGGAATTCCCAAAGCGAGGCAACACATGTTGTCGATAATAGCGGCGACCAAGCTCCCGGCAACCAAGCTCCCGGCGACCAAGCTCCCGGCGACCAAGCTCCCGGCAACAACGCGACGCGAGGCCAGAATAAAGGGTGGAGGTGTCCTGCACCTTGATTGCAAGGCCAATCAACTACAACCTTCTTCTCGCTTCTTTGACGCCAGAACTCACCCCACGAGTAAGGCCGAACGACGAAGGTCACGGCAGTCGCTCCTCATGTCCTCGTTCGGGGCCTCCGTCTCGGTGGTCTCGTCGTCGCCGAGGCCCCTATACGTACTACATAGTAGTAGCCAATTGATATCCGAGGCCAAAACCACAAAACGGGACTCGACTCGGAGGCTGAGACTCGACGGCCGGGCTCGCGCGCGCGGCAGGATGAGCGGAGCGACGGGCGCGGCGCTGCGGTCTGTGCGCGGGCGCATCACCGAGCTGTGCGGGCAGCTGGGCCGCGCGGAGCCCACGCTCGTGGCGGTGAGCAAGACCAAGCCGGATGCCCAGGTGCTCGAGGCCTACGAGGCCGGCCAGCGCCACTTTGGGGAGAACTACGTGCAGGAGCTCGTCGGCAAGGCCCCGAACCTGCCCGCGGACATCAAGTGGCACTTTATCGGCATGCTGCAGTCTAACAAGGCCAAGCAGATCGCGACCTTGCCGAACATCTACATGGTCGAGAGCGTCCACTCGCAAAAGCTGGCCAACATGCTCAACAAGCACGTGCCAGAGGACCGCGCCGAGAAGCTCCGCGTGCTCGTGCAAGTTAACACGAGCGGAGAGGATAGCAAGAGTGGCATCGACCCTTCGGGCTGCGTGGACCTTGTCTCGCACGTGCTCAAGGAGTGCGGGAACCTGCAGTTCGCCGGGCTCATGACCATTGGCCGCCTCGGCGACGTCTCGCCCGAGTGCTTTGATCTACTCAACAAGTGCCGCAAGGAAGTGCTCGAGGCGCACCCCGATCTTGCCGACAAGCCCTTTGAAATGTCCATGGGCATGAGCGGGGACTTTGAGCTCGCTATCGAGCACGGATCCACGAGCGTGCGCGTCGGCAGCAGCATCTTTGGCGCGCGAGACTACGCGCCAGGCAAGGGCCCCGAAGCCGCGCTCAAGGCCCGCCAGGAGAAGGAAGAGCAGGAGACCCAGGGAGGTGATGCCCCCAAGGCCGAGGAGGCGGCTCCGCAGTCGGCAGCATCAGGGGAAGCCGCACCAGACGCTGCCAAATCGCAGGCTTGATAAAAGATTGGCTTATAAACCGTGAATTATCCCACAACCTGGCCGAAGCGCCTCGCGCGCGTTCCAAAGCGACTAGGAGATGACGTAGTGTGACATGGCTTCGTACACGCCGCGATGTAACTAACAGTGCCTTGATTGGTGGTGGATGGCTTGACGAGTGGTCGATCCTTCTCGCTGGCATCTATGCCTACATGTCCAGATCGTCCCAGCCGCCGAGTTTGGCGGACTTGGCCTTGCCCGACTTCTTCTGCTTGATGGCGGCCATGGCCGCGTTCATGCGCGACTTCTTGACATTCTTCGTCGCGATGCCCTGCGCCTTGCCACCATTCTTTGCGGCGCCGCCGCGACGGCGCTTTTTGCTGGTTTTGGCGTTCTGTTGCGGCTGCTGTTTCTTGCTGGCAGACTTGGGCTTCTTCTCCGCCGCGTCCGAGGCCTTGGTTTCCTCCTCGTTGTCCTCCACCTCCTTGTCGTCCTCGTCGTCGTCTTCCGCAGCCTCGTCCTCGTCGATGCCCTCGTAGTCGTCATCGTCCTCCTCAACCTCGCCCTCGTCGTCGTCATCGGCATCGTCCTCGGCCCCGTTGTCTTCCTCGGTGAGAAGACCGAACTGCTTTTGCGGGAGAAGGTCGAAGTTCTGCATCGGCACCTCGAGACGCTTGACGTGCTTGTCGCCTTCATCTTCATCTTCATCGTCGTCGCTGCTGCCCCCTGCCCCGCGCGAGGCGGCGGCCTTCTTGCCCGCGGGCTGCTGGCCCTGCTTCGCCTCGGCGGTCTCGTCGTCATCCTCGCCGGAAGAGGCGGGCGGGACAAAGTACGGAATGCGGCCGCGCTGCAGGTCATAAATGACGCGCTGCGCGACGCTGCGAATATCGGGCTCGCCCTTCTTCAGCAGACGGCCGCGCTTGAAGGCGAGCTGGGAGAGGAAGTCCTCGGCGTCGACCCAAGAGTCAATGCCGTACGTGCGGCGGATGTACTCGGGCTGGACGCGGTCGAGCAGGAACGGCACGTAGTCGTCCGGGCTCTCGAGGCGCTCGGCCCGCACAACGCCCTTGAAGACAACCTCGGCCTCGCTGTCATCGTTCGGGTAAACGACGCCGGGGCAGTCGATGAGAAAGACGCGCTTGAAGAGCGTGATGTACTGCCAGATCTTGGTCTCGCCGGGAATGGGCGCAACCTTGCACACATTCTTGGAGCGGAGCGTGTTGATGATGGAGCTCTTGCCTGCGTTGGGATAGCCAATGAAGCCGACGCTGATCTGCTTCTTTTCCGGGTGCAGCAGCGCGAACTGGCGCAGGAGCTGAATGAGGGCGCCCTTGCCAAAAGGCTTGGTCATGTTTGCGTGAAAGGCCAGCGTGGGGTACTCCTCGGACAAGAGGCGCACCCAGCGGCGCGTAACCCAGGTCGGGACGAGGTCAACCTTGTTGAGCACAAAGATGAGATGCTTGTGGGACTTCTCCTTGCGCAGGTACTCCTCGACGCGCTTGGAGCGCGTGCCCATAGGGTCACGGACGTCGAGGACCTGGACCACGACGTCGCTGCAGTCCAGCACCTTGTAAAGCTCTTGCCAGATGCGCTTGCTCTGGCCCTTCTCAAAGACCTTTTCGCGCAGGCCGTTGGCGCCGCCGCGCGCGTCGAGGGGCTCGCCGCCGTTGCGCTCGATGGCCTCCTCCTCGGCAGTCTCAAAGGCGGACGACTTCTTCTGCGCCTGCTGCGCGAGACCGTCGAGCGAGGACGAGGACAGTTTGGCGCGCTTGCGCTGGCGCTTGGGGCCAAAGACGCTCTCGTAGCTCTCCGAGGAGAGCAAGTGCATGCGTGCCTCCTTTTTGGAGTCCGTAAGCAGGCTCATGGGCAGGCGGCGCTGGTTGAGCACGACCGTGTACGGGTCCGCGACCTTCTCCGCCATTTGCTCACGAAAGGCCTCGAGCTCCTTCTGGCCAACGACGCGGGTGTTGCCAAACCAGCGTCGGTTTGGCGCGATGCGAGACATCTTCTCCATGGGCCGGTTCCCGGTGCGGTTGTTGCTCATGAACTCGCCGCCCACGATCTTGCCCTGCCGGTTCCGGATAGGGGCGCCGCTCTTGTACATGTTCAGCCGCTTGATGGTCGCCTTGGACCGCAGGTTGCCCTTGCCATTGTCCTTGCGGTCCGGGTTCGACGAGCTCTGGCTTTTGCCGCCATGGCGCCTCACGTGCGGCATCTTTCTTCCTCTGCAGGCGGTCCGGGCGCCCTCGCCGTCGCGCTCGGGGCCGGGGCCGGTCGATCCGCCGGACGGAGCGGGCGGGTGGGCGTCGCGCGGCGGCGGCGGCGGCGGCGGCGGCGGCGGGTTTCGCGCGCGGTCGCGGCGCGGCCGTAGGGACTCTGCCCGCGCCAACCAAGCTCGCGCCAACCAATTCTTTCGCTGCTGGGTCGAGCTCGGACCCTCTTTTCCTGCGTCAGAGGCGCTCTGCCTCCTTGTTCCCCTTCGGGCTGCCCCCCGGGAAAATTACTTACCCCGAGACAATCTTTACAAGCAGGCGCACAAAAATCCCGTCACTGCATTGTTGTGTAGGTGGCGAGGAGGGAGCGATTTGCAGGGAAAGATTCTCCCGGAGGGTACGGCGCAAGAGTACGTGCAGCCTCGAAATCGGCGCGGGATAGGAGAGTAATGGCGCGCGCATGCGGGCTATAAGTCACTGGCGGCGCCGTTTGCGCGACTGTAGTGGGCGGATAGAGCACTTGCGGGAAACGAGTGGGACGCGCACTGCACAATGGCGCGCGCCATAGTTTCCCTGTTTATTTACGGGGCCAGTTTTGGGGACGACTCGGAGTCACGGTGCGTTGTCGCATCGATCTCGCTCGCCGCGCGTGCAGCGCGTGCAGCGCGTGCCGCGCGGCTCTGCGCCCAGGCTGCTCTTCGCTTCTGCTCCGAGAACCTCTGACAACGATCGTGGCGATGACCGACCGCGAATCGAATCATCGGGGCACGCGCGCGCGCGGCCCAGGTCAACACTGTCGACGATCGATCAATCAACGCTGGCGTGGCGTGGCGTGGCTTGCTTGCAAGTTGCGAGCAAGCCTTGCAAGGTGTTTTCCGAAGGCTGCAGCCTGGGCTGCCGTGATCTGATCTGATCTGAGCTGGTGAGGAGCAGAGTCAGCAGACCCCGAACTGCCGGACGCACGCACGAGACGCGAGAGACTCGCACGCTGCGACGGCGTGCCCACTTCGTTGGCCCCGAGGAGAATCGGTCGGAGGAGACGAAAAACTCTGCCAGCATGCCGAACGATCAGCTCAACATGGAGTGGGCGGAGAACCTCATGCAGACGCTCGGGTTCGCCGGCGATAAGGCGTCGAAGCGGTCGAGCAAAAGGCGGTCCTCGAGCAAACGGTCGTCGAAGCGGCGCAGCAAGAGCCGGGAGAGCGGTGCTTCGAGCCTCGCGCTCCCGGAAATGCTTAAGGAGCTGCCGGAGATGCCGGACATGAGCGCGGTGACCCGGCCCGTGGGACAGGTCTTCATCAGCATCTGGATCTTCATCGGGCTCGCCTTCGCCTTTAGTTTCATCTACGTGCTGCAGTTCAGCCTCAACAAGATCGACGAGCTGCGCAGCCGCAAGGACCGCCTCTCTAAGCGCGAGAGGGCCCTGGTCATGGGCAAGGCCCTGCGCCACTCGATGGCCAAGGCGATCATCGACCTCAACCCGTTCTGGAACCTCGCTGTCGAGGCAGACGTCCCGCTCGAAGACCTCCCGCCCGCCGTCATCTACATGTCCAACCACCTCGCCTACATCGACCCCTTCGTCCTCTCGGCGGCCCAGCGCCCCGTCGAGACCAAGTATGTCGGCAAGGCTGACCTCTGGGACATCCCCATCGCCGGCAAGGCCCTCCATCATGCCGGCGACATGCCCGTGCACTTTGTGAAGGACAAAAAGCTCAAGCGCTGGCGTACGCGCACCGGAACCCTCGACGAGCTCATGTCTTCCGCGCGTGAGTACCTGGAAATGGACGTCGGCATCTCGGTCTTCCCCGAGGGCTCCATCAGCAAGACTGGCGAGCTCCTGCCCTTCAAGAAGGGCTTTTTCCAGCTCGCGCGCGAGTGCAACGTGCCCATCGTCCCCGTCGGCATGTGGGGCAATCAGGACGGCTGGCCGAACTCGAACACGGCCAAGGACAGCTCCGGAGGCCTGCTCCTTGGCGCCGCCAACATCCACGTGCGCTTTGGCGAGCCCATCGAGTCTAACGGCAAATCGCTCGAGGAGCTCATGGAGGAGGTCTACCTCGCGGTTCGGGACCTGCGCAACAGCCTCCCCAACTTTGACCTCAGCCCCGAGCTCGCCGAGACAATGCCCGAGTTCAAAAAGGTCGTCACGCTGTCCCCGGAGGATCTTGACGATGCCCCGGAGGACGGCTCCGAGCCCGTCGGCCTCGAGGAACGTGCGCAGTAAAAGGGAGCGCGCCTCGCAGTCGTTGACCATAGCTTTGCAATCATGCCGAGCAAGCAAGTGAATATAATCTACATCTGAACCTCTCTTGCATTCTGGCGCCAGTACTACCGTGAGTTGCTTCAGCGCGGCCGCGAGATCTTAGCATCTTCTTCGTCAGTCGGCAGCAAGACCACATTGTTGTTACTGGTGTTATCAGGGATTGCGATTTGCCCAGAGTCAGCGTGTTGTGTACCCAGAGCATTTTTGCAGAATCCTAATTGAGCTTGGCGTAGAGGAGCTCAAAGTCATGGTGGGTAATCCGAGCCTCCATCGTGGCTTACGTCACGAGGTGCACGATCTCATCTTCGTGGTTGCGCAGGATCTTCTCGACGAGTCCCCGGTCCCAAAGTTGCGCGAGATCCTCGGTCCCTCCACAAACCAGAATTCCATGAAATCCTCGCAATTGAGTACGTACCGTCACAGAGGTGTAGGCTACCAGGCTATCTACGCTCTTTACAAAGTTCTGACTGGTCTCGAAGCACGCCAAGCCTTCTTCTTCTGGGCCCAGGACATCCCGCAAGGCTTCATCCCTTCACAGCGTCAATCTTTCACAGAAAAATCTCTCACAACCATCTCAAAAAGTCTCGTTTCTCCGCGCCAAGACAATTTCCATCTCGCGAGTCCCCGCGTGGTGACGATCTCATGAGCAAGTCGTCGTCGTCCTCGGCGACGATGTCGCTCTTCTTCTTCGCCCTCGCAAGGACGATGACGCCGTCGGGGTCGAGAGTCTATTTTGTGCCCCCCGGAGGGGCCTAGCGTCTCTGTATCTCGCGGCCTGAGGGGGGCACATCGCGCGTTTCGACCGACGGCTTTGCGGTGGTCGAGAAGAAGAGCGCCGCCAGACAGACAGACAGACTTCGCTCCGTTGCCCCGCCGCCGCCGCCCGCACGCCGCCCGCGCCGCAGCCCAGGTACGTCGCGCCCGCGCCGCGCTCCGCGCCCTCCCGCGCCCCGCCGCCGCAGCGCCGGGGTCGGCCGAGTGGAGATTGATCGATCCCCGGACCAAGCAGCGGCGAGAGAGAGAGAGTTGGCGAGCCCGCGCCGCGCCCGCGCCGCGCCGGCCGCACGAGCGCGCGCGCGTGGGGGAGGCAGGCCGCCGACGCGAGCGCCACGCCGCCACCGCCGACCTGCGTGGCTGGATCCGTCGAAGAAGACAACTTACTAACGAACGAGGGCTCCACAGAACAGCAAGCTTCACTCTCGCAGGCACCATGGCGGACGATGACTTTATGAACTTTGACGTGACGGCGCTCGACAAGAAGGACGCCTTCGCGGAGGCCCAGGGTGGTACCCAGACCATCGAGAAGGTCCACATTCGCCTGCAGCAGCGTAGCCGGCGCAAGTGCATTCTCACCATCACCGGCCTTGCCGACGATCTCGACCTCAAGCGCATCTGCAAGGCCCTCAAGAAGTCCTTCAAGTGCAACGGCGCCGTCGTGAACGATGACGACTTCGGTGAGATTATCCAGCTTCAGGGTGACCATCGTTCGGGCGTCGTCAAGTTTCTCGTCGACGAGGAGATCATCGACCGCTCCCACATCGTGGTCCACGGTGCCTAAGCGCGCCACGATTTCCATAAGAGACGAGCTCGCGCGCGCCGCAGCTGCTGCCGCCTGCTCGTCTCGCGCCCGTTTGCCGTGAGTCTTTTTCCGTTTCCTCGTTCTGCGGTCAGAGCTCGGCTCCGGATCAAAAGGCAGATATTGCTGGCGTGGTAACAACGGGGTTATCAATTGCACCCTGGGCGCGCCGTTCCGGCGCTCCCGCACTGACTTTCCTTTCCTTTTCTCTTTCCTCTTTCTTCTCCCCGCATAACAACTTTCCTATCTTCTGCGAACGCTTCGGCGCCAGAACCTACGAAAGCCTCTCTGGAGAGAACAGCGTCGTCATCGCGGATGCGCGCTTTCCGATGATCAAGTGAGTAGAAGAAATGTTTACGTTTCCATCCAGAAAGGCTTGGCCGTCTCCCCATTGGCCTCCAGGACCTGCAGTCTGCCCTCAAACTCTTGGATCTCCAGCAAGACCGCCGCGGGCGCCGATAGCGACTTGCATAGCACCCCGCTCGCCAGCTCTGAAGGCGGCTGCTCGTCACCCATGCCTTCGTCCCCATCGAGTGCATCAGTCTCGAGCTGCGACGCAAACACAATAGAGTCGGAACCCCCGGGGGCCACCTCCGCCGATTCGGGTGGAACCGCCGCGAAAAATACGTGGCGGCTTGCCTCTGCAGCTTGCGTTGATTCGGACGCAGACTTGGAGCGCGGGCGCGCGTGTGCCGAACTCGGTCTCGGCGCGCCTACGCGCTTGGGGGCCGAGCCCGTCAGCGCCCAAAAGTGCTCGAGCCGCCGGCTCGCCACGGGGTCCACATGCAGCAAGCCACTTTTGTCCGAGACCTGGGCGCCTTTGCCAGATGCAGGCCGCCCCAAAAGCCGCGGCACCGCTCGCAAACTCGTCGCGACCTCTTCCATCTGGTTTCTGGCTTGCGTCCCGCCATCTTGTGGAACGGTCGCGGGCGCGCTGGTCTCGGCAGCGAAGTATACTCGTCGCGGGACATTAAGGCCCATGCTGGAGGCACGGCGGTCGTTGCGTCGCTGCTGTGCTCGAAAATGCTCCCGCTGTTTGTCAATCTTGGTTTGCGCGGCGCAGGCTCGGTTCAGCTGCTCCTGCACCTCCTCCTCGAGTCGCCGGTCGATCCTTTCGAGCGCCTCGCGGTCCTTGTCAACAATGCGCTCGTCAATGACCAGGTGCAATCGCTCGTGCGGCACGTGGGTCATTTCACCCCAGAGGAAGTCGTCTCCGTGATAATAGTCGCGCGTTTTGAGCTTGTGCACGCGCTGCGGGGCGCGACTCCGCTTCTCGGCAAGTATTGTCCGTGCCAGGTCCGCGCGCCGCGCTCTCCGCTCCTCGAGCATTGTGTCGCTGGCCTTGATAACGTCTGAGCTAGTGCTGCGCGCAGCTCGAGCCTCTGCCGGGGACCATGCATCGCCAAAGCGCTCGGCATTCTCGACTTGCCGGAGATGTAGCCTCGACCTGATCTTCTTCGCGCGCTGTTTGATTTCGGCCTTGCGATCGCGCTCCGCTTGCGCTTCCTGCTGCTTTCGTCTGCGCACGTATGCGGCGTGCTGCGCGTCGAGGTCCGCCCGCTCGGACCATCGACGTTGGTGCGCTGGGAGGTGGTACCCGTCCGTCCAGATGGCGCCAGTTCTCCGATAGAATTTCCACGACTTCTTGAGCACGCCCTCGCGGGTGCACTCCGGCTCATCGCCAAGGTCCATCGGTGACGCCGTCGATGCAGCGGCCGTCGCGACGCCCCGGGGGCCGGCCGGGCGCCGTCAATTCTGCGTCTTCTGTTCTAGCGAGGCGACCTGGAGTTGACTCTTCATCCGGGCCAACCTGCTCGCCAGCTATCTTATCGTAGGGAAGCCGAGCCGGACCCCGGGGGCAGCCCTTCTAATTACAGAAGGCCTAGGTCACGATTTTCCTCTTGGGGTATTCTGGGTCCAAAGGCAAGGAAATGCAAGCATTCCTAGCAGGGACCATCTCAACCACGCTCAGCTTGCACGAGGCCGAAACAAACAGGATACGCTCTCGAGTCTAGTTTTCTGTCCTTCAAGCGCAGGCGAGGGCCAGAGGAAGAGTCTCTTCAGCGAGAGTAAATCGAAGGTCGGGTACCATGTACTATTCTACTCGACGTATATCCGTTGAATTTGTTGGTTTCGCGTAACCGACTATTGAAGTTTCGTTTCGCGAGCCCACGTCTCTCGAAACTCTGATTGCTTCGACTACTGACTATCCTGCGCCGCCTCTAGCTCGTCCTGGAAACTCCAGCGCGCGTCCTCCTGCGCCCAGGCCGCGCGAAAGGTCTCGAACTTGAAGATCTCGTGCTCGCTGCGCGTGATTCGAGCGCTCTCGGGGAGGTGGTACTTTTCTGGCACCTCTTGGACGGAGAGGCTCGACCAGAGGACCTCCATGACCAGCTCGCGAGACTTTCGCGGCAGCACGCCCTGGATGCGAGCCGCGACGGTGCGCTCGGCGACAAAGACGCCGCGCGGAGACCCCTTGGCGCCGCCGTCAAGGGATGACACGCTCTGCTGGGAGAGCGACATGGCTCTCCGCTTGGCGGGATCCCGGGTGCGACCCCTCTTCGCAAAGGGATCCTCGCCTGGCGGGGCGAAAACCCGTTCCGTGAAGAGGATCGTATCACCAGCCACAATGTCCCCCGTGCACTCGATGGCGAAGAATTTGGCCGCGTTGCCCTTTGCGGCCCTTCTTGCTACCTTGTCGCGCGCGGTCGACGTCGCGAACTGGGCGGGCAGCGACGGAGCGGACTCCAACTTGCCCGCGTTGAGAGCCTTGACACGCAGTCTGTAAACGGCGCAAACCTCGAGGTCAGGGATGAGCGCGAGGGTTTCCTTGCCGTCGTACACGGTGACCCAGCGTCGGTCGGCCGAAGGGACCGTACCCCGCTGCTTGGATTTCGGGACGGCGGCCGCCTTGCTTGCTGCGGAAACGCGGTCATCCGGGAGCCGCTCGACGAGCATGGCCTCGAGCACGTAGCGATGCGCGCCCCCAAAACCAGGGTACCACTTGACCCGAAAGTGGCGAGGGCCGGCTTCCACCACGACGGGCTGGCGCGGGGTCTCGGGAGCGGTGAAAACGACGAGCTCACTCGAGGGGCTCGAGAGCGTCTTGCGCAGCTCGCACTGCAGCGAGAAAACATGCCGCGTGTTGGGCGCAAGGCCTGTGACACGGGCCTCGGTCTTGGGGCCCCGATACACAACGTGCCAGTTCGGTTTACCCGAGTGCGGGGCCTTACCCTCCTCGCGATGGAGCAGCACGTGCGTCATTTCGGACTTGCGCCACCACCTTGCAAACTCATTGTAGGAGACGAGACCATCGCCATTCGTGTCGAGCGCGGCCATCGCCTCGGCAAATGACGGACCTTGTACGCGCAGCCCGAGGTCTCCGAAAAGCTCTGCGAGCTCGGTAGCGTCCATGGTCCCGTCGGCGTTCTTGTCGTAGCGCATAAATGTCTTTCGCAGGGTCGAGTCGGATACACCGCCCTTGGTCTCCTGATTTGGGTCTTGAGCCCACTCGCCGACGACCTTGTTCCAGTTGTCCTTTTTTGCGTTCAAGGACTCCTTGGCCCGCGACCTCCGATTCAGAAGCTCGAGGTCTGGCTTGGTCCACTGCAGGGAGACTGCGTCCGTGGAAACTTCATTGTTGACGATGCTCGGGGCCGGCGGCGCCACCGCCGGCATGTGCACGAGCAGAGCGGAGCTCATGCGGCTCGTCACCGTCGTCTGCGCCGGTGCGTCTGAGGTCGCGGCGCTCGCACCGGCAGCAAGCCCAGTTGCCTCCTTGGGCGGCGCCGACATCGAAAAGACCCGAAACTGGTACGCGGCGCCCGGCGTGAGCCCCGTGAGCACGCAGCGCGGCTCGGTGCCCCGGTACATGACCTCGTATACCTCGAGATGGGTCACCGGCTCGCTGAGCTGGCCCACGCTGGCCAGACTTGCGTCGCTGGCGCTCTCTTCGGCCTCGACGGCGGCGCGGCGCGCGCGTCGCTTGCGCAGGACGACCTTGAGGGCCGGTTTTTCGTGCGCCTCCTTGGACGGGACCGGCAGCTCCGTAAAGTACGGCTTGGGGACGTCCAGGCGGTCGGCAATGGCCTGCGCATCCGGCGCCGAGGCGGCATCGTCGGCGGGGTTGGCGACGGCCTTGCTGACGTACCAGTCTGACCCGCGCAGCACCGAGATCACGACGTCGTCGGCGGACCGCTTCGCGGAGAGGCTGCCCTCCCTGCGGAAGTCGACCTCTTCGTCCGCGACGCAGCGGCACAGCGCGTACACGACCCCGCGCGCCTTCGGGGCGGCGGGCCCGCCGGCGCCGACGCCGACGCTGCTGGCCCTGGTCATCCACCGCTTGAGGTCTGCCCACGCGAGGCCTCCGGGCCCCGCGGGGAGGGCCTCGATCGCGTCCACGAGCGACGGCCCCGGGCCGTCGTCCGGCGACGGCGCGGCCTCGAGCGCGGCGTAGAGCTGCGGATGCGCGCTCTCGAGCGTGTCGAGGAAGGTCTCCGGGTCCACGGCGCCCGCGTCCGAGGCGTCGAGGGCGCGGAAGACGTCGCGGACCTCCCGCACGCTCGCCCTCGCGGCGCCCGCGGCGGCCGGGGCCCACGAGAGCGTCAAGGTCGTGGGCGCCAGACTCCTTATCGCGGGCACCGCGGGCGGCGCCGGGGCCGTGAGGAAGGACGCGTACGCGAAGGGGGACGACCCGTACCCGTTGAAGGCGCGGAGGCGGTAGTAGTAGCGCACGCCCGGCTCGAGGTCGCGAAGGACGACCTCGCCCACCTGGGCCTTGCCGCTCGCGGCCGAGGGCGGGTCGCGGAAGATCTCCTTGTAGTCGTGCTGGCGGTGCGACTTGCTGCCCTCGCGGCCGCTCGACTCGAGCACGTAGAACGTGGGAAACATGCTGCCCTCGCGCGGGCGCCAGCGCAGGATCAGGCTCGACTGGCGCTCGGATTCCGGCAGGGCGTGGACCGGCCCGAGCTCGAGGACCGGGGACAGCGGGCTCTCGCCCTGGGTCTGGAGCGCCAGCGTGCGCGAGATCTCGCGGTTGGTCTGCGCGAGGGCCTCGAGGCCCTCGAGCGCGCTCTCGCGGTCGCTCTTGGACCACTTGGACAGCTCGCACGAGGCCGGCGGAGGCTTGCGGAAATCCCCGGGGCCGCGGTCGCCGGCCCGCAGCAGGCGGCGCGCGCGGCGCTCGAGATCCGGCAGCGGCTTGCGGACCCATCCCTGCTTGACCTTGCCATTGCGCATGAGCAGCGGCAGGGTCTTGACGACGCCGGCCGCCGGGTCGTCGTTGTCGACATCGTCGTCGCCGTCCGCGTCGTCCTGCGAGAACTCGGTCTCGTACGCGTCGTTGTCAGCGTCGTGGTCGCCGGCGGCCTTGATTGGGGCGGGCCGCACGTCGTAGGCACTCGTGAGGCCCGTGACGTGGCAGCAGGTCTCCCAGGAGCAAAAGCCGCCGGCGCGAAGCGTGACAAGAGCGTCGCCGCGCGCGCCGGGCCGCGGGTCGTACCCGGTGAAGCTGAGGAACTCCTTGCGCGAGATCTTGCCATTGCCGTCCTGGTCAAAGAGCGTGGTGAGGATGCGGACCTCGTGCGGCTGGACGGCAATGCCGGCGTCCTGCATCATCTGCCGGAAGCGCTTCGGGTTGAGCTCGAGGGTCTCCTCGATCTTTTGGATTTCCTCGTCGGTGGCGTCGGATGCCTCGCGGCCGTCGCTGGCCATCATGCGGCGAACCTCGCGGTCTACCGCGAACTCGAAGATCTCGGCAAAGTTCATGCCGGGCCGGTTGAGAAACTTGAGCAGCACGTTATGCACGGTGGAGGACGGGTTACACGTGTCGCAGACGTTGGGCGGGAGCGAGTCCCATGTGACCTTGCACTTTGGGGCGGTCCTATAGCCCGCAGACCACTGCACAAAATCGCCAAAGAGGCTCGGGTCGACGGCCTTGAGCTGCTCGCCCACGTAGCGCCAGTGCGTCTCGTCGGTGGCGTCGCCCTCGCCGCTGTTCCCGGGCTTGTCAATATGCTGAAGTGCATCGAGGGCGCGGATGCGCAAGTCCTTTTGTGAGGCCCACTCTTTGTAGGACTCTGCAGCCTTCTCCTCGCGCTGGCGCACGAGCTCGCGGATGCGATCCCGTTTCGTCTGCGACTGCTTCGCGGCCCGATAGTCTTCGTCGAGCGCGTCCCCGTCTTCGTCCCTGAAATTCTCCCTGAAGAGGTAGCCCTCTTTCTTTAGCGTCGACCGCGCGACCTCGAGGTCTTTGCGGTTGGTGGCGTAAGCGTATCTCTGCTTGACGGGCCCGCTGCCGCGCGCGACGATCTCGACGCTGTTCGTTGCAGCGGTGCTGCCTCGCTTCGTGCGGACGGCCTTGGGGGCGCCGCGGCTAAAGTCCATGCGGCCGTTCTCCTTGTTGGAGACGTTGCCATAGAGCACCTTCTTCATCTTGCGGAAAGCTTCGAGAGCAGCCTCGTCCTCCGCGTTTCCGGCGGGGTCCTCGTCGTCGCTGAGATCGGGAAGGCGAACACGCATTCGGTTCTTCTTGGCCACGAAGCCGTCGTGGACCTGGCTTGCGTACTGGCGATCCTCCTTTTTGCGGTTTTCGGCGACGGTGTCGCGGCGCGTGGCGTCCTCTTCGACCCACTTGGCAAGCTTGGCAAGGCCCATGGCGTTGAGCACGCGTTTTTCGGCGGCCTCGAGGGAGAGCTCCTTGTGGTCGGCCCTGGCGGTGGCTTTGTCGAGGCGCTCGTACATGGTTCCCTGGGCGCGGGAGTACTCTGCCTGCAAGAGCCGGTGGAAGATCTTGTTGTACTTTGCCGTGTCTGGGTTGTGGAGGTTGCGCTTATCGTGCGCGGCCTGTTTGGCGCGCGGCGCCGTATACTTGAGGCTGGGAATAATATAGTCGCCGTCGCGTTCGAGCTGCTCGGCATACTCGCTCATGACCTCTTGGGCGTTGAGGCTGAAAGTCTTGGCGAGTGGGGCGTCCACGGGCACATTTTCGAACTCGTGGCCGTGCTCTGCGTGCTTGGACCAGCGATAGAACTCGCTCTGCAGGGTGCGGCGCTTGCGGAGCTCTTCGCGGCTGACGTTGTGAGCGGGGACTCTGTCGCAGGGGAGGCCTCGGTACTCGTCTTGCTTGTAGACGCCGCGGAGGCAGTCGACGGCGCTGACTGCGACGGCGACCTCGAACCACTGCTCGTTGCTGGCGCAGCGCTCCTCGTCGAGCTGGTTGAGGAGTTCCACAGCGCGCTCGAAGCTCTCCTTGTGCTGGAGCCATTCCGCAAATTGCCGCTTGGACGCTTCCTTGCGGGCCTCTTGGCGCAGCTTCGCGCGCCGGTCCTCGAGCATCTTTTCGTAGCGCTCATCCTCGAGGTCGCGCTCCTTGCGCTCGAGCCACTCCGCGTGCGACATCTTCGCGGCCATGGTCTTCGCCTCTTCTTCGTCTCTTCTTCGTCTGCAACCGCCTGACGGCAGGCAGCCCGTCGGAGCTCTCGCTGGCCTCGCGAAGGTGATTGATCTCGAAGCGAGCGGCGCTCGCCCGCGCGTCTCTGCTGCAGGTCGGAGAATGACCGCGCCGGCGGGCCCCGCGCGCCAGACAAACGAACCACGAGGACCATCTCGAGATCATCATCGCCGCGAGACTCGATAGCGAGAGCTGGGCCGCGAGGGGGGCACGCTGCGCAAAACAGCTGCGAGCCGGGCGCGCTGCCTCATCGCGCTGCCGAAGGCGCGGCGGCACTCTGTCCCCCCTGCCCCCCCCCGAGACCCGGTTGACCGTTTCGGACGGGACGCATCACATGTGTCTCGCATGTGAAGCAGAGCTCATCAGTGCCTGAGGCGTGCGACTTGAGGAGGGCCCTCTCAGGCTGTTCACAAAGATTGGGGAACACGTACGTACTGCTGAAAACCGCTTGCATGGTTTTGTTAGGTCAGGTCGAACGCCACAACAACGCGTTCACCTGCGCTTACTCTGCAATCACCCGAACTGTATGCTACATTGCCCCATCCATGCCAAGCCGACCTAGGCCTAATTAGGTCATCCCTCCCATCAATCTAAGCCTAATCCGACATCAATGTCTTCGTCAGGCTCGGCCCTGATTGGGCTTGGCCCTGATTGCTTTTCTCCTCTGTCCACCAAACACCGGGTCTTTTTTCCCCACTCTCTTTCCAACGTCAACATCAAAGTATACAATTCGCGTTCGTTCGTTGGGCGGGTGGCTTTCAAGTACTACGTAATCTTCACTTATGGGGCGCGCCCGACAAGTGGCGCAATTGTTATAGGCCACTTGCCGCCGCTGCTTTTTCCCTCGGCGGCGCCTTTCTGGAAGGCGCGACTCTGAAGCCGGGCCGGACTTCGAGCGCAATGCGCACGGCCCGGGGGTGGATCGGAGGTCCGACCGGTGCCGTCCACGGCGCCGCGGCGGCGCTGTCTCCTAGCAGGTGTTTGGCATGGCAGCCTGCGCTGGCAGCCTGCCTGCGTTCAACGTCGCGGCACTCGAAAACCCTGCACTCGAAACGTCGCCCCATGTCTCCCTTCCTGATCATGCAGTGCGTGCGAAACTTTCTTCCATGCTGCAGGCCATGCCAAACTCTAGTACGTACGTACTACGTGCCGTGCCATTGGTGCCAACGATGCAATGCAATGCAATGCAACGCAACGCAAGGCTGCCCCACGACGACGCCTCGGCTTCGCTCGCGCCTCCGGAACGTCTTGGCGGGTGCAGCAGCCTCGACGGCGAGGTTGGCGCGGTGCGGCAACAAGGAGCAAGCAGATTGTGCCCTTCGCATCGCACGCCACTGCAACCAACCAAGCTCGTTTCGCTCGTGATCGAGAGATTCGAGACTCCGAAGGCAGCAGACTCAAGCCGCTGGAAGGAATCGAGAAAGGGGGAAATGACGTGGAGACCCTTCCCCTCGCCAGGGCAACCTACGTAGCTCTGCCGTAGCACTGCGTAGTAGTAGCTTGCATAGCAGTAGGTAGAAGTTGTTGGTAGGTGGGTGCTTCATGGGGTGCCGAGGTCGCCATGTCGCCGCCATTGATGGTCCTTTGATAGTCGTCTCGGTGCGCTGGGCGGTGGAGGCTTGGGCCTAGATCTGGTCTCGCCGGCCGAGCCTCGTCGAGTCTCGCGGCGCGTGACTGATCGGCAGTGCTCAGGCCGGCTGGCTCTCGGCTCAGTGCTTGAGGTCCTCCAAGTACGCAACCCTCAAGGAATTCCTCCCGGGTCAGCGTCATTACTGATGAAAGAAGAAATCCGGAGCAGCCAGCTGTCCGAGTCGTGTCATGTCGTGTCAGTCACGAGGCCAACCAACACGAATACGATGATCGCGCGCCGCGTGATCCGACAAGACATTGAAATATTGAAAGCGCTTCTTTTTCATAAAATCTGAGGTAGATTCTGCCTCTGTGAAGCCGTCCAGCGAGCGTGGCGAGGCGAAGAAGCCAAGACTTGACAGGTGCTGCCAGTGGTGGTGATGCCGATGCATCACGACAGACGGACAACATTCTCTCTTGCTGATAATAATAACCAGTGCTGCCTGGCTGCTCGGCTGGTCGCAACTAGGCTACTAGTACAATGGTGCGCGCACTCACGATGTTTCTCTGAGTTTCTCTGCCGTGTTCCTCAGGCTGGCCGTGCCGGCCGGCGGAAAAAATAGAGGAAGTGACTTGGAGAAAAAAATATGTTTCTTCAAACTTCTTTCTGTCGTTCCGTCGGTATTTTCAATTTTCAATTTATTCAAAGATGAAAAGAGAAATCTTTCAAATCATTGGTCGGCGCATAGGCATGCATCACATCCGTCGATCGTTTTAGGCATCACATCCGATCGTATTTGTTTTTGAAGGAGAAGGCTGCAACAGGTGCAACAGGACAGGTGCACAGCGCGTACTACGTAACCAAGGAATACCAAGGAAGCAATGATGATATCGATCAATCAATCAATCAAACGAGACGTCGCCGGTCGTTGGTCGTTTTTTTGCCAGTGATTGAGCGTGTGAGCCTGTCCCATTCGAATGAAAGACCCGCCATCTGTCGACTGAGTACTAGAGTTCTATCCTATGTAGGACTGTGCGTACCTGACTCACTGTCAGTTCCCTGCCAATCAGATCGATCGATCGATCGAGCTTCCCCTCGGCGGTCGAAAATTCCACGTCTTCCCTTGCGGTGGCCGTCCGTTCTCCGGGTTCTTCCGACTCGCCCCGTCGGCTAGTTGACTAACTGACATGTGAGCAACGTTCGACATCCGCCAGGCGGGTTCTGGCCATCATTGATGATCATTGGATCCTGCCTGCCTGCAGGTAGGCTGCACCAACATGTGCGGCCTCCTCCCCATCGACTTGAATGAGCGCGCGTGTCATCATGCTCTAGCTGACTGATCTGATCAGAAGTTATGAACCGCCTGCTTTTGCTGCTTTTGGTCCAGCAAATGCCGCGTATCTCTCCATCATCAGTCTTTGAAAAGAAGATCCGTGTGGCGCGGGGCCCAAAAGACGAGCCACGCCCGCCGTGCCGGGCCCACTGCCGGGCAGTCAGATCGCGCTCCGCTTCCTCTTCGTCCGTGCCTCCGCGCCGCTCCTGGGCTCTTCCCTCCCTCCCTGCGCGGAACGCAGGCTTCGAGTCGCGCGACCTTCGCGCGCAAGCCTTCCCAGGAGGGGAGGGGAGGGGCGGGGAGGGACGCCTCGCTCGCTCGCTTGGATTCCCGACCCCTCAGGCTGCGCGGGCCAGCCAGCCGACGTGGCCTGCGCCTTGCCGCCCGCAACGTCACGCTACACGACGCGTCCGCGACGCTACCAGGTACGCAATGCATGCACGCACGCGCGGCTTCTCTTCTTCGAGTTCCTCGGACGCCGCGCGGGGCCTGGCGCCGGGACGGCCGCGGGTCAAGAACCGAACGCTCTAAATCACAGAGAGCCGCAGCAGCAGCAGCAGCAGCAGCAGCAGCAGCAGCTAGAGCAGCCCCGCGGCCTGCTTGCCAAACCAACCGGGCCTCCGCAACTTTGAAAACGAATGGGCACGTGGGGCGCGACGTGGCGCGCCATGATATGATATGATATGATATTTATCCTTCGTTTCAGCTGAGCCAGGCTGCAGGCTGGGGTTACCGACGGCTCGTCTGCCTTCGTCCATGGCCGTGGCGGAGAACTCCGAGCGCTGCGGCCAGCGCGAAAGGTTCCCGCTTCATCAAGCAAGCGCTCGGCGCTCTTTTAGACCCGCTCGCGTGTCGATGATGTCGATGATCTTCGATCGATCGAGTCGACATCGAGTCCCTCCCTCCCTTGATGACTCAAGGATCCCAGACGAGTCTGAGACGAGACGAGACGACGCACGGCGTCGCACGGCCCGCCCGCCGGGCCCTTGGGCCTTGGCGAGCCGGCGTGCTTCGCGGGGCCTCGGCGCGAGGCCCCGACGGTGGAGGAAGGCGGCCGGGCCCCGCGACCGCGACTCCGGCTCCGCAAAACCCCCGCAAACGGGAGCGCTCAGCTCGGCTGACTTTACTTTGCAGCTCGAGCTCCACCTACTCCCAGTGATAGATTTCTAAAGAAAGGTCTCGACGTGAACGACGCGACGCTGGCGGCATGGATCGACAACATGATCCTGGCTGGCCGACTGGCAAGCAAAAGATCGAAGCGACGATCGTCGGCCACTCGCATCCGGCCAGCCGTGCCGTTACGTACGTACGTACCATGGTAGTACTACGATGATCGTATGCCATGGATGATGTTCGTACGTACCAGTATAGGCCTAGTACGTACGTACGTACCCGGGGTACGTACGTACCAATGTGATACGTCCTACTGTCCATCAACGTCAACAGGGCGCCGGTGACGGGCGCTACGCAAATCTCCGCGCCAACGCTCGCGAGCACTTGTCCCGGACGTGCGCGCTGGGCGGTTCCCATCGCGTCGCGTCGCGCCACGCCACGCCCAGCGCAGGCGAGGCTGGCTGGCCGGCTGGCCGGTTCTCGCCACGACGGCCACGTGCATCGATCTGTTCATGGACGTGTCGTTGGACGCGCGCGCGGGGACCATCCGGCTGGCTGGCAAGCTTGCAGTGCGTGGACGGAATCGACGTCGACGATCGATGCACGCCCGCGGTCGCCGCTGGGGCAGGCAGACGTGGCCCGCGGACGCGTCGGCGCTTTCGTCGATTCTCTGCGTGCGTTGCCAACGTCGCGGGTACGTACGTACGCGTACACATCTAGTACGCGCTGTCGACTGAGCGGTGCGGCGGTCGATGGCGTCCGCATGGCCGGCCGCACCTTTCTTGATCGAGGTCTTGACTCTTGAGAGCACGCTGCAACGCGAAAATCGCGAACAGCAGCCGGGTGCGGCCCAGGTTGCGAAGGCAAGCTTGGCAAGCGACGCCGCCAGCAAAATATGCAATGCAATGCAATGCAATGCAATGCAATGCAAGATCAGGTTGCCAGCTTGAGGGATGGCCACTGGCTTGACAACCAACCAACCGACGGCCGGCCGTTGGCCGTCACGCGTCCGGGTCGTGCCGGGGCCCGGCCGGCTCTGGCCTAGCCAGAACCTGCGCGCCGTCAAGTCGACTTTCGCTTCGGACGGCACGGCTTTTTTCAAGGCGCCCGCCAGCGAAAGACCCGCTCGCTCGCTCGTGTCGCTCGGTCCGTCGACCGGCGAAAGAAAGACCCGCCTGCTGCTGCTTTTATAGTGCTTGGTCTGACCTAGCTGTGGGCGGGTTCCCGACCGTCGGGAACCCTCGAGGTCTCGCAAGAGGGGACAGGTCGCGCGCGGCCGCCCCGTTGTCGTCCGTCGTTGCACCCCGCGGGCGAGCTTAGACGAGCCACGAGACGAGTCGCGACGATCTATCTTCGAGCCGTCGCGGAGCGCCTCGCGGAGCCGCCCCCGGACTGGCTGGCTGGCCGGGCTGGTCTCCCTCCCTTCCTGCCTGCCTGCCTGCCTGCCTGCCTGCCTGCCTGCCT
>KQ758800.1:8090-21160 GCA_001462505.1 Aurantiochytrium sp. T66
AAATAAAGCACACTCCTTCGTGTTGTGTTGTTGTCTGCGCGTGTCTCCCTCCCTCCCTCCCTCGCTCGACTCGCACGCAGACTCTGCTGCTCCGCTCGCGCGAGCAGGTCGCGCGGTGGCCCGTCTGCGCCTCTCTCTGCGGCCTCTCTCTCTCCCTCCCTCACTCCCTCCTCCCTCCTCCCTCCCTCCCTCCCAGTCGGCGGCGTTGTTCTCCGTCACCTTCCTCAGGCAGCCTGCCTCATCAGCATACCTTCGAGCCTCGACTCGACCGCCTCAGACAGAGCCTGCGTGCGTGCCTGCGCGCCCGCCTGACGACCTGCCTGCCTGCCTGCCTGCCTGCCTGCCTGCCTGACGGCCTGCTGGCCCGCCCACCGCGACTGCGTGGCCGTCGCTCGTGGCGTGGCGCTCGTCCCCATCTCGCGTCGCGTCGCGTCGCGTACCTTCGCCACGCTGTGCTTGCTTGCTTGCTTGCTTGCGCTCGTCGTCCTTTTGCACGCACGGACGGAGGTAGACGGCCTGGCGCCGCCGGCCCAGCGCAGGGAGAAGAAGAACCAGAACCAGCGAGCCCACGCGCTGACGTGCCAACCATGAACAACATCAAATGCGTCGTCGTGGGCGATGGCGCCGTGGGGAAAACATCCATGCTCATCGCCTACACAGAAGGCAGGTTCCCCTCGGACTACGTGCCCACGGTCTTTGACAACTACGAGACTAATCTTGTCGTGGACAACAAGGAGACCTACCTCGGGTAAGTTACTTCGCCGCCGCTCGCGCGCCCCCTGCATGCGTCTACGGTGACTTCGCCTCAGAAAACTGACCCTCGACGAACTGGCCCGCGCTCCCACGACAACGACTCAGCCTCTGGGACACTGCCGGGCAGGAAGAGTACACGCGGTTACGCCCGCTGTCATACCCGCAGACCCAGGTCTTCCTGGTCTGCTTTGCCATTAACTCGCCAGTATCGTTCAAACATGTCGAGACCAAGTGGAAACCAGAAATCATGCACCATTCCCCCGGCGTCCCATACATTTTTGTCGGCACAAAATCTGATATTCGCTCCGACAGCAAGGTCGTCGAGGCCCTCCAGGCCAAGGGCAAGCCGCTCAAGTCCTACGAGTTCTACGCTGGCGAGGCCGCCCGACTCGGAGCGCACTGCTACATGGAGTGCTCTGCGCTCAAAATGACCGGCCTCGACGAGCTCTTCCAGGAGGCCGTCCGGGCCGCCACGCGCTCCAAGGTCACCACTGCGGCCGCCAATCGCGCTAGTGGACACCCCGGTCGCACGAAGAGCACCAGGTCCGCCGGCGCAAAGTCAAAGACCGGCTCTGGCGCAAATGGAGGCTGCGTCCTTTTGTGATCAATTGATTGTTCGCGTGATGCCGAGTCGACCCCATCGCTCGACTCTCGGAGCCCTCTCCCGATCTCGCGTCGTCCCGCCCGCACCTTACATTGCCGGTACACGCGCGAAGGAAGCGTTTATCAAAACCTGTTCGCGCCTGCAGCCATTTCGCAGGACTGCTCGGCGTCCCGCTCCCCAATCGCAGATTCTGACGCCCTGTGGCGCCCGACTCGAAACGAATATAGCCCCGGGAAATCCTCACCTGTCTGCCAACGTGCTGCTGCGGCGCAACGATCGCATCCTATCGCCTCGCCTCGCCTCCTTGGGCATTCGAGGACCGCGAAGCGCCCGCGCGCAGCACTCTGTCCTGTGCAGCCAAAACCTAGCCGCGCACTCTTTTCCTGACCCCTTTGCGTCGAGGCAATCAACCATACAGCCCTCGATGTTAACTTGATCGGATTTTGTTGTTCTGTACTCGGCCACGTCCACAATTGCTTGGATTGTTTGCTTGCTCACGTTATCACGTGATGATGACGGCTAATGTCGGATGGATGAAGGCTCCCAGGCAGGGTTCGGGAGGCTGAGAGCGCAAACTGCCGAGAGAACCACCCACCCCGCACCCCATCGAATCTCGGCGGGCGCAAGTTAGTGCACTTGGACTTGGGAGACTTTGTAAAGATGCTTGGATGTTTCCGGTCTGCCGAGCTGGAAAAGCCTCCGGCCAGCGGGCTTGCGCCGCTGCCTGGGGATGTCGTCTAGTGGAGGGAGGGCCGTCGCATTTGTGGGTGACGGTCACTGCTTCTCCATGTCAGGTCTAGGCCTAGCATGGATTGCCGGTCCTTCCGTGATGGACGTCGTCAGCGATGCCTTGACGTCATCTAGGGCAGGTTCCCTCTCGGAGGGAGGTTACTAGCTTCGCAATCAGGATGCCATCCTGATGGCGGTGATTCTAGGCGAAATCCGAGCCGTTTGTCAGTACAGGCAGTACAAAGAGCGAACGACGATATCGCTCGCGCATCTTTTGCCGTCCGGCTGGCGGGCGGCTTGCGTGGAGGCGTAGGAATTGTGGCGAGAGCGATTTCGAATCGAGACTGGGCCGCGTCGAGTGGGCTGGACACGCCTTATGTAATATAATAATGATCATCAGCCGGGGTTCATTCATTCAATCAGGCCACCGATCTTCGTGCAGACGCGAGAATCGTTATGATCTGGAGTTTTCGCTACACTGTCGCTTACAAAATGGGCTTACGTCGGGATCGCGTGCCGGCCGGCTTATGTCGCACGCGCGGCCGGCCAAGAGAGAGAGAGAGAGAGAGAGAGAGCAAAAGAACTCATGCTATTCAATAGCTCAGGATCCAAATGAGCAAGCAAATCGATTCTAATTAGGCTAGAAGAACCTCCTGACATGCAAAGAAAAAAGAGACATGTCAGTGGATGCGGCACGGCAAGGCTCTGGAGCATGGTGTGACGCGTCCAGGAGGCCCACATACAATCGATCGTTTACGTAGATGTCTGATTGATTCGAAAGCTACGAAGCAGAGACTATGATTATCTTATCTACCAAGCAAGGAGGTACATACTGCTCAGCCTGAGCAATCAATCAATTCATTCTATTTCTCTGATTTTTTGCTGCATCAGCTGTTTCCGGGAGGCCGCAATGGGACGCACCTAGTTTATACAGCCGCATGGGTGGAGCTAAATATCGAATTATATAGTAGCTTGCTATCTATACTTTTCATAAAATTTTTATTAATAAAATTTTATATACAAAAATATTATAATAGTTGAACAAAATATAATAATATGATGCAAAAATTTAGTTTTCTGCTTTTACTAGGGTATTTTTTTACATCATATACTTATATATTTTGTTTAGTTGATATATTTTTATGATATAGTTCGAAATTTAAAGCAGCTTTTGTCAAAATACTCTGTGGGGGCTTTTGCGCATTCCAATATCGAGCGCGCATAGTGCTTAGAGGCGAGCTAGCGACGTGATCACCAGCCTGCTGGACCTCCGGAAGGACGTAGACGCGCGCCCTTGCCGGACGTTGCGGGTCATGGGACTATTTGACTGCGCCGCCGAGCGGCAAAGGAGCTGCTGAGCAGTTCACCTACCTACTACGATTAAAGGAAGTCTGGTAAGCTCGCGTGCGTGCACGCATGCAAGGGCGGCAGCACGCGCGCGTCGGTGCGAGCTGCTGCTGGCTGCTCAAGAAGACCCGTACTAATTACCCCAAATGTCATCTTCTTGTGTCCAGGAGTCTGAAGAAGATCCGAAGGTTTCATGATCTTTTATCCAATCAACAATCAAACGAGTCAGTCAGTCTTTTTACATGCTATTCATTCAACGAAACGAACCATTTCGTCGGTACTGGTGCGTGTCTCGGCACGGGGTTTGGCGGGCGGCCCTCGCCTCGCTTTGCTGCTGATCTCTTTCGCACCGGACGTTCCTTACCGTGCTGACTGAGTCAACCTTTGTGGATGATGGCAAAACGCTCGTCTGCTTGGCTGACTGACCTCTCTCTGCGTACGGAATCCAGTAAAGGCGACGTTTGAGAAGTATGAAAGTTTGGGAGAAATACTTTCCGGAGCTGCTTCTTACTTCATCACTGCCACCGCAAGCAGCGCATATGTGTGCTTACTGCGTTGCCTGTCTTGTCTTTCTGCCCGCACAGATCCTCGTCGACGGCAGGATCGACGAACGAATGCGAGATGCGTATGCTACCAAGCGGCTGCAGGCACTCCGCTTCTGTCTAAGCTGGTGTATCTCCCTCGATATTCCACGCCCGTGCGGCTCAATCAAGCGCCTATGGAATCATGGATGCTGCACATAGGCTGTCGCTTTTGCATTGATTTATTCAAGACGTCAGACCCTCTTTCTTTTGTTGGCCTTGCCCATGATCTCTCAAAGCATCATTCTCTTCCCTCTGGAAACCTCCTGACGAGAAGGAGAGTAACGTCACCGTCTTGAATGTATCGGTGGCGCATCGTCGAGAATGCCCTGTACCAGGGCTGTCAACGTTTCATGGCAAGGTGTCTTACGATCCTGCTGCATCACCTGGCAAACAAGAGATGAATCCCGAACGCATCCGTACGTGCATCTCCCGCGTTACCCTAGGACCAGAACGACAAAGCGCCTTCCATATTTAGTTCATACATAGGGTTTCCTGACGGCAGTCGCTGGTAAGGATGCGCCAAGTCATTGTCGGATCGAGGAGCCCAAAGGTCCCTTCTCGGTCCCTTCTCCTCCTCCTCGCTCACATGTAGTCCGCGACAAAGACAGACTCCTTGTCCGTGACCATGACCAGGCCGATCATGAAGCTGGTCCCAAATTGGAACACTGAGAAGATGAGGGCAATGGCCGCGATGAGGAGGATCTGCCCCAACTGCGTGTCGTCGAGCGTGATCGAAGGATCTTCCGCCGCGGTGAGCCGCGCCTTATTGGATTCGATGAGAATCACGAGCGCGCTGGACACCTGCAGGCCAATGCAGACCATGTTGGTGACCATGAACGAGGTCAGCATCCAGAAGCTGTGCTTCCTGGCGCCGCAGCATCCGAGAAATGTGCAGCAAACGTTGATCGCGCTCGCCGCAACGAGCACATAGAGTGAGATCTCGAGGCCGTTTATCTCACCAAAAGTGGGGCCATCAATGTTGGGCAGGATCGAGCTAATGAATTGCCCCAAAGTGATCGCAAAGAGAACCCCCGCAAGAGCCGCGTTAATGAAGGAGGCCGCACCGATGTAGGTCGTCACGTAATCTGGCCCGCACCAAGAGAGATCCTCCTCATAGATCGACTTGCCGTGCGGGTCTACGCAGAACAGCACAAGAACGAGGAAGATCAGGAAGAGCTCCACTCCCGTGGCTATAAAGAGAGCGACGCTGGCAATCGATGTCATGTCCGAGGACCAGCTCGAGCTGGCGAGCGTCTGCGACAAGAGGACCGCGAGAGCGATGAGCTGGAAGCCGACTGCAATCAAGCCGACTGCAGATTCAATGATGATGGTACGTCCGTGGACGATGCAACCAGGTTCTCATCCGTCAGTCCTTCAACTATCCAGCGAGACTCCCATGGCACCCGTTGGAGAATGTGTAGCATAAATACGCAGCATGCCCTTAACCCTTCACCAGCTGGATGCCGTGGACACTGATGGTACCCGCTGGAGACTTCGATGCTCCACAGCAAACTTACGTGAGACGAAGGCGAAAATGGCGGAGCGCATGCGTCGCACCGCGCCGTAGATGCCAACGATAGAGACGACAAAGAGAATTGAGGAGAAGGCGAGCGTCGCGGCGTACGCCGGGACCTCGGCGCCCACGAATTGGCTATCGTCGGTGGCCGAGCCTCCGCCATTTTCTTCGGGTAGAATAACGTTCGAGAGGTCCGTGTTCCACACGTACGCGGACACCACGACGCAGCCCAACGCGACGACGGCGACGCATCCCGCGGTGACGTTGAGCGCAACGAGCAGACAGTGTACGGCCACCATCGTCCGTCCCGTCCCCTCTGCGCTTCGCTCCGCTCTCCGCGGCCGCGCCGCGCCGGGCGATAGGATCGAGTCCGGCGGCCTGGTCTCGCTTCCCTTCCCGCTGCTGCTGCTGCTGCTGCTGCTGCCACCCAGGGGGAAGGTGCTCCGGAGGCGTGGCGCCCTGGGCCTGGCGGGCCGACGGCGGCGGCGCGTCTCCCGCCGTCGCCGGGCGCTGCCTCTCGACGGGATGTCGCCGACGATCACGGTCAGACTCTGGCGTTGTGATTGAATTGATTATGATGATAGATGAAGCTCAAACAAAGTCATCTCAATACATTGTCTCAACAGCCTACTAGTCTCATATCGTATACGAACATCTCGTATCGTATCATCATCTCGTCTCGTCCCGTGACAGAGGGACGATCACATCGATCACGTCCGAGCGAGAGCTCTCTCGACTCGTTGCCAGTGAGGACTGTCATCACGAAGCAAGCTGTTCAAGTTGATCTATCTATCAAAAGCATCGGCTCGGTTCGCCGCACTCCACAGAGCACTTGTATGCCCCAGACAGAGTTCGATCGTAGCCTAGATCGGCTCTGCTGCGCCATGCAAAGAGCGAAGCGCGGTCGTATGAAGAATGCCATAATGCATGCACTGGCAACCCGTACGTGTTACGTACAGGTTCTTCGTCTTATTGACCGACCGCCGTGGTTGTACCACTATCGGCACTAGGGCCTTGGCCTATTGGGTACTCTTTTCAGAGGAATAAGGATCGTGTTAATTCGCTGATACTATGCAACTACCGACCAACTACCTGCCGTTGCCGTCAAGGTCCATGAGGAAAGCGAGATCTGCTTCATGCGGGTCACTGCCACCGCCGCTGCGGCCGCCTGTGACTTCTCCTCCTCCTCCGTCGTCGTCATCGTCGTCGTCGTCGTCGTCGTCGCCGCCGTCGTCGTCGCCTCCATCAGAAAGACGACCGCTGCTCTGCTCGCGAGACTTGGTCTCCTTCAACGCCCAGAGCTGTACAGAAGAGGTCGCGGAGGCAATGAGTCTGGACAACGCGCATTTGCGCTTTCGCGAATTCGTTAAGGTCTTCGCCTGCCGAAATGCGCGAATCGCTTCTGACCCTCGCTGCGCCTTGATCAAGAGCGTGCCTTGCTTCTCCAGCGCGTCTACGCGGTCGGCCACGTCCTCGGAAGTCTTCAAAAGGTCGACGATTCGGCCTGCAGCGTGCAGCTGGTCGTCCGTGGCCCCGTGCACGTGCTCGAATGCCCGCAACGCGCGCTCCCATCGCAAGAGCGCGCTCGAGTTCTCGCCACGCTCCTCGGCAATCCTGGCCGCCTTGCAGTTGAGCCGTCCAGCATCCTGGAAGTCCTTGGCCCGCGCGTGCAAGCTTGCCAGCTTTTCCGCAAGGGCGCCGACCGCTTCCTCGCCAGCCGGCATGTGGGCCTCTTCGAGGCTCGCAATAATGATCGCAAGCAGATCCGCAGCCCGCTCCAAACTGCGCTTTCCCTCAGGGTCGACGTTGAGGTAAAAGTGAGCGCACGAGGCGAGCGCGAGGCAGGCCTTGGCGCTCTGGTGACCAAACACCACCTCTCCCGTGGACCTAGCCTTGCGCAAGTGCTCGCGGGCCTCTTTTCGCAGGCTCCGGAGGACCGAAAACCCGGGTCCTTCGCGAAACTCCATGTCCTTGCGCTTACGAAGCATCGCGCGCGCCGCGAGCTCTGCGCCCGCGCGAGAATTCTTGGCCAGCTTCTTGACGCGATCGGCTTCCATCATCCGTGTCACAATATCCTCCGTAGCAGCTCGCCCGCTCCGGGAGCATAGGAACTGGTCGATTCGTTCGCCAATACGCCGTTCCAGCGAGGCAGCTTCGCTTCTGGCTTCCAGGCCGCGCAACCGGCCCAAGAGCGCGTACACGTCGAGGAGGCTCGCGTGCCCGTCCAAATGATCGATCGTGTCCATGCGGAGCTCAAAAACGGACTCGAGTCCTGCATCCAGGTCTTTTAGCCGCTGCGCCAGGGAGCTCGCGCCCGGCGACTTTGCGTCCAAGAGACCCCTCTGCGAAATCTCGTCCAGTGCGACCGCCGCCTCCTCCTCGCTGGCCCATAGCGAGAGCTCGCGGCCGCTTGCATCGCTGGCGTGCTCCGCCACGCATGTGAGGAACTCTTCCCAGGAGTACATATCGTACGCGCAGAGCGCGCGCCGCAGGGACTCCACCTGGCCTTTTACAACAAAATGCTCAACGTGCTTGTCGAGACCAAGGGCGTTAACCAGACGACCTTGACTCCCCATGCCGCCGACGCCGCCCCAGAGGTCGCCGCCGCTCGCCGCGACGGTCTCACCATCAGCGTTCATTGCCTTGCATGACCGTACGAAGATCGCTCGCAGCGTGCGCAATTCGGCTGGAGTAAAGGCGTCCTGAACTCGCTGCACTCCGGCGCCGTATTCGGCGTGGACCCGCAGAAACCGAACCATATCCGACCAGAAAACTTTGGAGGCTGCGGATGACTTGCGCATCTGCCGGGTCAAGTGCGCGGTCATCATCGCGACCAGATTCTTAGCGCCGCCATTTTCATCGTCTTTGTCTTCGCCCTCCTCCTCCTCGTCGCTCTCCGCACTGACGTCGTCATCCTGCGATGATCCCCGAAGCAGATCTGCAAGACCTGCAAGCAGGCCGTCATCCCCCTCGCAGTGCTCTGCGAATGCGATTGCCACCTCAGCCACGGTCGGCGCAGTACTTCCAGCACGCACCGCTCCTGTGAAGATCTCTCGCACCATGCGCACGTCGAACGAGAGCTTGTCCACTTCGAGCCGCTGCTGACTTGGGAGAAAGCTCTCGGACGAATCATCCGGTTCTGCTCGCAAGGACTTGGCCCGCGATCGTGGCACTCCGAGCGATGACTGTCCTTTGCTCGAGCCCAAGGACGCTAGAATTGACCGCACGCGCGCGATGAGCTCGCGAGCACGCTCTGCATCTCCGGCGATACTCCACGCCCGTGCGGCACGCAATAGGTGCTGGAGCGGCCCGCTCATGGGCTGGCCCTTAGCCAAGCGCTCCTTTAGCGCCAAGGCCAGTGTCGGCGTGTAAATCTCGTTGTCCAGGTCCAAGACGCGCTCCCAGCAGCGCGCTGCCCTCGCAGTCGCTCGACGTTTGCGATTCGTCGTCGACTCCTGCACTCTTGAAGACTCGCGATGCGGACGGTTCGCTGGACAAATGAGAGAGAGAACTCCCTCCAGTGTGGCGTGCTCGTCTTCTTGGGCCGCTGCATGCAATCGGTGGCCCATCTCGCTCTCGCAATCGCCCTCAGCCTCCACCAACACGTTCTGCGTCTGGGCCATTTCCTCATGGGCAACCTTGCCTTCGCGCTCCTCGCTAGACGCACGCGGACCATGATCCCTGCGAGCGGCTTCGGCGCTCATAAAGTTGCGGACGAGAATGGAGTTGCTCTGCATCTTTTCGCCTTTGAGCCCGTGGTAGCCCACGCGTGGATAGTCGTTGCACATGTGTGCAGAGTACCCGAGATACTTGACCACGGCGTTTGGTTTGCTCGCTTCCTTGAGCAGCCGTTCGCTCGCAGAGAGGTTCGCGCGCTCGGCGGCAGGTTGGGCGGCGCTCTTCTTCGCGCTGCTCGTCCGCAATATACCATCGTAAACCTGAGTTCTAGCTCTTCCGTTCGCCTTTTCTTGATGGCGGGTTACGCGGTGCCGCTCCACAGTCGCACTTCGGGAGTGCTGCCGCCGCTTGCTTGGAGGCACAATGACTTGACGAACTTTTCCTGCTGCGGTGAACGAGTGACGCACAAAGGTACCCTCATGATCTTTGACGGCAGCCTCGCGCGCCTTCTTCTTTTCTCGCCTGCGAGCTGCGCTGCGTGTGTCTGTATGGCCGGCCACGAAGGGTCCTCGCGCCGCCGTGTCGTGAAAGGCGACATGGTCCTCGTGCGCAGCCACACCATGGCCGAGCACACCCAGCGGTGCATCGGGGTCATCCCAGGCCACGAACCGCAGGAACTGCACGTAGTCCACGCCGGTCTCGTCCTCCACGCGGAAGGCGTACAATATGCGCTCAAAGACAGCGCGATCTTCTCTAGTCATATCGAGCCCCAGAGATGCGAGCCCCTGACAAAAGGTATCGGCGTCAACGATGCCGGTATTGCCAGGGTCAAAGTGGGAAAACATCTCGCGCGCGTTCACGCCGCTGGCCTGAGCAAACAGGACCCTATCGCGCAAACTGTCGAGCACATTGAGGAGGTCGTGAGAGGACGCGAGGATATCCGCGCCAGAGACGGTCGAGCCGTCGCTGCGATCCGTCACAGCACCCCCCTCCGAGCTCCCAGGAGACAGCGTCGGGTCAATGACGGCGAGAAAATGCTGATACTTGACACGACCTTGCGCCAGAAACATGCGCGCAATAAGCTGACGCTGGTCCGGGGCAAGCCCCAGATCCAGGCCTTCCAGGACAGCATCAAAGTCTGACTTTGCCACGGAGCCATCAAAGTCCGCGTCGTAATCTTCGAGCTCGTCACGTAGGTCACGAAAGTCGTCGCCGGTTTTCACGCGATCCTGTAGGACTCGCAAGAGGCTCATCTCGTGCTTGCTCTTGCCAAAGTGCCTGACAATGCGGCCAAAGACAATGTGTGCGTCGTCCTTCTCTGCTGCGCAACTCTTGGCGAGCTGGGCGAGCTTCTGCGCAAGTTTCGCGCGCGCCTTTCTGCCGCGGATCCCAAGTTCTTTCAGAGCGGAAGAGAGTTGCCCAATGTCGGCCAGACTTGCCACTGAGCTTCCGCACTTGCGCACGAGTATCTGCTCGCACCTTTTTGGCTCGTGCCAGCAAGCCTCCCGAAAGGCCTCCATGCTTGGCCTTTCCTCGGGCGGCGCGACCCGCGCGACTGGCGCGATGACCTGGCCGTCCGAAAACGAACGTTTGTCCTCTGCAACCATGACCGGACCGGGTCCTTGTCCGCTGGAGCCTGCAGCTAGCCAACCACGCCTGGCCTGGCTTAGGTTAGGCGACCAAGCAGGTGAGCAGAAGGCGCTATCCCGGATAGATAGGTCCCCGCAGAGCACAGGCAGGTGGCGCACACCTGTCCGTTGGGCAGCGCAGCAACGAGACAGATGACAAGTGTCCCACCCACCTCGGTGCGAGCAGAAGATGAATGGGAGCGACGCGACTTGCCTTGCGAGACACTCCACTTCGTTGCAAGTGGGGCGAAGAAGAGAAGCGAGTGCCATTGGCACCATTGGCGCCATTGGCACCATTGGCACCATTGGCACCATTGGCACCATTGGCACCATTGGCACCATTGGCACCATTGGCACCATTGGCAGTGGAAGCGCATCCAGAAAAGTTTCTCTCCCTTCCACGCGCACGTGACGCCCGCAGCGAGGCCGGCCGGCACCGCGCGCTCGTGACGTCGCGCCCGCTCGCTTGCGCGCCCCTGCACTATGAGCGAAGGGGAGGATGTCGCCGCGTCACGAGAGCACAATGAGGGGGATGACGAAGGCACGGCGGGGCCAGCCGCAGCAGAGCCCGAGGTCGAGCCCAGGCTCCTGTGTCCTTGCGGGAAACGCGGCGGATGCTGCTGCGCGGCTTGCAAGTCCATTTTCTATTGCACCCCAGAGCACCTCAAGCAGGACTGGGACACGCACAAGCTCGCCTGCAAGCCAATCAAGAAGATCAAGGCAGAGAGGAAACGTGGCGGTCCGGCGTGGGCGTTCTGCGCAGACGGGCCGGCCGGCAAAGGAGGCGACGGGCAGCGAAAGAGCCCGCAAAAACTCGCAGGGCGCAAACGGCCCAAGCCAGTGAAGATGCAGATGCACTACCGTGCAATGCACATGAACCGAAAGGTCTTTGACGATTCTGGGGAAAAGTATGGAGCACCACCAGTCGCAGTGCGCACAGGCACCCGGTCATTGATGCCGGCTCTTGAAGATGTGGCACCGACGCTCGAGCCTGGCGAGAGTGCTATCCTGATCGTGCTGCCAGAGGCAAACCTCCCGGGCGCCGACTTTGCGGATGTCCCCATTCTCCTCGAGGTGCACAGGATCGGTTAACGGCCAGTGTCAGTCAACCGAGCAGTCACCTTTCATCCTCCGCCTCCTCATTGAAAGCAACGGCGTCCAGAGCAGGCGCCGGAGGGGGCTGCTGCTGCCCATGGGGCTTGCGGAATCTGTGGCGCACGGCGTCGCGACGCATGGCGCTCTCCACGCGCTTGGAAAAGCTCTTTTCCTGGACTGCAATGGGGGCGTCTGGGTCGTGCAGACGGCGGTAGCGTGGATCGTGGGGCGTCACCCCGAACCGGAGAGCCGCGCCATTGCCCGGCTTCTTGGCAGCGGACTGGGCGGGTGTGTTTGTGGAGTCGCGAAATGGCGTTGAAGCGGGTCTGCTCTCTCCTGCATCTGCTTCGCGCAGAGGCGTCGAAGTGAGCGAGGCGTCTGTCGACACCGGGGACTCGAAGCTGCTGCGAGGGGTCTGTACAGAGGTCGGCACCGGCGACTCGTCCAGCAAGCCCGAGGAGGCCTGGCGATACCGCAAGCTCTGAGGCGTCGCGAGGTTTTCTTGGTCTTCTACTGAGTCGCCGGTAACTGAGCGCGCGGGCGACTTCATCGGAGTTGCTGCGCTGCTCGGAGTCGCGCCGCTCGTGCGCATGGAGGTGGCAGGCCCTGGCGTTTTGCTTGCAGCGGGCGTCGATGGGATCTTGCTTGCAGCCGGCGTCGAAGGCGTCGGGCCCGAGGCCGCGTTTGCCTGCACAAGAGGCGCTTCTAAATCGTTCACGACCTGTGCGCTCGCAGCGGGCGAGGCTGGGGCCTTTGGGGTCGCCGGCGGTGGCGAGGCGTGGTCTTTCGCATCGGATGGCCTGGTTTCGTCGTCTCTCGGCAGACTTGCCTCGTCGGTCGGCGCAGCCTCTTGTGTGGAATGTTTTGCTAAGCGGTCGTCGGTGGCAGAGATCGTCCGGGTCGCTGCGCCGGCTTCGCTCGCACTGAGGAGCTCGAGCAGCCCCGTGGATACGGGGACCGCGCTCTGACTTGAGACGGGCCGCCTCTGCTGGTTCTGCTCCTGAACGACAAAGTCGACCGCATCGAGCTGCACGAGGGCCTCCTGCACGAGGCCGGGACTGCCCCGGCAGGCCTCTGTCGTCTCTGGTGCCTGCGCGAGCGCGAGCGCCTGCGGCGGCTGCTCTGCGCCGTCGTCCCGCGCCGCCGGGTCCCCATGACCGGGCGTGCAGAAGCCGAAGAGGCGCGCGAGGAAGCCG
>KQ758800.1:21170-40688 GCA_001462505.1 Aurantiochytrium sp. T66
GGTAGCCCTCGATGGAGAACTGCGAGACGTACCTCATGTCATGGAGGGGAGCAAGCACGAGCGCGGGCGCGGGCGCGGGCGGGGAGGCCTGGCCCGGGCCGCGAGCCGCAGGCCCGGCCCGGGCGCGGGCAGGGTCGATAAGAAAATGTAGGTTACGATCTGGCATACTTACTTGAGGGTGGAGATGTCGATGGAGAAGCGGAACTTGACGTCAGACTTGCGCATGCGCTCGTAGGCCTCGTTCGCCTTGTCCGCGGAGATGACCTCGGTCTCGGGGAGGATGTTGTTGCGGCCGCAAAAGGCGAGCATGTCGGCGGTGGCCTGGATGCCGCCGATGAGCGAGCCGGCCACGGACTTGCGGCCGCCGAGGAGGCTGAAGGCCGGAACCGCGAGCGGCTCGGGCGAGGCGCCGACCAGGACGAGCTGGCCGTTCTTGCGCAGGAGGCTGAGGAACTCGCTCACGTCGTGCTGGGCGCAGATCGTATCGCAGATCATGTCCATGCTGGCCGTGGCCTCCTTCATGGCCTCCTTGTCGGTGGAGTCAATGTACTGGTCCGCGCCGATGCGCAGGGCGTCCTCCTTCTTGGCGGTGCCGCGCGAGAGCACGACGACCTTGGCGCCGAAGGCGGCACCGAACTTGACCGCCATGTGGCCGAGGCCACCAAGGCCGGCGACACCGAGCGTCATGTTGGGGCGCAGGCCATAGTGGAGCAGCGGCGAGAAGGTGGTGATGCCGGCGCAGAGCAGCGGGGCGCCCTTGATCAGGTCGAGGTTATCCGGGAAGGGGATCACAAAGTCCTCGTCGACGACGATGCCCTGCGAGTAGCCACCGTGGGTGACGCCGCCGCACTCCGGGTGCGACTTGCGCTGGAAGCGCGCGCTGTAGGTGCCGGTGAATCCGTTCTCGCAGTACTGCTCGTCGCCCTCGAAGCAGCTCTTGCACTCGCGGCACGAGTCGACCATGCAGCCGACGCCGACGCGGTCGCCGACCTTGAACTTGGTCACCTCATCGCCGACGGCGCGCACGATGCCGGTGATTTCGTGGCCCGGGGTGAGCGGGTAGATGGTGTTGCCGCCCCACTCATTGTACGCGGTGTGGAGATCCGACTGGCAGATGCCCGCGCCCACAATGTCAATGTCAACGTCCTTGGGCGCGACGTCGCGGCGCTCGAGGTCGGCGACTTCGAGCTTGGCGCCCTCCTCCTTCACCTGCAGAGCCTTGACCGTGCGGGGCATCTTGCTTGGCTTGCTTCCTTGCTTGCTTCCTTGCTTGCTTGCTTCCTTGCTTATGGACTTCTTGTTTGGTCTGGTCCCGGCGTTAGCGATTTGCCGTTCGCCAGGATGCTCCTGGACACGGGCACGACGACGCGACGAATCACGGGCACGCCGTCTGGCCCGATGACTCGCTCATCCATTCGGCTGCTCAGCAAAGACAAAGTTGACAAAAACACTTCTGGCTGTCGTGCGCGCACGCCTGCGGCCTCCCCTACGCAGCTGGCTGGCTGGCTGGCATGATCTGCACTGCGAAGCTCTCTCCCCGGTTGTTCGATGCGCGCGTTGCAGTCCGTGCGTTCATTCGTTCGCTTCGTTCGCAGGGTAGCTACTAGAGAAGCCAAAACCGCCGATGGGCGCCCCCAACGCAACGCGCAGCTCCGCTCCAAAGCCCTGCCGCAAAGTCCTGCATCGCAATGATCGCATCGCAATGATCGCGGCAGGTTCCGAGTGTCGACAAGACGATGCATGTCACATGAGTCATCCGCACCGCCAACGCCATGACGGCGAAGCTCAGCCATGCCGAAAACGCTCTCGGCAACGGAGCCATGCCATTTCGGGACGCCACAAACATGATGCATGCATGGCAACGATCATGGCAACTTTTGGCGCAACGCTCCGGGAGGCGGCCATTGGCCAACGCAAGTCGCATCGCGAAGACCTCGCATCGAAAGCACCTTCAACCTCAGGCTGCGCGGAAAGAAATGAAACGAAATGAAATCGCGGCGGAATGCGCCTCTGGCAGGTCACGAGACGTGCGGCGCTCGGACTGAATGCCGGGCGAGCGTGCCAGCGTTTGCGGACGCCCCGGGTTGAGATTGTCAACGAGACTATCTCCCCGAGTACTGTACCTCCTGAATTTGGCCGCCGGCACGGCGCAATACTTGCGATTGACCGAGGTCGACCTGAAAGGGTCCAGGGACCTGCAGGCCAGCGTTGAGCGCGCTAAAATTCTCCGTCGACCGACCGACCGTCCCAAGCCGCAGAGGTGTCGACACCAAGGTGCCCGTCGTACGAACAGTGCAGTGGCCTCGCCAAAAATTGCATCAGAGCGCGGCGTCATCAGCACCCGCTCGCCTTGGACGTCCCTTGGACGGTGACGGACAGAGCGGTGCGGATCGAGGAGAGGACGGAAAGTCGCGAGGAAGCGGCCCGGGCATGTCGTCAGTCATGACAGCAGTCGACAGAGCTGGTGGTGGCACTAATGTAGGCTTGGGACTCGGACTTGATGGCGAAAACTTGAGAGCAAGGCCACCGCCCTCGTGCTCTTTGAGAATCGAGGCATGACCATGATAGGCTCTCAACACGGACCGTAAGCAAAGATTGATGAGCTAATCAAAATCTCGCAAAGAGTCCTTCTGCGCGAGCCCTCATTGTATGGATGGATGGATGGATGGTACCCGTGTGTGGCCCGTTGTCTTTCCGGCTCATCTCGCAAGGATCAAGCGCCGTTTCGCGTGAACGTTGAGTCACTGGAGCCCGACGCGAGGGATATGAAGGGGTTGCTTCTGCAGTGCGACGGGCCGCCCGCCCGCGGACAAGCGGCTCCCCTGCTTCAATATAAAAGCTAAACTCTAGGACTCGCGTCGCGCTGTCACCGGAAGCTTGTCTCCTTGATACGCCCTCGCAGCTTTGCTGTCAGCAGCCTGCGAGAGCCGCCTCTAGACAACCTTAGTTGCCCCCGCGGCTCTTGTGTCGCCACTGGAGGCAACATCATTTGCCAACGACATCGAGGTGCCTTGGGTCTGACCTGTCAAACCAAACCAGGCTAAGACCATCGAACTTGCGTTGGCAACGTCTCGCGTAAGACATTCGCAACAAAAGTAGCCGGGCACGTACGGGCACGCACGTACGAGCTAGTCCGAGCTTCTCGCTCATCGGCGAGGCCAGCGAAGAATCATCAAGCCCCATTTCCGAAAATTATGCTCCTTCAAGTTGTGAAGAATCTGACCGAGCGCATTCCGCTTTTCAGTAAGGAAAGATTGGGCTTCTCGATGACAGTCAGTAACAAGCAGGTCCCAGGTCGCCGTCTTGACTCACGAACCTGCGAGGCTGGTTGCTTCATCTCCGAGACCTCGGCCGTGCCGCAATCCCGAACCAGCCCTGGCAGCAGCCTTCGCGGTCCGGTATCTGAACTTCCGGCGCGTGCACGTGGTGCGAACACCGGCGAACAGGACTTGGTGTACCCATGCGAAGTCTCTGCAGCCAGGCGTTGGCCCGACAACAACGTCGCGCGCGTGCGCGGCGTCGTACACGCGACGTCACGCTCCGCGCGCGAGCAGCCCGGCTGCCGGCAGGTTGCCGCTCTCATCTCACAGGGACTAGCCTATTCCCACGTACTCCTTCGCCGCTCGGGAGTTCTGAGGTGTTACGTACTATGCCGGGGACGACCCGGGCGTCGCCGGGCGTGAGAGTACCAGGGTAAAGTCTTCTTGCGCCGATTTATGACCATCCCGAGGCCCGAGGCTGGTGCTTGAAGGTAGTCGTAGACTGCCTTGGCGACGCGACTGACGAACCAGGGCGCTGGCGGCCAGCGGGCCAGCGAGCGAGCGAGCGAGAAGACCTCGGCGGAGCAAGCCCCGAAGGGCCCGTGCTGGCAGGCCGGCCGCGCGATTGATCGATTGCCCGGGGCTCAAGATGCCAAACCTCTACGCCCTAATAAAGGACGGCGACCTGGGCGCGGTGCAGCGCGCCGTCAAGGAGGATCGGGCCTTGCTCGAGGCCACGGTGACGACTGGCAACCAAACGCCGCTGATGTGGGCGCTGCACGCAAACTCGGGCGGGCGCTCATCGATCGCACAGTGGCTCATCGAGAACGGTGCGAAGCTCGACCTTCAGGACATTGACGGCATGACCGCGCTCATGTACGCCTGCCGCTATGAGCAGCCAGCGATCGCGCAGCTGCTGATTCGGCGCGGCGCCCAGCTTGATGTGCAAAACAACGACGGCGGCGCAGCGCTCATGGTCGCGTGTGCATGCGTCCAGGCCGAGACGGCCCGGATGCTCGTTGAGCACGGCGCCAAGCTCGACCTCAAGGACAAGGACGGCTGGACAGCGCTCATGTTCGCGTGCTGCTCCCCGCGCCAGGTTGAACGGCCCGCCGCGGACCTTTTGCAGTGCGTCAAGCGCTGCTGGGCGGGCGGGGCGGACCCTTTTCTACGAAACGCACGCGGCGACGATGCACTGGACATTGCCGAGTCGTTCAGCCGCGAGGACGCCGTGGCATTTTTAGAATTCGTCACCGAGTCTGAGCTAGCATCAGTCCTCCTCGATGAGCTCGCAGTGCCCCGCAGCCTCGTGGTGAACTTTTATGACGAGAACCTGCACACGCTCGAGGCCTGCTCCGGCTTGGAGGACGGCGACCTTGTTCGTCTGGGTGCGGCGTTGGCGGCGCAGCGCCGACATATTTTGACGCGCCTCAACCCGAAGGCCAAGCTGCCCCGTCAATCCATCTCCCAGCGGGCGTCTCGACGTCTTACCAAGACGCTGCACCGTTTGTCGGGCGTGTGACCCAGACTGCGGATGCGAAGGACGCGTCACGCGCGTACTCAAGCACATTTGCCCATTGGCCCTGCCAGGGCCTCATCAAAGGCCCCATCGAAGACTACAAACACAGAATCCATTCGATACGCAACATGGGCGCGATCAAGCTTGACCAGATTGAAAACTAAGGCCACGTCAAACCAAACGCTTCGTTATTGCATGCAGAGAAAAGATCACATCACAGTCATTACTCTAAAAAAGAGGACAAAGTGGGAGGGGTGAGGATTCTCGCCCATCAGGTCGACAAGTTAGGTGTTCGGGGGATCCAGATAGCGCAAAGTACGAGGCCTCGCATGAGCTATCGTGTTCAGAGAAAGCGAACCGAGGGTGACCAGGGTGCGCGGCGGCGATGGCGACATCAATAATCAGCCGAGAATGACCTCGGCGGCCCAGGCCTGAACTTGCTTGGCCTGCGCCTCGGTGATGCCATTCGGGTAGTACCCAATGCCCTCCGGAGACTTGCCGTGAATGCAGGCGTGGAAGGCGCAAGCCACAAGATAGTGGCCCAGATACGAGGGATGCTTTTCGTCGGTAAAGTAGAGGTCCAAGTAGTCGCTGCCGTACGCCTCGTAGGCCTTGCGCCAGACTTTGCCGACGGGACAGAGCTCCACGCCGGCGGTATCAGCGAGCGCCTTGTAGTTCGTGTCGAGATATGTCTGCTTGGCGGCGTAACTAGAGCCATAGGCCCAGGTCTCGTACATCATGACCCGGATGCCCATGGCCTTGGCCTTGGCGGCGAAGCGCTGGGTCGGTGTGAGCGAGTAAGATCTCCAGTACGACTCGGTGTTGAACATAAGAACATTGCTCTGCTCCTGGAGCACGAGGAGCGTCCGATTCCGAAAGAAGATGTCGTCGAGGAGATCGTCATTCGCAATGTGGTCCTTGAGCCAGGCCCCGCCCTTGGCGAACGAGTCGACGGTCCACTTTCCCACGCTACCCTTTTTCGCGAGCGTGTTCACGACCGCCGGCATGTCGCTCTTCTTCTCGGGGGCGCGGTCTCTATGAATCGTGAACGAGTTGCCCACAAAGTAGACGTTGTCCTTCTGCTTGCACTTCCTGCTCTTCCAGTAGCAATCGTATTTCTTCTGCGCCTTGCACGTCGACCGCGTCGTGAACGCTGAGCAGTCGTTCACCACGGCCGCTGCCGAGCTCTCCTCCGCCTGCAGCGCCACCAGCATCGCGAGCACCGCGAGGGCCTTCATCCACGACCGCGCCATCTTCTCGCCCAAAAGTTCGTAAGTACCCAGGTACGTAAGCCGTTGGCTCGCTCGTTGCTTGTTGCGCTTGCGGGGATCTTGGATTGGGTTCTGCTTCCTCCGTTCGGGGTCTGCCCGGCGCCGGAGCTGCTCGAGAAGGTCGCGTGCGCGTGGTGGCACGGTGCCGCTCCGCCCTCCGCGCGCGCTTCCGCGCCAGCCGCGAGTAAAACATTTTTCAAAAACTAAAAAATTGCCATCGCCCCCGCAGTGGGACAGGTGGACAGGTGCGGGCCAGGCGGGTCTTTCGGCCCGCAGCTGCGACCCGGCGCGCCCTTATTCGCACCTTTTCCACACCTGCGGCGCGGCGGCGCGGCCCCACACGTTTCCCACAGCTGGGGCCCGTTTTTCTTTTCTTTTTTTTTCGTTTCGTTTCCGTCGTCGTGCACACACACACGCGCGCGGACGTGGCGAGTCTCGTCTCGCGAGTCTTGACGAGAATGAACGAGACTCCGGGCGCGCGCGCGAGACCATGCTGCGCTGCGCTGCGCTGCGCTGCGCTGCGCTGCGCTGCAGACTTTGCTGCATGCAGACTTTGCTTGCTTGCTGCGCAGCCGTAGAGCAGGTTTCGCGCGGCTCGGCGAAGAGCCGGGCCGAATTCGCGGTCGACGGCGCGGGGCGTGCTCCGCCGCGCGTGCAGTCTATGGACTCCATCCATGCCTGCAGCGACGACGAGACGAGACTGTCCGCCTTCAACGAGTTTCGGACGGTCTAGAACAATCCTAGCCAGCCGGTTATTTCAGCTTGCCATTGGTCATGCGCTGTTTGCACACGACGGCGGCAGGCTTGGCTTTCCGCGCCGGAAATTTGCTCTCCGAGTCTGAGCGCGTGTGAATACCTACCTCCCTTCGCGGCTTCCTCTCGATGGTTGTCAAATTGGCCTCGGACCGTATCGCATTGGGTCACGAAGAAGGCTAGCCTAGCGCGTGCCGAAGGCGCCGAACGATGGCCGACGCTTGATTGAAGGCCTGCCTGCCTGTCGGAAAGTCTTGCCCGGCCTCGGTCGGCCAAAAGAAAGCCCCGCGCCGCAAGACGACCGCCGAAGTCTTAGTTATTAGGCGTTTCGCGACCACGCTTGCGAGCCGTGCCGAGGTCGCGGAGAGAACTGGGCTACTCCGTAGCGGAGACCGTGGCGGACGTGGAGAGAGAGCTTCGGTTGGTTGGAGGGTGCGTACGTTAACAGCCATGCCACCAGCGGTCCACGAGCGCGTGCGTGTGCGGAAAGTAGCTCCATGACCGCGCGGTCCTAGTCGTGTCGCGCCTTCGTGACAGTCTTCGGGTCCACCTGTGCAGGCGCTGCGGGTTTCCGGGAGCTCTTTCGTACCTTGCCTGTATTCACAGTCAAGTAGAAAAGGTGGTCGGTCGATCGCTCGAACTCGTCTCGGTCCTGTCTGATGACTGTCTGACTGATTCTGATCGGTTGAGACTTGCCAGGCGGCGACTTGACTGCCAGGCTGTGCGGCTATCAAAAATAGTACTCTTGCCTTGGTCTGGCTTGTCTGACTGGTCTTGCTTTGCCTTTTTTACGTTGGGCCATGGCTAGCTCAGGCTCAGCTTGGTTTTCTTGGCAGTCGAAGTTCATTCGCAGGCCTACCAAGGGTAGCCTAGCCTATCCGTGATCTGTCTGACGCGTCTGACTGAGGAATGATGGCGGTCCGCATCCGGATGGACAAAGTCAATCAATCAATCAATCAGTCGACAGGCCGGCCATGCGTGATCCTCCAATCGCGTCCGACCGCCGCGGGCCGCGACGCTGCGCGAGCCGAGCGCCGGGATGCCCGCCGCGTGATGGCAACCCACTGGCTTGGCTGGCGGCATCGACCGCGGCCCTTGATTCCTTCCTTCCTGCGGAGCGGCGCGGACCTCGTTCCCTCTCGGGAGTGGAGTGAATCAATGTTCGATCGATCGATCGATCGTCCGTCCAATGACCATCACGAGGATGATGACCATCACGAGGATGATGACCATCACGAGGATGATGACCATCACGAGGATGATGATCATGACGACATCATGACGACATCATGACCCCGAGGGACGGCCGAAGGAGTCAAACGTGAAGCGCGCAAAACTAACTCCGCGACGAGACGAGACGAGCGCGACGAGACGAGGTCACGATCGTCACGCGCAGGCCGGCGCTCGAAGGAGGAGGAGAACCTCGATTTTTGCGCGCAGCTCATGATCTTAGCCTAGTGGCGAACTTGAAGAGGCGTCGAAGAGAAGAGGCCAATGGTCCTGACCTGAACCTTGCGCAATGCGCGGATCCTCAATCATCGAAGGGAGTCGAGGATTGCGAGATCGACGCGGACGGCGTCTTCGACGATCTTATGGCACGCAACAAGATCGGCAACAACATGAACATGAAGTCCCGGCTGCGGCGCGGACCATAATCGCTTCCTCGAGACCCGACGAGCGGCCTTCGTAGGAGCTGCAGCGACTTGCAACAACGCTTGGCGCAGGACGTCGCTGCAAGGCTGCAGGCAGGATAGGATGTCGGCGGCGGCAGCCGCAGCGTGACGCCGCCATCGTCATGATCATGATGGCGGGCGGCATGCCGGCCATCCATCCCCGACGACGCCGGACGGCCGACGCCGACGCCGACGCCGACGCCGCGCGCGCCCGCGCCCGCGCCGCGCCGAGCGCGAGCCGCGCCGCGCGCGAGCGGGGTACGTACGTAGCGAGCGAGGTGATCGATCATGGAGGCCGCCGCGCTCGCAGCGCCCGAGATGGAGGCGCTCGCGGGCAGGATCCTGGAGGGCCTGCGCGCGCTGGCGGCGGTCGAGCGGCGCGGCGCCGACGCGGAGGCCGCCGACGCGGAGGCCGCCGCCGAAGAGAAGCGCGAGGCGCGCCGCGCCGCGCAGAGGGCGCTGATCCCGGAGCTCGAAAAGGCCATCCTGAGGTCCCCCGACGACCAGACCATGCGCATCGTATACCGGCGCATCTACGGCGACGGGAGCGACGCCTTCGAGACCGGGGACGCCAGCTTTGACCGCTTCGATATGATGCGCGCGAGCCTCGTCGCGCTATCGGAGGAATTCGGCAGGGCCTGGACCCGGCCGGAGAGCGCCGCGCTCATCCCGCGCTTCGTCGAGACCTACGAGGTGGACACCAGCCTCTGCGTCAAGCCGCTCGAGGCCTTTACGAGCATGAACGACTTCTTCTACCGCGCCATCGACCTCGAGAAGCACCGCCCCTTGGCCGAAGATCCGGACGCCGACGGCGCCCGCCTCGTGTCTGCCATGGCCGACGCGCATTACATGCTCTTCCGCCCGTGGACCATGGTGCGCGGCCTCGTCGTCAAGAACAAGGTCTTCAACATGCACGATTTCCTCGGGGGCGACGAGACCGGCTTCGCCGCCGACATGGAGGGCGGCGACGTGGTCTGCGTGCGCCTGCACCCGCGCCACATCCACCGCGCCTACGCCCCCTTCGACGCCAGCGTCGGCCGCATCTGGCACGGCGGCATCGCGTACCACACGACCAAGCCCATCGGCATCGAGCACCCCTTTGTGGACACGCTTGGCGAGAACAAGCGCGTCGTCATGGAGCTCGAATCGGACTGGGGACCCATTTTCGTGGCCTTCGTGGGCGGTCCTCTCATCGGCAGCGTGCAGCTCCAGGTGGAGCAGGGCTCCAAAGTGCGCCGCGGCCAGGAGCTCGCCCTCTTCGCCTATGGCGGCAGCGCCATCTACATGTGCTTTCCGCAGAGCTTTCCGCGCGTGGACTTTACCATTCCGAGCAACCAGCCGCTCGACCAGTCCGCGGAGCTCGTCCTTCGCAGCACGCTCGGCAAGCTGCGCTCGCCATAGTCATCATGAGTTTTGGCACCGCCGTTTCGCTTCAGTGCCGTCGGCGCTGGACTGTGCGCGGCGTCAACAATATCAGTTTCACTTTTATACTTCTAGATTCAGAGTTCCACGCTTGCGCGCGCACCGCGGCGGACAGCCTTGGGTAGGCGGGCTTGAGAGAGGCTCGAGGCAGAGCCGCCCGCCGATACAGTTAGATCAGGATGAAGGGGCAGAAGGCGCCTTCCTCACGGGGAGCTGCGGCAGCAAGCGCTCGAGGATGCGGTAATGCCGACATACCGCTGCTCCGTCCGGAGCGTCGTCTCGAGCGCTAAGAATCTGCATGTACTTGTCCATGGAGACAGAGGCGTGCTCGCGAATGTACTCTTGAAGCCCGCGCGGCTCAGCGAGGCGAGTCCCAACCTTGAGGAAGACCGGACCCTCGGCCGTCACCGCCGCTGACGAAGAGGCGAGAGATGCTTCTGCGCCCGCCCCCTTGCTGCTTGCCCGCTTCGGCTCGGCGGCCTCGAGCTCTAGGCCGTCGAGCACGTGGCTGTAGGCAAGCTCATCACCGAGCGCACCTACCTTGGCGATGCGCGACTCCTGGACAGAGCTCGCCAGCGACCGCAGCTCTGGCGGGGCATCGGCGAAGACGGTATGCACAAGCGTGGAAAACCGCACCTTGGGCGCCAGCGCTAGCAGTGCCTCGACAGAGGCGTCCACGGGCCCCTCCTCCTCCGCGGTCGCCGCAAAGAGCAGCTCGCGCACGCCGCGCAGCTCCGTGTATGCGTCGCCAATGTCCTGCAGCTTTGCCGACGAGGAGATGGCGAGTGGGGCCACGGCCAGCTCAAACTGCGCGAGGTCCCTGGCCAGCCGCAGCCGGCCATTCGCGTCGAGAGGCCGGACGAGCGAGACGTGGCGCGCGAACATGGACACCACGCGCGCCTGCAGCGCCCGGCACATGGAAGGGACAATGCTGAACTCGACAGGCAGCTTTTCCAGGTGCTCCGTGCGCAGGGTCATGACCGCGCTCTCAAAGGCAGTCAAGTACGGCGAATCGGCTTCCATCTCGCCGCTGCTCTCAATGCCGCGGCAAAAGTCTTCTTGATGGATCCGGGCCAGCGCGACATCGAGGGCCCGCGCGGCGCCGGCGAGGTAGTCTCCGAGCAGCGTGTGGACCACCTCTTGCAGGCGTTCGGAGCCCACGCGCAGCGCGGCGCCCTTGGCGCGGACGACCTGGTCGCGGTTCTCCAGTTTGGCCGGCGTCGTCTTTTCTGGCATCTCTGCCACCAGTGCCTCGAGCTTGAGCACGAGCGTCAAGATCGCCACGTTGTGCACCTGAGCCGCCGTGCGCGCCCCCGACATTGCGCTGCCTTCGTCGTTGCCGCTCTTTTCGCCGCCGCTCTTTTCGCCGCCAGTCCCGGCGCCGTCGAGGCCGCGCGAGCTGCTCGCGCCGCCGGGAAACACGAAGGCGTCTGGGTCGTGCACGACAATATAGTCTGCCTTCGCAGCGAAGGAGCTTATGGCGCTGCTAGCTCCCCTGCCGACGGCGCTTGCGAGGTCGACATCGTTGTGCACCGCGGCGAGTTCGTTGGACAGCGTGCCGGCAAAGGTGAGAATGTCGTTTCGTGTGGGCAGCAGGTTCTGCTTGGCCGCCAAGGCGCGTGCAGACTCCACTTCAGGGAACATGAACTCCACGGGCTGGTTGAGCCTGCGCAGAGACTGCGCCAGGAACCATTCCAGCAGCGGCTGCAGCGCGCGGACCATGGCGAGGACCTCCTCGTTGGTGCCCCCCACGCTCGCCACAGATTTCCCCGCGGTCCGCTGCGCGAGCTTGCCCGGCAGAGCGCGGAACATCGCCCGGAGTTTTGGGTACCGCTGCACGCCGAGCTCGTTGCGGACAAAAGGGTACAGGCGGGAGGCCTTTTCGATCTCGCCGTGGACCGCCTGCGTCATGAGGCGCCAGTAGCGCTCGTACACGGACTCGGGCCGGACGCGCCGCTTCGAAACGACGCCGCGCGAAGCGGCGGCCGTCTCGCCCTTGCCGCCCTTCTCGGACGACTGCTGCTGGTGCTGGTGCTGGTGCTGCTCCTGCTGCGACGCCATGCCGGCGTGCAAGATCTGGTCAGCAAAGCACACGTGGGTGACCGGGTCGCGCTTCTTGGCCAAGACGCGCTGCAGGTTCCACACGCGCAGTGACCACATGCGGATGCTCGCCTCTTGCGCCTTGACGCGATCCCAGAGGGCCTCGCGCCACTCGCCCTCTTCGCCGCTGGGCGGTTTGATGCGGCTCGAGGACTTGGCCGCGCGGCCCTTGCCGCGGCCCTTGCCGATGAGCCCGCCGCTCCCGAGCGCGGGCTTGCCGTGCGCCGCGGCGGCGGGGTCCGCGGTCCCGTTGGCCCCAGGGTTCTCGCGCTTCTCGCGGCGCTGCTCGACGGCGTCGCCCAGTGTGTGCGCGTCGAGGGCGTCGCAGGTTTCCTCGGCGACCTTGCTGACGACCCAGTCCACGGCGGCGTCGACGCGGCTGGGGAGGATGCCCAGGTTGAAGAAGGCCTGCAGCGCCGCGGCCGCTTCGACTTGATTGAGCTCGGTGATGGCCTTGTTGAGCACGGCCTCCGTGCGCGAGCGCAGGCCCTTGCTCGCCATGATGAGCCAGTCGCGCTCGCGGTCGATGATGGCCAGGCCGGCCAGGTCGCCGCTCTCCAGGAGGTACTCGATCTCGTGCACCATCTGCGCGGCGCGCGCGAGCTCGCGGCCCGAGGCCGGGAGATTGAGGTCTGAGCGCACGAGCTTGGCCGGGTCCTTGGCGCGGTCCTTCTCGGCGAGCAGCTGCGCCTTGAGCTTGTTGACCTCGGCCAGGAAGCGCCGCGTGCGGTCGAGCACCTTGCAGGCGCGCTGCAGATTGCGCAGCTTGGCCGCGTCGCGCTTCATGGCCCGGAACGGGTCCGAGACGTCCCGCGAGAGCCTGCCCAGCGAGGCCGCCAGCGCGCCGGCGTGCTCCTTGTTGGCCTGCGCCGCGGCGCGGAGGCCCTCCGTGCCCGCGAGCCGCGCCATGAGCTCCGCGTTGTGCTCCGCCACGTGCGTCGACAGCGCGCTCTCCACGCTGGCGCGCTGCCGCTGCAGCCGCCGCAGGCACTCCTCGGCGCCATCCCCGCGCGTCAGCGCCCGCGAGTGCTCCAGCGCGTCGAACCCCGGGTCCAGGTACGCCTCCAGCCCCGCGCCCGCGCCCGCGCCCGCGCCCGCGCGCGCCTCGCCCTCGCCCGCCGCCGCCGCCATCGCGCGTAGCCGACCGCGCTCGACTCGGACGACCAACGTTGGCAATATGCAGATCATGCAATATGCAGATCATCTAGGCCTCTAGCTAGAGTAGAGTACGTTCGTCTCTCATTGATCTACGTACCCTGGGTACGTACGTACGTGGGTATATCTTCGACCTTCATCAATTGCCACCTTCGTCGAATCAACGAAATGCTCCATGGCCTTGGAACCATCATCAACACCATCACCATCATCACCATCATCATCACCATCGTCATCTCCATCACCATCACCATCGGCGACAGCGCCATCGCCATCCCATCACCACGCGGCGAAGATGAGCTCAACGGTGTCATCGACGTGTCATCATCAGGCAGAGGTTAGGCGTCAAGAGAATATAACGGAAGCGCTGTCATCAATGTTAGTCGGTAGAATTACTCGGTTAGAGGTTGCAGAAGGCGGAGAGGCTTTTTCATGACCAGTCCACGAAGTCTTCGTCGTCCGTCGTCGGAGTCGGAGTCGAAGAGGCTTCTTTTATGACCAGTCCCCGAACTCCTCGCTCGTTGTCGTCATTCGTCGGAGAGGCTCATTTATGACCAGTCCTCGAACTCCTCATCGTCTTCGTCGTCGAGGTTGACGTCATCGTCGCCGCCCAAGAGGTCGCCCTCGAGCTCCTTGCCGATTTCGGCTTCAAGGGCATCGTCGTCGTCCAGGCCAAAGTCCTCACTGGCAGCAGGCGGGGCCGGCGCGGCGGCGGCGGCCTGCTCTCCTGCGTCGGCAGCAGCGGCGGCCTCCTGCTCCTCTTGTTGGAGACGCAGGGCCTCTTCCTGCTCTTGCTGTTGCTGGCGCAGGGCCGCCTCGTGCTGCTCTTGCTGCTGGCGGCGCATCTCCTCCTCCTCCTCCTCTTGCTGCTGCTGCTGCTGCTGGCGCAAGGCCTCTTCCTGCTGGCGGCGCATCTCCTCCTCCTCTTGCTGCTGCTGCTGCAGCTGCTGTCTTGCCTCTTCCTCATCTTGGGCCTGGGCCTCGGCCAGGGCGCGCGCCTTGGCCTCGGCCTCCTCCTGCTGCTGCTGGCGCTCTAATGCGACCGGATCGACGCCGGAGTCAATGTCCTCGGGCATGAGGGGCGGCGAGAGAGGCTCCTGGGCCTGGGGAGAAGACTTGGGGGGCATGGACACGGACATGCCCTGCATGTACGGAGCGAGGATTTGGTCGAGGACCTCCATGCCGTGCTCTTTGACGGCGGCGACGAGCTCGGTATCGGCGTTGGCGAGCATCTGCGAAAAAAGCTGAGCGGGCGCGACCTTGCCGGCGCGGAGCGCGTCGACCTTGGATTCCACCTCGAGGGCAGCGTCGAGGTCCTGGAAGAGCTCCGGGTGCTCCTGCGGGTTGGCGAGGGCCTGGGCGGCACGCGGGTTGACCTGCTTGAGGTCGTTCTTCCAGGCGGCGACGCACTCGGGCATGGCCGAAGGCGCAAAGGTGCGCGCGAAGAAGGCGGCCTCTGCGCTACGGTTGGCGTCGCCGAGGATGGAGATGCAGCGCTTGGCGTCGCCGAGGAGCAGGCTGCAGAGCATGGCGATGTTGGAGCGGCCGGCAGACTCGGCGCGAGACAGGAGGTCGGTAATGCCGTCGACGTTGCCAGAGGATGAGTACATGAGCAGCAAGCCGCTAAAGTCCTCGGCGCTGAGCGAGCACTCCTCGGCGAGCTTGAGGTTTCCGCGCGAGAGAGCGAGGTCGCCCAGCTGCTTCCAGCGGGACTGCATCTCTACGTCGTCGGCCATCCCGCTGGGGATGATGTCCTCGCGCATGATGCGCAGCGCCTCGTCGAGTTTTTGGAGCTCGATGGCGAGGTCGAGGCGCAGGTCGGCGTCCTTGGCGACGCGGAGGGCGACCTCCTTGAAGCCCTGCGAGTCGAGGAAACGGGCGATGTCGTTGTGCTTGTCCTCGTCGATGCTCTCGAGCAGCAGGTTCGCGGTCTCAAAGTCGCGGCGGACCACGGCCGTCTGGTACTGAAGCACGGTCTCGAGCAGAGTGTACGAAACAACGGTGCGCGACTTGTCAATAAGAAAGACGCGGTTCTCACGCGCCACAAAGCCCATGAGGTACATTTTGCGGTCGAGGTGCGAGAGCGTCATGACCTCGCCGCCGACGTAGTAGTTGAGGCGGGCCGCGGCGTTGGTGTACAGGAAGCACCCGCCGACCCACTGGCCGGACTCGACCTTTTCCGGGATCTCGTGGAGCAGCTCAAAGGCGCCCTCGACGCCGTCCTCGGCGCTGGCATTTCCCGTGGCGAAGGCGTCGGCGATGGCGTTCTGGTCGCAGCGCAGCACGAAGTACGAGTCCTCGCAAGCGAGGACAACATGCTCGCCGTCCGTGGACCAGAAGACGTTGGTGGGGGCAACGTCGATGCGCATGACGAGGCGGCACTCGGTCCAGTCGTAAAAAACGACGAACTCGTTGCCGGTGATGGCGATGAGGTTGCCGCCAAAGAGGCCCTCGGCCGAGAAGGGCGGCTTGAAGGTCTGGGCCTCCTTGAAGTTCTTGAAGATGCGCACACGCGAAGAGCTCTCGCGGACCGCGTAGTCCCCGGTGCCCTCCGAGGACCAGCAAAAGTCGAGGCCGGAGCCGAAGCTCTTGTTTCGGAGCGCCTGCGCCGTGTAGATGATGTACTCGCCGTCGCCACAGACGGCCACGAAGCGGCCGTTGTTGTTGTGCATGATCTTTTGCGGGAAGATCTCGCAGGACCCGAGGTCCTTGGTCGAGAAGTCGACGGCGTCGCCATCGCCTACGCCCGAGGCGGCGACGCCGCGCATGTTGCTGGAGACGATGTCGTTGTTGTTGGCCATGAGCATCTTGCCGTTGAGGTCGATGGAGACGACGGGCATTTCCTGGCCGAGCGTGATGACGATGGTGCCCTCATCGTAGCCCACGGCGACCTTGTTGCTGGACGCGGTGACGGCGAGGGTCCAGCAGCGCTCGAGGCCGTAGTTGAGCGTGGTCTCGAGGCGGTTGGTGGTGCCGTGCCAGATGCGGATGGTGCCGTCCTCGCTGCCGGAGAGGATGATGGGCAGCTTGGGGTGGAAGCACACCGCGCTGACGTTACTGGTGTGGCCCTCGAGCGTCTGCACGCAGCTCTTGGTCTGGTAGTCCCAGATCTTGACGGACTTGTCGTCGGCGCCCGAGACCAGGTACGGCTTGTCGCCGCCGAGGTAGTAGTCGATGCAGTTGACGCCCCGCTCGTGGCCCTCGAGTGAGTAGTTGGGCAGCGGGGAGCCGATGCTCCAGACCTTGACGCTCTTGTCGAGGGATGCCGACGCGAAGGTGTTGCTGTCCTTGGGGTTGAACTTGACCTGCATGACGTAGTGCGCGTGGCCCTCGAAGACCTGGGTGTTGGCCCAGCCCTTTTCCCAGTCCCAGAGCTTGATCTGCATGTCGTCCGAGCTGGAGATGACGTAGGGCTGGGTGGGGTGCACGTCGATGTAGCGGATGTAGTCGAGGTGCGCCTCGAACTCGCGCACCTTTTCCAAGGTGTTGAAGTTGAAGATGCGGATCATCATGTCGTCGGACCCGCAAATGATCCACTGTTTCCGCGTGATGAACTTGGCGCAGCGGATCGGCTGGTCCGCGGCCTCGAAGCTCTTGACCACCGTCTGCGTCATGAAGTTCCAGATGAAGAGGTGCCCATTGTACAGCGCCGACAGCACCCAGGGCTCGTCCGGGTGCAGGTCGCAGCTCTTCACGCGGTCGGACCGCGACGACAGCAGCTTCTTGATCTCCAGCCGGAGCGGCATCCTGCCCGCCCCGCGCCGCGCGACCTCCTCCTCCTCCTCCTCCTCCTCCCGCGCGCCGCCGCAGCTGCAGGCACCGCCGTCGGATATCTAATCTAAACCCAGCTAGATCGCTCGCCGAGACTGACTTCGGTCTGCTCGGCGCCGGGCCTGCGCGCGCCGCGCTGCCGCGCTGCCGCGCTGCTGCCTGCCTGCCTGCCTGCCCGCGGCCGCCGGCGCGCGGCTGCTCGCTGGCTCGCTCGCTCGCTCGCGGGCGCGGGGCGGGGGCGGCGCCACGTGGCGATGCGATGGCTGTCTGTCTCTCTCTCTTTCTCCCTCCTCGAAAGATCAACCGCCGCCGCGCAGAGCTAGTCGCGACTAGTCGCGAGACTATGGGCTGTGCGCGCCGCAGGGATACCGACGTTGGATTGACTTCGACTCGAGTTGATGCGATAGACAGCAAGCAACCAACCCCGAACCCCGACCGCCGCCGCCGCCCGCGCGCGCGCGCGGAGCAGGGAGCGGCCGCGCGCGGGTGGCCGGCGCCGCGACAGCATGGGCGCGGGCGCGGCGGACGATGGCGCCGCCGATGGGCCCCGGGATGGCGAGGATGCCGGCGCGGGGGCCGGCGCGGCGGCTGCGGCGCGGCGGCAGCGGGCGCCCGCGCGCGAGAAGGCGACCGTGGTGGTGGACGCCGGGTCGTGGGCGCTCAAGTACGGCGTGGCGGGCGACGACGCCCCGAGCGTCGTGCTGCCGGCGGCGGTGGGCGTCGAGGAGGGCGGGCCGCGGAAGAAGTTCGCCGCGGGACGCGCCGCGCTAGGCGCCTACAGCGAGTCCATGCAGATCAAGGACGTCGTGCAGGAGGGCAAGGTCGCGCACTGGAGCGGACTCGAGGCGCTGCTCAGGTTCGCCGAGAATGCAGTCTTCGGCGAGGGCGCCGACAGCGTAGAACGCCGGTTCATGCTCGTGGAGAGCCTGGACGCGGCGAGCCAGGACCGCGAACGCATGGCCGAGCTGTACTTTGAAAGCTTTGGGGCCACTGCGATCTTCGCCAGCAAGTCCGCCCCGCTGAACCTGTACGCGTGCGCACGGAGCTCGGGCATCGTCCTGGACGTCGGCGGCGACCGCTCGTCGTCCTGTGTCGTCGTTGACGGCTTCGTGCACAAGGACAGCGTCAAATTCTCGCAGGTGGCCGGCAAGAGGGTCAGCGAGACGCTCCTGGACCGCCTTGAAGGCGGGGCAGGCGCCGCGGCCAACAGCGAGAACCCCGGGGCCGCCAACGCCACCGCCGCCAACGCCAACGCCAAGGTCATCGTGCGGCCGCGCTACTCCTTCGTGCGCAAGACGGCGCGCGACGGCTCGCCCATTGTCGCAACCAAGGACGCGCCCGCACACGCCTCGTATGCGCGGTTCTGGAAGCTCGACATTGCGGACCAAATGCTGCACGCGCGGGGGCGCACTGCGCCGGTGGACCCGCAGGCGCTCTCGCGTGTCTCGCGGCCCTCGCAGTCCAACACGGACGAGCTCATGGCCTCCAACGTGCTACCGGAGGAGGAGGAGGACGTCTACGAGCTCCCCGACGGCACCGTCGTGCCGCGCGCCACGCGCACGGCCCGCGACGCCGTGGAGATCCTTTTTAACCCCAAGCCGCTGGGCCGCCCTGAGATCAATGTACCTATTCAAGAGATCGTCGTCAAGTCGGCGCAGTTCATGACCAACGCGGACTCAAGAAGGGACATGTACGCAAACGTCGTCCTTGCCGGCGGCATCACGGCCACGCCCGGCTTTGCGGACCGCCTCGCCTGCGAGGTCGCAGTGCGTGCGCGCGGCGCCAAACCGCGCGTCATCATCTCGGGCCAGGACGCGCGCAAGTACAACGCCTGGATCGGGGGATCCATCTTTAGCTCGCTCACCGCGCTCGAGAACCTCTGGGTGTCCAAGGCCGAGTATGACGAGCAGGGCGCCAAGGTTATCAACCACAAGTGCCCTTGAAGAGCGGCGGGGCGCCGGAAACTACATGAATTCGAGAATCAGGACTGTGAATGGATCCTTTCTTTGCTACTTGTTTCTTCTTTGTCATTAGGCGCGGCTGCATCGTTTCGTAAATTATCAATGGCGCCTACCGGTTGTAATACAGCTGCTGCGGGACCATTTGCACCATGTGCTGGCCCGCAGGCTGCTGCTGCGGCGGTGGCTGCTGTTGCTGCTGCGGCGGTGGCTGCTGCTGCTGCTGCGGCGGCTGCTGCTGAAGCGCCAGAATCTGCGGCGGGAAGTTGACCTGTTGCAGCTGCTCGGGCGTCAGCGTCAGATTCATGCTGTTGCCGCTGAGGAAGGCGTTTAACACTTGTTGCTGCTGCTGCTGCATCTGCTGCCGCTGCAGCTGCTTCTGCTGGTCGGACAGCTGCATATGCTGCTGCTGCTGCTGAAGAAGAAGCTGTCTTTGCTGGGCTTCTTGCTGTTGCTGCAGCTGGTGGAGCTGATGCAGCTCCTGGAGCTGCTGCGGGGTAAACTGGTTCGCCTGCTGTTGTTGCTGCTGCTGCTGCTGCTGCTGCTGCTGTGGTTGCTGCTGGTTGAACTGCTGCTGCCCTTGCGTAGTTATTGCTTGCTGCTGCGGCTGCTGCGGCTGCTGCGGCTGCTGCTGCT